>OX101809.2:37758327-37760827 GCA_944452925.2 Chrysolina oricalcia | reverse complement strand
TTTTTTTTTAAATTTTTTTTTAAGTTTTTTTTTTAATTTTTTTTTGAAATTTTTTTTAAATTTTTTTTTTGAAAATTTTTTTTTCTAATTTTTTTAGAAATTTTTTTTTTTGAAATTTTTTTTTTTTAATTTTTTTTTGAAATTTTTTTAAAATTTTTTTTTATTTTTTTTTAAATTTTTTTAAATTTTTTTTTTAAATTTTTTTTTGAAATTTTTTTTTAAATTTTTTTTTTGAAAAATTTTTTTTTAAATTTTTTTTAAATTTTTTTTTTCGAATTTTTTTTCAATTTTTTTTTACATTTTTTTTTAAAATTTTTTTTGAAATTTTTTTTTCGAAAATTTTTTTTTTCGAATTTTTTTTCAATTTTTTTTTAAATTTTTTTTTCAATTTTTTTTTCAATTTTTTTTTTAATTTTTTTTTCAATTTTTTTTTGAATTTTTTTTTTTGAAAATTTTTTTTTTTGAAAGTTTTTTTTTGAAATTTTTTTTTTTAATTTTTTTTCTCGAAATTTTTTTTAATTTATTTTTTTATTTTTTTTTAAATTTTTTTTTTGAATTTTTTCTTAAACTTTTTTTTTTGAAAATTTTTTTTTTTTGAAATTTTTTTTTTTAATTTTTTTTTTGAAATTTTTTTTTTATTTTTTAAATTTTTTTTTTTAATTTTTTTTTTGAAATTTTTTTAAATTTTTTTTTTTTATTTTTTTTTTTATTTTTTTTATTTTTTTTTAAATTTTTTTTTCTTGAAAATTTTTTTTTCGAATTTTTTTTCATTCTTTTTTAGTTTTTTTTTTAATTTTTTTTTTTGAAAATTTTTTTTTCGAAATTTTTTTTTTTGAAATTTTTTTTTTTTGAAATTTTTTTAAAATTTTTTTTTAAATTTTTTTTTTTGAAAATTTTTTTTTCGAAATTTTTTTTTTTGAAATTTTTTTTTTTTGAAATTTTTTTAAAATTTTTTTTTAAATTTTTTTTTTTGAAAATTTTTTTTTCGAAATTATTTTTCGAATTTTTTTTTTTAATTTTTTTTTTGAAATTATTTTTTTTGAAATTTTTTTTTTTTAATTTTTTTTTGAAAATTTTGTTTTTAATTTTTTTTTAAATTTTTTTTAAAATTTTTTTTTGAAATTTTTTTAAATTTTTTTTTTTAATTTTTTTTTCTTGAAAATTTTAAAAAAAATTTTAAAAAAATTTCAAAAAAAAAAAATTAAAAAAAAATTTAAAAAAAAATTTAAAAAAAATTTCAAAAAAAAATTTTTAAAAAAAATTAAAAAAATTTTTCGAAAATTCACTCTGAAGCGAAGTAGGTTGAATTTGAGAATAACATTGAACAGCATGTGGTCGACTACAAACACCACACTTCGAGAAGGCCAGCATATAGAACTATTGGAAGCTATGCCGATGTATAATATCTTTGAACTGGACCGAGATGGCTGGATTTTGAAATTGATTTGAACCTGCCAGGTTCGTGTGCATACACATTAACTAATGGAAAGGCGTAAGAAGTAAAACCGATGACTGAAAATTGAGAATATTTTTACTCTGAAGAGAGGTAGGTTGAATTTGAGAATAAGATTGAACAGCATGTGGTCGACTTCAAACACACTACACTTCGAGAAGGCCAGCATATAGAACTATTGGAAGCTATGCCGATGTCGTATAAATGATAATATCTTTGAACTGGACCGAAATGGGCTGGATTTTGAAATTGATTTGAACCTGTCAGGTTCGTGTGCATTAACCTCCACATAAAGCTGTAAGAAGTAAAACCGATGACTGAAAATTGAGAATATCTTTACTCTGGAGCAAGGTAGGCTGAATTTGAGAATAAGATCGGACTTCATACACACAACACATCGAGGCCACCATATAGAACTGTTGGAAGCTATGCCGATTTCGTAAAAATGATATCCTTGAACTGGAATGAGATGGGCTGAATATTGAATTTGATTTGAACATGCCGTGATCGTGTGCATTCACATCAACTAATGAAAAGGCCACCATATAAAGCCACCATATAAATATCTTCACTCTGAAGCGAGGTAGGTTGAATTTGAGAATAAGATTGAACAGCATGTGGTCGACTTCAAACACCACACTTCGAGAAGGCCAGCATATAGAAATATTGGAAGCTATGCCGATGTCGTATAAATGATAATATCTTTGAACTGGACCGAGATGGACTGGATTTTGAAATTGATTTGAACCTGCCGGGTTCGTGTGCACATTAACTAATGGAAAGGCCACCATATAAAGCTGTTAAGAGTAAAACCGATAACCCAAACTTGAAAATATCTTCACTCTGAAGCGAGGTAGGTTGAATTTGAGAATAAGATTGAACAGCATGACTTCAGTTCTATATGTTCTATATGTTCTATATGTTCTATATGTTCTATATAGAAGCTATGCCGATGTCGTACAAATGATAATATCTGATAATATAGCTGGCCTTCTCGATGTGTGTTTGAAGTCGACCACATGCTGTTCAATCTTATTCTCAAATTCA
>OX101809.2:37750827-37753327 GCA_944452925.2 Chrysolina oricalcia | reverse complement strand
GAAATTTTTTTAAAATTTTTTTTTATTTTTTTTTAAATTTTTTTAAATTTTTTTTTTAAATTTTTTTTTGAAATTTTTTTTTAAATTTTTTTTTTGAAAAATTTTTTTTTAAATTTTTTTTAAATTTTTTTTTTCGAATTTTTTTTCAATTTTTTTTTACATTTTTTTTTAAAATTTTTTTTGAAATTTTTTTTTCGAAAATTTTTTTTTTCGAATTTTTTTTCAATTTTTTTTTAAATTTTTTTTTCAATTTTTTTTTCAATTTTTTTTTTAATTTTTTTTTCAATTTTTTTTTGAATTTTTTTTTTTGAAAATTTTTTTTTTTGAAAGTTTTTTTTTGAAATTTTTTTTTTTAATTTTTTTTCTCGAAATTTTTTTTAATTTATTTTTTTATTTTTTTTTAAATTTTTTTTTTGAATTTTTTCTTAAACTTTTTTTTTTGAAAATTTTTTTTTTTTGAAATTTTTTTTTTTAATTTTTTTTTTGAAATTTTTTTTTTATTTTTTAAATTTTTTTTTTTAATTTTTTTTTTGAAATTTTTTTAAATTTTTTTTTTTTATTTTTTTTTTTATTTTTTTTATTTTTTTTTAAATTTTTTTTTCTTGAAAATTTTTTTTTCGAATTTTTTTTCATTCTTTTTTAGTTTTTTTTTTAATTTTTTTTTTTGAAAATTTTTTTTTCGAAATTTTTTTTTTTGAAATTTTTTTTTTTTGAAATTTTTTTAAAATTTTTTTTTAAATTTTTTTTTTTGAAAATTTTTTTTTCGAAATTTTTTTTTTTGAAATTTTTTTTTTTTGAAATTTTTTTAAAATTTTTTTTTAAATTTTTTTTTTTGAAAATTTTTTTTTCGAAATTATTTTTCGAATTTTTTTTTTTAATTTTTTTTTTGAAATTATTTTTTTTGAAATTTTTTTTTTTTAATTTTTTTTTGAAAATTTTGTTTTTAATTTTTTTTTAAATTTTTTTTAAAATTTTTTTTTGAAATTTTTTTAAATTTTTTTTTTTAATTTTTTTTTCTTGAAAATTTTAAAAAAAATTTTAAAAAAATTTCAAAAAAAAAAAATTAAAAAAAAATTTAAAAAAAAATTTAAAAAAAATTTCAAAAAAAAATTTTTAAAAAAAATTAAAAAAATTTTTCGAAAATTCACTCTGAAGCGAAGTAGGTTGAATTTGAGAATAACATTGAACAGCATGTGGTCGACTACAAACACCACACTTCGAGAAGGCCAGCATATAGAACTATTGGAAGCTATGCCGATGTATAATATCTTTGAACTGGACCGAGATGGCTGGATTTTGAAATTGATTTGAACCTGCCAGGTTCGTGTGCATACACATTAACTAATGGAAAGGCGTAAGAAGTAAAACCGATGACTGAAAATTGAGAATATTTTTACTCTGAAGAGAGGTAGGTTGAATTTGAGAATAAGATTGAACAGCATGTGGTCGACTTCAAACACACTACACTTCGAGAAGGCCAGCATATAGAACTATTGGAAGCTATGCCGATGTCGTATAAATGATAATATCTTTGAACTGGACCGAAATGGGCTGGATTTTGAAATTGATTTGAACCTGTCAGGTTCGTGTGCATTAACCTCCACATAAAGCTGTAAGAAGTAAAACCGATGACTGAAAATTGAGAATATCTTTACTCTGGAGCAAGGTAGGCTGAATTTGAGAATAAGATCGGACTTCATACACACAACACATCGAGGCCACCATATAGAACTGTTGGAAGCTATGCCGATTTCGTAAAAATGATATCCTTGAACTGGAATGAGATGGGCTGAATATTGAATTTGATTTGAACATGCCGTGATCGTGTGCATTCACATCAACTAATGAAAAGGCCACCATATAAAGCCACCATATAAATATCTTCACTCTGAAGCGAGGTAGGTTGAATTTGAGAATAAGATTGAACAGCATGTGGTCGACTTCAAACACCACACTTCGAGAAGGCCAGCATATAGAAATATTGGAAGCTATGCCGATGTCGTATAAATGATAATATCTTTGAACTGGACCGAGATGGACTGGATTTTGAAATTGATTTGAACCTGCCGGGTTCGTGTGCACATTAACTAATGGAAAGGCCACCATATAAAGCTGTTAAGAGTAAAACCGATAACCCAAACTTGAAAATATCTTCACTCTGAAGCGAGGTAGGTTGAATTTGAGAATAAGATTGAACAGCATGACTTCAGTTCTATATGTTCTATATGTTCTATATGTTCTATATGTTCTATATAGAAGCTATGCCGATGTCGTACAAATGATAATATCTGATAATATAGCTGGCCTTCTCGATGTGTGTTTGAAGTCGACCACATGCTGTTCAATCTTATTCTCAAATTCAACCTACCTCGCTTCAGAGTGATATTTACAATTTTGGTTTTACTACTAACAGCTTCATATGGTGGCCTTTCCATTAGTTAATGTGTATGCACACGAACCCGGCGGTTCAAATCAATTTCAAAATACAGCCAACTCGGTC
>OX101809.2:37740827-37745827 GCA_944452925.2 Chrysolina oricalcia | reverse complement strand
TTTTAAATTTTTTTTTTAAATTTTTTTTTGAAATTTTTTTTTAAATTTTTTTTTTGAAAAATTTTTTTTTAAATTTTTTTTAAATTTTTTTTTTCGAATTTTTTTTCAATTTTTTTTTACATTTTTTTTTAAAATTTTTTTTGAAATTTTTTTTTCGAAAATTTTTTTTTTCGAATTTTTTTTCAATTTTTTTTTAAATTTTTTTTTCAATTTTTTTTTCAATTTTTTTTTTAATTTTTTTTTCAATTTTTTTTTGAATTTTTTTTTTTGAAAATTTTTTTTTTTGAAAGTTTTTTTTTGAAATTTTTTTTTTTAATTTTTTTTCTCGAAATTTTTTTTAATTTATTTTTTTATTTTTTTTTAAATTTTTTTTTTGAATTTTTTCTTAAACTTTTTTTTTTGAAAATTTTTTTTTTTTGAAATTTTTTTTTTTAATTTTTTTTTTGAAATTTTTTTTTTATTTTTTAAATTTTTTTTTTTAATTTTTTTTTTGAAATTTTTTTAAATTTTTTTTTTTTATTTTTTTTTTTATTTTTTTTATTTTTTTTTAAATTTTTTTTTCTTGAAAATTTTTTTTTCGAATTTTTTTTCATTCTTTTTTAGTTTTTTTTTTAATTTTTTTTTTTGAAAATTTTTTTTTCGAAATTTTTTTTTTTGAAATTTTTTTTTTTTGAAATTTTTTTAAAATTTTTTTTTAAATTTTTTTTTTTGAAAATTTTTTTTTCGAAATTTTTTTTTTTGAAATTTTTTTTTTTTGAAATTTTTTTAAAATTTTTTTTTAAATTTTTTTTTTTGAAAATTTTTTTTTCGAAATTATTTTTCGAATTTTTTTTTTTAATTTTTTTTTTGAAATTATTTTTTTTGAAATTTTTTTTTTTTAATTTTTTTTTGAAAATTTTGTTTTTAATTTTTTTTTAAATTTTTTTTAAAATTTTTTTTTGAAATTTTTTTAAATTTTTTTTTTTAATTTTTTTTTCTTGAAAATTTTAAAAAAAATTTTAAAAAAATTTCAAAAAAAAAAAATTAAAAAAAAATTTAAAAAAAAATTTAAAAAAAATTTCAAAAAAAAATTTTTAAAAAAAATTAAAAAAATTTTTCGAAAATTCACTCTGAAGCGAAGTAGGTTGAATTTGAGAATAACATTGAACAGCATGTGGTCGACTACAAACACCACACTTCGAGAAGGCCAGCATATAGAACTATTGGAAGCTATGCCGATGTATAATATCTTTGAACTGGACCGAGATGGCTGGATTTTGAAATTGATTTGAACCTGCCAGGTTCGTGTGCATACACATTAACTAATGGAAAGGCGTAAGAAGTAAAACCGATGACTGAAAATTGAGAATATTTTTACTCTGAAGAGAGGTAGGTTGAATTTGAGAATAAGATTGAACAGCATGTGGTCGACTTCAAACACACTACACTTCGAGAAGGCCAGCATATAGAACTATTGGAAGCTATGCCGATGTCGTATAAATGATAATATCTTTGAACTGGACCGAAATGGGCTGGATTTTGAAATTGATTTGAACCTGTCAGGTTCGTGTGCATTAACCTCCACATAAAGCTGTAAGAAGTAAAACCGATGACTGAAAATTGAGAATATCTTTACTCTGGAGCAAGGTAGGCTGAATTTGAGAATAAGATCGGACTTCATACACACAACACATCGAGGCCACCATATAGAACTGTTGGAAGCTATGCCGATTTCGTAAAAATGATATCCTTGAACTGGAATGAGATGGGCTGAATATTGAATTTGATTTGAACATGCCGTGATCGTGTGCATTCACATCAACTAATGAAAAGGCCACCATATAAAGCCACCATATAAATATCTTCACTCTGAAGCGAGGTAGGTTGAATTTGAGAATAAGATTGAACAGCATGTGGTCGACTTCAAACACCACACTTCGAGAAGGCCAGCATATAGAAATATTGGAAGCTATGCCGATGTCGTATAAATGATAATATCTTTGAACTGGACCGAGATGGACTGGATTTTGAAATTGATTTGAACCTGCCGGGTTCGTGTGCACATTAACTAATGGAAAGGCCACCATATAAAGCTGTTAAGAGTAAAACCGATAACCCAAACTTGAAAATATCTTCACTCTGAAGCGAGGTAGGTTGAATTTGAGAATAAGATTGAACAGCATGACTTCAGTTCTATATGTTCTATATGTTCTATATGTTCTATATGTTCTATATAGAAGCTATGCCGATGTCGTACAAATGATAATATCTGATAATATAGCTGGCCTTCTCGATGTGTGTTTGAAGTCGACCACATGCTGTTCAATCTTATTCTCAAATTCAACCTACCTCGCTTCAGAGTGATATTTACAATTTTGGTTTTACTACTAACAGCTTCATATGGTGGCCTTTCCATTAGTTAATGTGTATGCACACGAACCCGGCGGTTCAAATCAATTTCAAAATACAGCCAACTCGGTCCAGTTCAAAGATATCATTTATACGACATCGGCATAGCTTCCAATAGTTCTATATGCTGGCCTTCTCGAAGTGTGGTGTGTTTGAAGTCGAACATATGCTGTTCAATTTTATATCAAATTCAACCTACCTCGCTTCAGAGTGCAGATATTTTCAATTTGGGGTTATCGGTTTTACTACTAACAGCTTCATATGGTGGCCTTTCCATTAGTTGATGTGTATGCACACGAACCCGGCAGGTTCAAATCAATTTTAAAATCCAGCCTATCTCGTTCCAGTTCAAGGATATTATCATTTTTACGACATCGGCATAGCTTCCAACAGTTCTATATGGTGGCCTTCTCAGTGTAGTGTGTATGAAGTCGAACACATGCTGTTCAATTTTATTCTCAAATTCAGCCTACCTTGCTCCAGAGTAAAGATATTCTCAATTTTCAGTCATTGGTTTTACTCCTAACTGCTTTATAAGGTGGCCTTTTCATTGGTTGATGTGTATGCACACGAACACGGCAGGTTCAAATCAATTTCAAAATCCAGCCCATCTCGGTCCAGTTCAAAGCATAGCTTCCAATAGTTCTATATGCTGGCCTTCTCGATGTGTGGTGTGTATGAAGTCGAACACACGCTGTTCAATCTTATTCTCAAATTCAACGTACTTCGCTTCAGAGTGATATTTTCAATTTAGGGTTATCGGTTACACTACTAACAGCGTCATATGGTGGCCTTTCCATTAGTTGATGTGTATGCACACGAACCCGGCAGGTTCAAATCAATTTTAAAATCCAGCCTATCTCGTTCCAGCTCAAGGATATTATCATTTATACGACATCGGCATAGCTTCCTATTGTTCTATATGCTGGCCTTCTCGAAGTGTGGTGTGTTTGAAGTCGACCACATGCTGTTCAATCTTATTCTCAAATTCAACCTACCTCGCTTCAGAGTAAAAATATTCTCAATTTTCAGTCATCGGTTTTACTTCTTACGCCTTTCCATTAGTTAATGTGTATGCACACGAACCTTGCAGGTTCAAATCAATTTCAAAATCCAGCCATCTCGGTCCAGTTCAAAGATATTATCATTTATACGACATCGGCATAGCTTCCAATAGTTCTATATGCTGGCCTTCTCGAAGTGTGGTGTTTGAAGTCGACCACATGCTGTTCAATCTTATTCTCAAATTCAACCTACCTCGCTTCAGAGTGAAGATATTTATATGGTGGCTTTATATGGTGGCCTTTTCATTAGTTGATGTGAATGCACACGAACACGGCAGGTTCAAATCAAATTCAACATTAGGTGGAAATGAGATGGGCTCATTCCAGTTCAAGGATATCATTTTTACGAAATCGGCATAGCTTCCAACAGTTCTATATGGTGGCCTTCTCGAAGTTTTTTTTTGAAATTTTTTTTTTTAATTTTTTTTTTTGAAATTTTTTTTGAAAATTTTTTTTTTTTATTTTTTTTCGAAAATTTTTTTTAATTTTTTTTTTAAATTTTTTTTTCTTGAAAATTTTTTTCGAATTTTTTTTTTCAATTTTTTTTTTTGAAATTTTTTTTTTGAAATTTTTTTTTTTGAAATTTTTTTTTTGAATTTTTTTTAAAATTTTTAAAAAAAAATTTTTTTTTTCTAAAATTTTTTTAAATTTTTTTTGAAATTTTTTTTTTTTATTTTTTTTTCGAAATTTTGTTTTTAATTTTTTTTTCAATTTTTTTTTAAATTTTTTTTTGAAAATTTTTTTTCGAAATTTTTTTTAAAATTTTTTTTTAATTTTTTTTGAAAATTTTTTTTTTCATTTTTTTTTAATTTTTTTTTTTTCTTGAAAATTTTTTTTTCGAATTTTTTTTTTCATTTTTTTGAAATTTTTTTTGAAATTTTTTTTTTTGAAAATTTTTTTTTCGAAATTTTTTTTTAAATTTTTTTTTTAGTTTTTTTTTTTAATTTTTTTTTGAAATTTTTTTTAAATTTTTTTTTTGAAAATTTTTTTTTCGAATTTTTTTAGAAATTTTTTTTTTTGAAATTTTTTTTTTTAAATTTTTTTTTGAAATTTTTTTAAATTTTTTTTTTATTTTTTTTTAAATTTTTTTAAATTTTTTTTTTTAATTTTTTTTTGAAATTTTTTTTTAAATTTTTTTTAAAATTTTTTTTAAATTTTTTTTTGAAATTTTTTTTTTCGAAAATTTTTTTTTCGAATTTTTTTTAGAATTTTTTTTTAAATTTTTTTTCTTGAAAATTTTTTTCGAATTTTTTTTTTCAATTTTTTTTTCAATTTTTTTTTAAATTTTTTTTTCAATTTTTTTTTGAATTTTTTTTTGAATTTTTTTTTTTTGAAAATTTTTTTTTTGAAAGTTTTTTTTTGAAATTTTTTTTTTGAAATTATTTTTTTTGAAATTTTTTTTTTTAAATTTTTTCTTGAAAATTTTTTTTTCGAATTTTTTTTTTCATTTTTTGAAATTTTTTTTGAAATTTTTTTGTTGAAATTTTTTTTAAATTTTTTTCTTGAAAATTTTTTTTTCAAATATTTTTTTCATTTTTTTTTTAATTT
>OX101809.2:37730827-37735827 GCA_944452925.2 Chrysolina oricalcia | reverse complement strand
CCGACGGTTCAAATCAATTTCAAAATCCAGCCAACTCGGTCCAGTTCAAAGATATCATTTATACGACATCGGCATAGCTTCCAATAGTTCTATATGCTGTTCTTCTCGAAGTGTGGTGTGTTTGAAGTCGACCACATGAAGTTCAATCTTATTCTCAAATTCAACCTACCTAGCTTCATAGTAAAAATATTCTCAATTTTCAGTCATCGGTGGCCTTTCCATTAGTTAATGTGTATGCACACGAACACGGCAGGTTCAATCAATTTCAAAATCCAGCCCATCTCGGTCCAGTTCAGAGATATTATCATTTATACGACATCGGCATAGCTTCCAACAGTTCTATATGGTGGCCTTCTCAGTGTAGTGTGTATGAAGTCGAACACATGCTATTCAATTTTATTCTCAAATTCAGCCTACCTTGCTCCAGAGTAAAGATATTCTCAATTTTCAGTCATTGGTTTTACTCCTAACTGCTTTATAAGGTGGCCTTTTCATTGGTTGATGTGTATGCACACGAACACGGCAGGTTCAAATCAATTTCAAAATCCAGCCCATCTCGGTCCAGTTCAAAGATATTATACATCGGCGTAGCTTCCAATAGTTCTATATGCTGGCCTTCTCGATGTGTGGTGTGTATGAAGTCGAACACACGCTGTTCAATCTTATTCTCAAATTCAACGTACTTCGCTTCAGAGTGATATTTTCAATTTAGGGTTATCGGTTACACTACTAACAGCGTCATATGGTGGCCTTTCCATTAGTTGATGTGTATGCACACGAACCTGGCAGGTTCAAATCAATTTCAAAATCCAGCCCATCTCGGTCCAGTTCAAAGATATTATCATTTATACGACATCGGCAATCCAATAGTTCTATATGCTGGCCTTCTCGAAGTGTGGTGTGTTTGAAGTCGACCACATGCTGTTCAATCTTATTCTCAAATTCAACCTACCTCGCTTCAGAGTAAAAATATTCTCAATTTTCAGTCATCGGTTTTACTTCTTACGCCTTTCCATTAGTTAATGTGTATGCACACGAACCTTGCAGGTTCAAATCAATTTCAAAATCCAGCCATCTCGGTCCAGTTCAAAGATATTATCATTTATACGACATCGGCATAGCTTCCAATAGTTCTATATGCTGGCCTTCTCGAAGTGTGGTGTTTGAAGTCGACCACATGCTGTTCAATCTTATTCTCAAATTCAACCTACCTCGCTTTATATGGTGGCCTTTTCATTAGTTGATGTGAATGCACACGAACACGGCAGGTTCAAATCAAATTCAATATTAGGTGGGAATGAGATGGGCTCATTCCAGTTCAAGGATATCATTTTTACGAAATCGGCATAGCTTCCAACAGTTCTATATGGTGGCCTTCTCGATGTGTTGTGTGTATGAAGTCGAACACGTGCTGTTCGATCTTATTCTCAAATTCAGCCTACCTTGCTCCAGAGTAAAGATATTCTCAATTTTCAGTCATCAGTTTTACTTCTTACAGCTTTATGTGGAGGTTAATGCACACGAACCTGACAGGTTCAAATCAATTTCAAAATCCAGCCCATCTCGGTCCAGTTCAAAGATATTATCATTTATACGACATCGGCATAGCTTCCAATTTTTTTTAAATTTTTTTTTGAAAATTTTTTTTTTTAATTTTTTTTCGAAAATTTTTTTTAATTTTTTTTTTTTAATTTTTTTTTCTTGAAAATTTTTTTCGAATTTTTTTTTTCAATTTTTTTTTTCAATTTTTTTTTTGAAATTTTTTTTTTGAAATTTTTTTTTTGAAATTTTTTTTAAATTTTTTTTTTGAAATTTTTTTTCAATTTTTTTTTTAAATTTTTTTTAAAAAAATTTTTTTTTTCGAAAATTTTTTTTAATTTTTTTTTAAATTTTTTTTTTTATTTTTTTAAATTTTTTTTTAAAATTTTGTTTTGAAAATTTTTTCTTGAAATTTTTTTAAAATTTTTTTTAAAATTTTTTTTTCTTGAAAATTTTTTTTTCGAATTTTTTTTTTCATTTTTTTAAAATTTTTTTTTAAATTTTTTTTTTAAATTTTTTTTTCGAAATTTTTTTTTAATTTATTTTTTTATTTTTTTTTTAATTTTTTTTTTGAAAATTTTTTTTTTTGAAAGTTTTTTTTTGAAATTTTTTTTTTAAGTTTTTTTTTATTTTTTTAAAATTTTTTTGTTGAAATTTTTTTTAAATTTTTTTTTAAATTTTTTTTTTTAATTTTTTTTTCGAAATTTTTTTTTAATTTATTTTTTTATTTTTTTTTAAATTTTTTTTTTGAAAATTTTTTTTTTTTTAATTTTTTTTTTGAAAATTTTTTTTTTAAGTTTTTTTTTATTTTTTTAAAATTTTTTTGTTGAAATTTTTTTTAAATTTTTTTTTTGAAAATTTTTTTTTTTAAGTTTTTTTTTTATTTTTTTTTCTTGAAAATTTTTTTTTCGAATTTTTTTTCATTTTTTTTTTAATTTTTTTTTTATTTTATTTTTTGAAAATTTTTTTTTCGAAATTTTTTTTAAATTTTTTTAAAAATTTTTTTAAAATTCTTTTTTCTTGAAAATTTTTTTTTCGAATTTTTTTTTTCATTTTTTTTAAATTTTTTTTAAATTTTTTTTTTCATTTTTTTTTTAAATTTTTTTTTTGAAATTTTTCTTTCGAATATTTTTTTCATTTTTTTTTTAATTTTTTTTTTATTTTTTTTTGAAAATTTTTTTTTCGAAATTTTTTTCTCATTTTTTTTTAAATTTTTTTTTTTTGAAAATTTTTTTTTCGAAATTTTTTTTAAATTTTTTTTTTATTTTTTTAAATTTTTTTTTTTAATTTTTTTTTTGAAATTTTTTTAAATTTTTTTTTTGAAAATTTTTTTTTTTTTAAATTTTTCTAAAATTTTTTTTTCTTGAAAATTTTTTTTTCGAATTTTTTTTTTCATTTTTTTAAAAAAATTTTTTAATTTGTTTTTTAATTTTTTTTAAAATTTTTTTTTTTTGAAATTTTTTTAAAATTTTTTTTTCGAATTTTTTTTTCGAATTTTTTTTAGAATTTTTTTTTAAATTTTTTTTCTTGAAAATTTTTTTCGAATTTTTTTTTTCAATTTTTTTTTCAATTTTTTTTTAAATTTTTTTTTCATTTTTTTTTTAATTTTTTTTTTTGAAAATTTTTTTTTCGAAATTTTTTTCTCATTTTTTTTTTAAATTTTTTTTTTTGAAAATTTTTTTTTCGAAATTTTTTTTAAATTTTTTTTTTATTATTTTTTAAATTTTTTTTTTGAAATTTTTTTAAATTTTTTCTTGAAAATTTTTTTTTAAATTTTTTTTAAATTTTTTTTAATTTTTTTTTTATTTTTTTTTCGAAATTTTTTTCTCATTTTTTTTTAAATTTTTTTTTTTGAAAATTTTTTTTTCGAAATTTTTTTTAAATTTTTTTTTTATTATTTTTTAAATTTTTTTTTTTTAATTTTTTTAAATTTTTTTTTTTTAATTTTTTTTTTATTTTTTTTAATTTTTTTTTCTTGAAAATTTTTTTTTCGAATTTTTTTTCATTCTTTTTTAGTTTTTTTTTTTAATTTTTTTTTTGAAAATTTTTTTTTCGAAATTTTTTTTTTTGAAATTTTTTTTTTTGAAAATTTTTTTTCGAAATTTTTTTCTCATTTTTTTTTTAATTTTTTTTTTTGAAAATTTTTTTTTCGAAAATTTTTTTTTCAATTTTTTTTTAAATTTTTTTTTGAATTTTTTTTTGAATTTTTTTTTTGAAAATTTTTTTTTTGAAAGTTTTTTTTTGAAATTTTTTTTTTTAAATAATTTTTTTTGAAATTTTTTTTTTTTAAATTTTTTTTAAATTTTTTTTTTTATTTTTTTAAATTTTTTTTTAAAATTTTGTTTTGAAAATTTTTTCTTGAAATTTTTTTAAAATTTTTTTTAAAATTTTTTTTTCTTGAAAATTTTTTTTTCGAATTTTTTTTTTCATTTTTTTTAAATTTTTTTTTAAATTTTTTTTTTTAATTTTTTTTTCGAAATTTTTTTTTAATTTATTTTTTTATTTTTTTTTAAATTTTTTTTTTGAAAATTTTTTTTTTTTAAATTTTTTTTTTGAAAATTTTTTTTTTAAGTTTTTTTTTATTTTTTTAAAATTTTTTTGTTGAAATTTTTTTTAAATTTTTTTTTTGAAAATTTTTTTTTTTAAGTTTTTTTTTTATTTTTTTTTCTTGAAAATTTTTTTTTCGAATTTTTTTTTCATTTTTTTTTTAATTTTTTTTTTATTTTATTTTTTGAAAATTTTTTTTTCGAAATTTTTTTTAAATTTTTTTAAAAATTTTTTTAAAATTCTTTTTTCTTGAAAATTTTTTTTTCGAATTTTTTTTTTCATTTTTTTTAAATTTTTTTTTTCATTTTTTTTTTAAATTTTTTTTTTGAAATTTTTCTTTCGAATATTTTTTTCATTTTTTTTAAAATTTTTTTTTATTTTTTTTTTGAAAATTTTTTTTTCGAAATTTTTTTCTCATTTTTTTTTAAATTTTTTTTTTTTGAAAATTTTTTTTTCGAAATTTTTTTTTAATTTTTTTTTTATTTTTTTAAATTTTTTTTTTTAATTTTTTTTTTGAAATTTTTTTAAATTTTTTTTTTGAAAATTTTTTTTTTTTTAAATTTTTCTAAAATTTTTTTTTCTTGAAAATTTTTTTTTCTTGAAAATTTTTTTTTCGAATTTTTTTTTTCATTTTTTTAAAAAAATTTTTTAATTTGTTTTTTAATTTTTTTTAAAATTTTTTTTTTTTGAAATTTTTTTAAAATTTTTTTTTCGAATTTTTTTTTCGAATTTTTTTTAGAATTTTTTTTTAAATTTTTTTTCTTGAAAATTTTTTTCGAATTTTTTTTTTCAATTTTTTTTTCAATTTTTTTTTAAATTTTTTTTTCATTTTTTTTTTAATTTTTTTTTTTGAAAATTTTTTTTTCGAAATTTTTTTCTCATTTTTTTTTTAAATTTTTTTTTTTGAAAATTTT
>OX101809.2:37720827-37723327 GCA_944452925.2 Chrysolina oricalcia | reverse complement strand
TTTTTAATTTTTTTTTTGAAAATTTTTTTTTCGAATTTTTTTTTTTTGAAATTTTTTTTTTTTGAAATTTTTTTAAAATTTTTTTTTAAATTTTTTTTTTTGAAAATTTTTTTTTCGAAATTATTTTTCGAATTTTTTTTTTTAATTTTTTAAAAATTTTTTTTGAAAATTTTTTTTTCGAATTTTTTTAGAAATTTTTTTTTTTGAAATTTTTTTTTTTAAATTTTTTTTTGAAATTTTTTTGAAATTTTTTTAAAATTTTTTTATTGAAAATTTTTTTTTCGAATTTTTTTTCATTTTTTTTTAAATTTTTTTAAAATTTTTTTTCGAAAATTTTTTTTTCGAATTTTTTTTTCGAATTTTTTTTTAAATTTTTTTTTCTTGAAAATTTTTTTCGAATTTTTTTTAAAATTTTTTTTTCAATTTTTTTTTTAATTTTTTTTTGAAAATTTTTTTTCGAAATTTTTTTTAAAATTTTTTTTTAATTTTTTTTGAAAATTTTTTTTTTCATTTTTTTTTAATTTTTTTTTTTTTCTTGAAAATTTTTTTTTCGAATTTTTTTTTTCATTTTTTTGAAATTTTTTTTGAAATTTTTTTTTTTGAAAATTTTTTTTTCGAAATTTTTTTTTAAATTTTTTTTTTAGTTTTTTTTTTTAATTTTTTTTTGAAATTTTTTTTAAATTTTTTTTTTGAAAATTTTTTTTTCGAATTTTTTTAGAAATTTTTTTTTTTGAAATTTTTTTTTTTAAATTTTTTTTTGAAATTTTTTAAAAATTTTTTTTTATTTTTTTTAAAATTTTTTTAAATTTTTTTTTTTAATTTTTTTTTGAAATTTTTTTTTAAATTTTTTTTAAAATTTTTTTTAAATTTTTTTTTTCGAATTTTTTTTCAATTTTTTTTAAAATTTTTTTTTAAAATTTTTTTTGAAATTTTTTTTTTCGAAAATTTTTTTTTCGAATTTTTTTTAGAATTTTTTTTTAAATTTTTTTTCTTGAAAATTTTTTTCGAATTTTTTTTTTCAATTTTTTTTTCAATTTTTTTTTTAATTTTTTTTTCAATTTTTTTTTGAATTTTTTTTTGAATTTTTTTTTTTGAAAATTTTTTTTTTGAAAGTTTTTTTTTGAAATTTTTTTTTTGAAATTATTTTTTTTTAAATTTTTTTTTTTAAATTTTTTCTTGAAAATTTTTTTTTCGAATTTTTTTTTTCATTTTTTTGAAATTTTTTTTGAAATTTTTTTGTTGAAATTTTTTTTAAATTTTTTTTTTGAAAATTTTTTTTTTTAAGTTTTTTTTTTATTTTTTTTTCTTGAAAATTTTTTTTTCAAATATTTTTTTCATTTTTTTTTTAATTTTTTTTTTTGAAAATTTTTTTTTCGAAATTTTTTTCTCATTTTTTTTTAAATTTTTTTTTTTGAAAATTTTTTTTTCGAAATTTTTTTTAAATTTTTTTTTTATTATTTTTTAAATTTTTTTTTTAAATTTTTTTTTTGAAATTTTTTTAAATTTTTTTTTTTAAATTTTTTTTTTAATTTTTTTTAATTTTTTTTTTAATTTTTTTTTCTTGAAAATTTTTTTTTCGAATTTTTTTTCATTCTTTTTTAGTTTTTTTTTTAAATTTTTTTTTCGAAATTTTTTTTTTTGAAATTTTTTTTTTTTTTATTTTTTTTTAAATTTTTTTAGAAATTTTTTTTTTTGAAAATTTTTTTTTCGAAATTATTTTACGAATTTTTTTTTAAAATTTTTTAAAAATTTTTTTTTTATTTTTTTTTTTGAAAATTTTTTTTTGAAATTTTTTTAAATTTTTTTTTATTTTTTTTTTTAATTTTTTTAAATTTTTTTTAAAATTTTTTTTTGAAATTTTTTTAAAATTTTTTTATTGAAAATTTTTTTTCGAATTTTTTTTCATTTTTTTTTAAATTTTTTTTTGAAATTTTTTTGAAATTTTTTTAAAATTTTTTTATTGAAAATTTTTTTTTCGAATTTTTTTTCATTTTTTTTTAAATTTTTTTAAAATTTTTTTTCGAAAATTTTTTTTTCGAATTTTTTTTTCGAATTTTTTTTTAAATTTTTTTTTCTTGAAAATTTTTTTCGAATTTTTTTTTTCAATTTTTTTTTCAATTTTTTTTTTAAATTTTTTTTTGAATTTTTTTTTTTGAAAATTTTTTTTTTGAAAGTTTTTTTTTGAAATTTTTTTTTTAAAATTATTTTTTTTTAAATTTTTTTTTTTTTTATTTTTTTTGGAAATTTTGTTTTTAATTTTTTTTTTTAATTTTTTTTTAAATTTTTTTTTTAATTTTTTTAAATTTTTTTTTAAAATTTTTTTTGAAAATTTTTTTTTGAAATTTTTTTAAAATTTTTTTTTAAATTTTTTTTTCTTGAAAATTTTTTTTTTCATTTTTTTTTAATTTTTTTTTTAATTTTTTTTTTTTTATTTTTTTTTCGAAATTTTTTTCTCATTTTTTTTTAAATTTTTTTCTGAAAATTTTTTTTTCGAAATTTT
>OX101809.2:37713327-37715827 GCA_944452925.2 Chrysolina oricalcia | reverse complement strand
AAATTAAAAAAAAATTTAAAAAAAAATTTAAAAAAAATTTCAAAAAAAAATTTTTAAAAAAAATTAAAAAAATTTTTCGAAAATTCACTCTGAAGCGAAGTAGGTTGAATTTGAGAATAACATTGAACAGCATGTGGTCGACTACAAACACCACACTTCGAGAAGGCCAGCATATAGAACTATTGGAAGCTATGCCGATGTATAATATCTTTGAACTGGACCGAGATGGCTGGATTTTGAAATTGATTTGAACCTGCCAGGTTCGTGTGCATACACATTAACTAATGGAAAGGCGTAAGAAGTAAAACCGATGACTGAAAATTGAGAATATTTTTACTCTGAAGAGAGGTAGGTTGAATTTGAGAATAAGATTGAACAGCATGTGGTCGACTTCAAACACACTACACTTCGAGAAGGCCAGCATATAGAACTATTGGAAGCTATGCCGATGTCGTATAAATGATAATATCTTTGAACTGGACCGAAATGGGCTGGATTTTGAAATTGATTTGAACCTGTCAGGTTCGTGTGCATTAACCTCCACATAAAGCTGTAAGAAGTAAAACCGATGACTGAAAATTGAGAATATCTTTACTCTGGAGCAAGGTAGGCTGAATTTGAGAATAAGATCGGACTTCATACACACAACACATCGAGGCCACCATATAGAACTGTTGGAAGCTATGCCGATTTCGTAAAAATGATATCCTTGAACTGGAATGAGATGGGCTGAATATTGAATTTGATTTGAACATGCCGTGATCGTGTGCATTCACATCAACTAATGAAAAGGCCACCATATAAAGCCACCATATAAATATCTTCACTCTGAAGCGAGGTAGGTTGAATTTGAGAATAAGATTGAACAGCATGTGGTCGACTTCAAACACCACACTTCGAGAAGGCCAGCATATAGAAATATTGGAAGCTATGCCGATGTCGTATAAATGATAATATCTTTGAACTGGACCGAGATGGACTGGATTTTGAAATTGATTTGAACCTGCCGGGTTCGTGTGCACATTAACTAATGGAAAGGCCACCATATAAAGCTGTTAAGAGTAAAACCGATAACCCAAACTTGAAAATATCTTCACTCTGAAGCGAGGTAGGTTGAATTTGAGAATAAGATTGAACAGCATGACTTCAGTTCTATATGTTCTATATGTTCTATATGTTCTATATGTTCTATATAGAAGCTATGCCGATGTCGTACAAATGATAATATCTGATAATATAGCTGGCCTTCTCGATGTGTGTTTGAAGTCGACCACATGCTGTTCAATCTTATTCTCAAATTCAACCTACCTCGCTTCAGAGTGATATTTACAATTTTGGTTTTACTACTAACAGCTTCATATGGTGGCCTTTCCATTAGTTAATGTGTATGCACACGAACCCGGCGGTTCAAATCAATTTCAAAATACAGCCAACTCGGTCCAGTTCAAAGATATCATTTATACGACATCGGCATAGCTTCCAATAGTTCTATATGCTGGCCTTCTCGAAGTGTGGTGTGTTTGAAGTCGAACATATGCTGTTCAATTTTATATCAAATTCAACCTACCTCGCTTCAGAGTGCAGATATTTTCAATTTGGGGTTATCGGTTTTACTACTAACAGCTTCATATGGTGGCCTTTCCATTAGTTGATGTGTATGCACACGAACCCGGCAGGTTCAAATCAATTTTAAAATCCAGCCTATCTCGTTCCAGTTCAAGGATATTATCATTTTTACGACATCGGCATAGCTTCCAACAGTTCTATATGGTGGCCTTCTCAGTGTAGTGTGTATGAAGTCGAACACATGCTGTTCAATTTTATTCTCAAATTCAGCCTACCTTGCTCCAGAGTAAAGATATTCTCAATTTTCAGTCATTGGTTTTACTCCTAACTGCTTTATAAGGTGGCCTTTTCATTGGTTGATGTGTATGCACACGAACACGGCAGGTTCAAATCAATTTCAAAATCCAGCCCATCTCGGTCCAGTTCAAAGCATAGCTTCCAATAGTTCTATATGCTGGCCTTCTCGATGTGTGGTGTGTATGAAGTCGAACACACGCTGTTCAATCTTATTCTCAAATTCAACGTACTTCGCTTCAGAGTGATATTTTCAATTTAGGGTTATCGGTTACACTACTAACAGCGTCATATGGTGGCCTTTCCATTAGTTGATGTGTATGCACACGAACCCGGCAGGTTCAAATCAATTTTAAAATCCAGCCTATCTCGTTCCAGCTCAAGGATATTATCATTTATACGACATCGGCATAGCTTCCTATTGTTCTATATGCTGGCCTTCTCGAAGTGTGGTGTGTTTGAAGTCGACCACATGCTGTTCAATCTTATTCTCAAATTCAACCTACCTCGCTTCAGAGTAAAAATATTCTCAATTTTCAGTCATCGGTTTTACTTCTTACGCCTTTCCATTAGTTAATGTGTATGCACACGAACCTTGCAGGTTCAAATCAATTTCAAAATCCAGCCATCTCGGTCCAGT
>OX101809.2:37698327-37700827 GCA_944452925.2 Chrysolina oricalcia | reverse complement strand
TTTTTTTTTCGAATTTTTTTTTAAATTTTTTTTTCTTGAAAATTTTTTTCGAATTTTTTTTTTCAATTTTTTTTTCAATTTTTTTTTCAATTTTTTTTTTAATTTTTTTTTGAATTTTTTTTTTGAAAATTTTTTTTTTGAAAGTTTTTTTTTGAAATTTTTTTTTTTAAATTATTTTTTTTGAAATTTTTTTTTTTTTAATTTTTTTTGGAAATTTTGTTTTTAATTTTTTTTTAAATTTTTTTTTAAATTTTTTTTTTAAATTTTTTTAAATTTTTTTTAAAAATTTTTTTTGAAAATTTTTTTTTGAAATTTTTTTAAAATTTTTTTTTAAATTTTTTTTTCTTGAAAATTTTTTTTTTCATTTTTTTTAATTTTTTTTTTAATTTTTTTTTTTTTATTTTTTTTTCGAAATTTTTTTCTCATTTTTTTTTAAATTTTTTTTTTTGAAAATTTTTTTTTCGAAATTTTTTTTAAATTTTTTTTTTAAATTTTTTTTTTGAAATTTTTTTAAATTTTTTTTTTTTTATTTTTTTTTTTATTTTTTTTAATTTTTTTTTTAATTTTTTTTTCGAATTTTTTTTCATTCTTTTTTAGTTTTTTTTTTTAATTTTTTTTTTGAAAATTTTTTTTTCGAATTTTTTTTTTTTGAAATTTTTTTTTTTTGAAATTTTTTTAAAATTTTTTTTTAAATTTTTTTTTTTGAAAATTTTTTTTTCGAAATTATTTTTCGAATTTTTTTTTTAAATTTTTTAAAAATTTTTTTTTTTATTTTTTTTTTGAAAATTTTTTTTTGAAATTTTTTTTAAATTTTTTTTTATTTTTTTTTTATTTTTTTAAATTTTTTTTTAAATTTTTTTTTGAAATTTTTTTAAAATTTTTTTTTCGAAAATTTTTTTTTCGAATTTTTTTTTAGAATTTTTTTTTAAATTTTTTTTTCTTGAAAATTTTTTTCGAATTTTTTTTTCAATTTTTTTTTGAATTTTTTTTTGAATTTTTTTTTGAATTTTTTTTTTGAAAATTTTTTTTTTGAAAGTTTTTTTTTAAAATTTTTTTTTTTAAATTATTTTTTTTTGAAATTTTTTTTTTTTTAATTTTTTTTTGGAAATTTTGTTTTTAATTTTTTTTTTTATTTTTTTTTAAATTTTTTTTTTCATTTTTTTTTTAATTTTTTTAAATTTTTTTTTTAAATTTTTTTTGAAAATTTTTTCTTGATTTTTTTTAAATTTTTTTTAAAATTTTTTTTTCTTGAAAATTTTTTTTTCGAATTTTTTTTTTCATTTATTTTTTTATTTTTTTTTTAAATTTTTTTTTCGAAATTTTTTTTTAATTTATTTTTTTATTTTTCTTAAAATTTTTTTTTTGAATTTTTTTTTAAATTTTTTTTTTGAAATTTTTTTTTTTAATTTTTTTTTTTGAAATTTTTTTTGAAAATTTTTTTTTTTTATTTTTTTTCGAAAATTTTTTTTAATTTTTTTTTCTTGAAAATTTTTTTCGAATTTTTTTTTTCAATTTTTTTTTAAATTTTTTTTTTAAATTTTTTTTTGAATTTTTTTTTGAAATTTTTTTTTTTGAAATTTTTTTTTTGAAATTTTTTTTTTTGAAATTTTTTTTTTGAATTTTTTTTAAAATTTTTTAAAAAAAATTTTTTTTTTCTAAAATTTTTTTAAATTTTTTTTGAAATTTTTTTTTTTTATTTTTTTTTCGAAATTTTGTTTTTAATTTTTTTTTAAATTTTTTTAAAAATTTTTTTTGAAAATTTTTTTTTGAAATTTTTTTTAAATTTTTTTTTTGAAAATTTTTTTTTTTAAGTTTTTTTTTATTTTTTTTAAATTTTTTTGTTGAAATTTTTTTTAAATTTTTTTTTTGAAAATTTTTTTTTTTAAGTTTTTTTTTTATTTTTTTTTTTTGAAAATTTTTTTTTCGAAATTTTTTTCTCATTTTTTTTAAATTTTTTTTTTGAAAATTTTTTTTTCGAAATTTTTTTTAAATTTTTTTAAAAATTTTTTTAAAATTCTTTTTTCTTGAAACTTTTTTTTCGAATTTTTTTTTCATTTTTTTTAAATTTTTTTTAAATTTTTTTTTTCATTTTTTTTAAAATTTTTTTTTTGAAATTTTTCTTTCGAATATTTTTTTCATTTTTTTTTAAATTTTTTTTTTATTTTTTTTTTGAAAATTTTTTTTCGAAATTTTTTTCTCATTTTTTTTTAAATTTTTTTTTTTTGAAAATTTTTTTTTCGAAATTTTTTTTAAATTTTTTTTTTATTTTTTTAAAAATTTTTTTAAATTTTTTTTTAAATTTTTTTTTTGAAATTTTTTTAAATTTTTTTTTTGAAAATTTTTTTTTTTAAGTTTTTTTTTATTTTTTTAAAAATTTTTCTAAAATTTTTTTTTCTTGAAAATTTTTTTTTCGAATTTTTTTTTTAATTTTTTTAAAAATTTTTTTTTTCATTTTTTTAAAAAATTTTTTTAATTTGTTTTTTAATTTTTTTTAAAATTT
>OX101809.2:37688327-37693327 GCA_944452925.2 Chrysolina oricalcia | reverse complement strand
TTTTTTTTCGAAATTATTTTTCGAATTTTTTTTTTAAATTTTTTAAAAATTTTTTTTTTTATTTTTTTTTTGAAAATTTTTTTTTGAAATTTTTTTTAAATTTTTTTTTATTTTTTTTTTATTTTTTTAAATTTTTTTTTAAATTTTTTTTTGAAATTTTTTTAAAATTTTTTTTTCGAAAATTTTTTTTTCGAATTTTTTTTTAGAATTTTTTTTTAAATTTTTTTTTCTTGAAAATTTTTTTCGAATTTTTTTTTCAATTTTTTTTTGAATTTTTTTTTGAATTTTTTTTTGAATTTTTTTTTTGAAAATTTTTTTTTTGAAAGTTTTTTTTTAAAATTTTTTTTTTTAAATTATTTTTTTTTGAAATTTTTTTTTTTTTAATTTTTTTTTGGAAATTTTGTTTTTAATTTTTTTTTTTATTTTTTTTTAAATTTTTTTTTTCATTTTTTTTTTAATTTTTTTAAATTTTTTTTTTAAATTTTTTTTGAAAATTTTTTCTTGATTTTTTTTAAATTTTTTTTAAAATTTTTTTTTCTTGAAAATTTTTTTTTCGAATTTTTTTTTTCATTTATTTTTTTATTTTTTTTTTAAATTTTTTTTTCGAAATTTTTTTTTAATTTATTTTTTTATTTTTCTTAAAATTTTTTTTTTGAATTTTTTTTTAAATTTTTTTTTTGAAATTTTTTTTTTTAATTTTTTTTTTTGAAATTTTTTTTGAAAATTTTTTTTTTTTATTTTTTTTCGAAAATTTTTTTTAATTTTTTTTTCTTGAAAATTTTTTTCGAATTTTTTTTTTCAATTTTTTTTTAAATTTTTTTTTTAAATTTTTTTTTGAATTTTTTTTTGAAATTTTTTTTTTTGAAATTTTTTTTTTGAAATTTTTTTTTTTGAAATTTTTTTTTTGAATTTTTTTTAAAATTTTTTAAAAAAAATTTTTTTTTTCTAAAATTTTTTTAAATTTTTTTTGAAATTTTTTTTTTTTATTTTTTTTTCGAAATTTTGTTTTTAATTTTTTTTTAAATTTTTTTAAAAATTTTTTTTGAAAATTTTTTTTTGAAATTTTTTTTAAATTTTTTTTTTGAAAATTTTTTTTTTTAAGTTTTTTTTTATTTTTTTTAAATTTTTTTGTTGAAATTTTTTTTAAATTTTTTTTTTGAAAATTTTTTTTTTTAAGTTTTTTTTTTATTTTTTTTTTTTGAAAATTTTTTTTTCGAAATTTTTTTCTCATTTTTTTTAAATTTTTTTTTTGAAAATTTTTTTTTCGAAATTTTTTTTAAATTTTTTTAAAAATTTTTTTAAAATTCTTTTTTCTTGAAACTTTTTTTTCGAATTTTTTTTTCATTTTTTTTAAATTTTTTTTAAATTTTTTTTTTCATTTTTTTTAAAATTTTTTTTTTGAAATTTTTCTTTCGAATATTTTTTTCATTTTTTTTTAAATTTTTTTTTTATTTTTTTTTTGAAAATTTTTTTTCGAAATTTTTTTCTCATTTTTTTTTAAATTTTTTTTTTTTGAAAATTTTTTTTTCGAAATTTTTTT
Source organism: Chrysolina oricalcia (assembly GCA_944452925.2). NCBI lineage: Eukaryota > Metazoa > Arthropoda > Insecta > Coleoptera > Chrysomelidae > Chrysolina > Chrysolina oricalcia. Next base: position 37,691,787 of record OX101809.2, on the reverse strand, counting down.
TAAATTTTTTTTTTATTTTTTTAAAAATTTTTTTAAATTTTTTTTTAAATTTTTTTTTTGAAATTTTTTTAAATTTTTTTTTTGAAAATTTTTTTTTTTAAGTTTTTTTTTATTTTTTTAAAAATTTTTCTAAAATTTTTTTTTCTTGAAAATTTTTTTTTCGAATTTTTTTTTTAATTTTTTTAAAAATTTTTTTTTTCATTTTTTTAAAAAATTTTTTTAATTTGTTTTTTAATTTTTTTTAAAATTTTTTTTTTTTGAAATTTTTTTAAAATTTTTTTTTGAAAATTTTTTTTTTGAAGTTTTTTTTTTATTTTTTTAAAATTTTTTTTTAAATTTTTTTTTCTTGAAAATTTTTTTTTCGAATTTTTTTTTTCATTTTTTTGAAATTTTTTTTGAAATTTTTTTTTTTGAAAATTTTTTTTCGAAATTTTTTTTAAATTTTAAATTTTTTTTCGAAATTTTTTTTAAATTTTTTTTTGAAAATTTTTTTTTCGAAATTTTTTTTTAAATTTTTTTTTAATTTTTTTTGAAAATTTTTTTTTTCATTTTTTTTTAATTTTTTTTTTTTTCTTGAAAATTTTTTTTTCGAATTTTTTTTTTCATTTTTTTGAAATTTTTTTTGAAATTTTTTTTTTTGAAAATTTTTGTTTCGAAATTTTTTTTTGAAATTTTTTTAAAATTTTTTTTAATTTTTTTTTAAATTTTTTTAAATTTTTTTTTTTAATTTTTTTTTGAAATTTTTTTTTAAATTTTTTTTTTGAAAAATTTTTTTTAAAATTTTTTTTAAATTTTTTTTTTCGAATTTTTTTTCAATTTTTTTTTAAATTTTTTTTTTAAATTTTTTTTGAAATTTTTTTTTTCGAAAATTTTGTTTTCGAATTTTTTTTAGAATTTTTTTTTAAATTTTTTTTCGAATTTTTTTTTCGAATTTTTTTTTTCAATTTTTTTTTCAATTTTTTTTTTAATTTTTTTTTCAATTTTTTTTGAATTTTTTTTTTTGAAAATTTTTTTTTTGAAAGTTTTTTTTTGAAATTTTTTTTTTTTAATTTTTTCTTGAAAATTTTTTTTTCGAATTTTTTTTTTCATTTTTTTGAAATTTTTTTTGAAATTTTTTTTTTTGAAAATTTTTTTTTCGAAATTTTTTTAAAATTTTTTTTTATTTTTTTTAAAATTTTTTTAAATTTTTTTTTTTAATTTTTTTTTGAAATTTTTTTTTAAATTTTTTTTTTGAAAAATTTTTTTTAAAATTTTTTTTAAATTTTTTTTTTCGAATTTTTTTTCAATTTTTTTTTAAATTTTTTTTTAAAATTTTTTTTGAAATTTTTTTTTTCGAAAATTTTTTTTTCGAATTTTTTTAGAATTTTTTTTTAAATTTTTTTTCTTGAAAATTTTTTTCGAATTTTTTTTTCAATTTTTTTTTCAATTTTTTTTAAATTTTTTTTTCAATTTTTTTTTGAATTTTTTTTTTTGAAAATTTTTTTTTTTGAAAGTTTTTTTTTGAAATTTTTTTTTTGAAATTATTTTTTTTGAAATTTTTTTTTTTAATTTTTTTTTGAAAATTTTGTTTTTAATTTTTTTTTTAATTTTTTTTAAAATTTTTTTTAAAATTTTTTTTAAAATTTTTTTAAAATTTTTTTTGAAAATTTTTTTTTGAAATTTTTTTAAAATTTTTTTTTAAATTTTTTTTTCTTGAAAATTTTTTTTTCGAATTTTTTTTTTCATTTTTTTAAATTTTTTTTTTAATTTTTTTTTTTTAATTTTTTTTTTCGAAATTTTTTTTAATTTATTTTTTTATTTTTTTTTTAATTTTTTTTTTGAAAGTTTTTTTGAAAGTTTTTTTTTGAAATTTTTTTTTTTTAATTTTTTTTTAAATTTTTTTTTTTAATTTTTTTTTTCGAAATTTTTTTTAATTTATTTTTTTATTTTTTTTTAAATTTTTTTTTTGAATTTTTTCTTAAACTTTTTTTTTTGAAAATTTTTTTTTTTTGAAATTTTTTTTTTTAATTTTTTTTTTGAAATTTTTTTTAAATTTTTTTTTGAAATTTTTTTTTTTTTAATTTTCTTTCGAAATTTTTTTTTATTTTTTTTTTTATTTTTTTTTCGAAATTTTTTTCTCATTTTTTTTTAAATTTTTTTTTTGAAAATTTTTTTTTTCGAAATTTTTTTTAAATTTTTTTTTTATTATTTTTTAAATTTTTTTTTTAAATTTTTTTTTTGAAATTTTTTTAAATTTTTTTTTTTTATTTATTTTTTTATTTTTTTTATTTTTTTTTTAATTTTTTTTTCTTGAAAATTTTTTTTTCGAATTTTTTTTCATTCTTTTTTAGTTTTTTTTTTAATTTTTTTTTTGAAAATTTTTTTTTCGAAATTTTTTTTTTTGAAATTTTTTTTTTTTTGAAATTTTTTTAAAATTTTTTTTTAAATTTTTTTTTTTGAAAATTTTTTTTTCGAAATTATTTTTCGAATTTTTTTTTTAATTTTTTAAAAATTTTTTTTATTTTTTTTTTGAAAATTTTTTTTTGAAATTTTTTTTAAATTTTTTTTTATTTTTTTTTTTATTTTTTTAAATTTTTTTTTAAATTTTTTTAAATTTTTTTTTTTAATTTTTTTTTGAAATTTTTTTTTAAATTTTTTTTTTGAAAAATTTTTTTTAAAATTTTTTTTAAATTTTTTTTTTCGAATTTTTTTTCAATTTTTTTTTAAATTTTTTTTTAAAATTTTTTATGAAATTTTTTTTTTCGAAAATTTTTTTTTCGAATTTTTTTAGAATTTTTTTTTAAATTTTTTTTCTTGAAAATTTTTTTCGAATTTTTTTTTCAATTTTTTTTTCAATTTTTTTTTTAATTTTTTTTTCAATTTTTTTTTGAATTTTTTTTTTTGAAAATTTTTTTTTTTGAAAGTTTTTTTTTGAAATTTTTTTTTTGAAATTATTTTTTTTGAAATTTTTTTTTTTTAATTTTTTTTTGAAAATTTTGTTTTTAATTTTTTTTTAAATTTTTTTTAAAATTTTTTTAAAAATTTTTTTAAAATTTTTTTTAAAATTTTTTTTGAAAATTTTTTTTTGAAATTTTTTTTAAATTTTTTTTAAAATTTTTTTTGAAAGTTTTTTTTTGAAATTTTTTTTTTTTAATTTTTTTTTAAATTTTTTTTTTTAATTTTTTTTTCGAAATTTTTTTTAATTTATTTTTTTATTTTTTTTTAAATTTTTTTTTTGAATTTTTTCTTAAACTTTTTTTTTTGAAAATTTTTTTTTTTTGAAATTTTTTTTTTTAATTTTCTTTCGAAATTTTTTTTAATTTTTTTTTTTTATTTTTTTTTCGAAATTTTTTTCTCATTTTTTTTTAAATTTTTTTTTTTGAAAATTTTTTTTTCGAAATTTTTTTTAAATTTTTTTTTATTATTTTTTATTTTTTTTTTATTTTTTTTAATTTTTTTTTAAATTTTTTTTTCTTGAAAA
>OX101809.2:37678327-37683327 GCA_944452925.2 Chrysolina oricalcia | reverse complement strand
AATTTTTTTTTAAATTTTTTTTTCTTGAAAATTTTTTTTTTCATTTTTTTTAATTTTTTTTTTAATTTTTTTTTTTTTATTTTTTTTTCGAAATTTTTTTCTCATTTTTTTTTAAATTTTTTTTTTTGAAAATTTTTTTTTCGAAATTTTTTTTAAATTTTTTTTTTAAATTTTTTTTTTGAAATTTTTTTAAATTTTTTTTTTTTTATTTTTTTTTTTATTTTTTTTAATTTTTTTTTTAATTTTTTTTTCGAATTTTTTTTCATTCTTTTTTAGTTTTTTTTTTTAATTTTTTTTTTGAAAATTTTTTTTTCGAATTTTTTTTTTTTGAAATTTTTTTTTTTTGAAATTTTTTTAAAATTTTTTTTTAAATTTTTTTTTTTGAAAATTTTTTTTTCGAAATTATTTTTCGAATTTTTTTTTTTAATTTTTTAAAAATTTTTTTTTTTATTTTTTTTTTGAAAATTTTTTTTTGAAATTTTTTTTAAATTTTTTTTTATTTTTTTTTTATTTTTTTAAATTTTTTTTTAAATTTTTTTTTGAAATTTTTTTAAAATTTTTTTTTCGAAAATTTTTTTTTCGAATTTTTTTTTAGAATTTTTTTTTAAATTTTTTTTTCTTGAAAATTTTTTTCGAATTTTTTTTTCAATTTTTTTTTGAATTTTTTTTTGAATTTTTTTTTGAATTTTTTTTTTGAAAATTTTTTTTTTGAAAGTTTTTTTTTAAAATTTTTTTTTTTAAATTATTTTTTTTTGAAATTTTTTTTTTTTTAATTTTTTTTTGGAAATTTTGTTTTTAATTTTTTTTTTTATTTTTTTTTAAATTTTTTTTTTCATTTTTTTTTTAATTTTTTTAAATTTTTTTTTTAAATTTTTTTTGAAAATTTTTTCTTGATTTTTTTTAAATTTTTTTTAAAATTTTTTTTTCTTGAAAATTTTTTTTTCGAATTTTTTTTTTCATTTTTTTTTTTATTTTTTTTTTAAATTTTTTTTTCGAAATTTTTTTTTAATTTATTTTTTTATTTTTCTTAAAATTTTTTTTTTGAATTTTTTTTTAAATTTTTTTTTTGAAATTTTTTTTTTTAATTTTTTTTTTTGAAATTTTTTTTGAAAATTTTTTTTTTTTATTTTTTTTCGAAAATTTTTTTTAATTTTTTTTTTTAATTTTTTTTTCTTGAAAATTTTTTTCGAATTTTTTTTTTCAATTTTTTTTTAAATTTTTTTTTTAAATTTTTTTTTGAATTTTTTTTTGAAATTTTTTTTTTTGAAATTTTTTTTTTGAAATTTTTTTTTTTGAAATTTTTTTTTTGAATTTTTTTTAAAATTTTTTAAAAAAAATTTTTTTTTTCTAAAATTTTTTTAAATTTTTTTTGAAATTTTTTTTTTTTATTTTTTTTTCGAAATTTTGTTTTTAATTTTTTTTTAAATTTTTTTAAAAATTTTTTTTGAAAATTTTTTTTTGAAATTTTTTTTAAATTTTTTTTTTGAAAATTTTTTTTTTTAAGTTTTTTTTTATTTTTTTTAAATTTTTTTGTTGAAATTTTTTTTAAATTTTTTTTTTGAAAATTTTTTTTTTTAAGTTTTTTTTTTATTTTTTTTTTTTGAAAATTTTTTTTTCGAAATTTTTTTCTCATTTTTTTTAAATTTTTTTTTTGAAAATTTTTTTTTCGAAATTTTTTTTAAATTTTTTTAAAAATTTTTTTAAAATTCTTTTTTCTTGAAACTTTTTTTTCGAATTTTTTTTTCATTTTTTTTAAATTTTTTTTAAATTTTTTTTTTCATTTTTTTTAAAATTTTTTTTTTGAAATTTTTCTTTCGAATATTTTTTTCATTTTTTTTTAAATTTTTTTTTTATTTTTTTTTTGAAAATTTTTTTTCGAAATTTTTTTCTCATTTTTTTTTAAATTTTTTTTTTTTGAAAATTTTTTTTTCGAAATTTTTTTTAAATTTTTTTTTTATTTTTTTAAAAATTTTTTTAAATTTTTTTTTAAATTTTTTTTTTGAAATTTTTTTAAATTTTTTTTTTGAAAATTTTTTTTTTTAAGTTTTTTTTTATTTTTTTAAAAATTTTTCTAAAATTTTTTTTTCTTGAAAATTTTTTTTTCGAATTTTTTTTTTAATTTTTTTAAAAATTTTTTTTTTCATTTTTTTAAAAAATTTTTTTAATTTGTTTTTTAATTTTTTTTAAAATTTTTTTTTTTTGAAATTTTTTTAAAATTTTTTTTTGAAAATTTTTTTTTTGAAGTTTTTTTTTTATTTTTTTAAAATTTTTTTTTAAATTTTTTTTTCTTGAAAATTTTTTTTTCGAATTTTTTTTTTCATTTTTTTGAAATTTTTTTTGAAATTTTTTTTTTTGAAAATTTTTTTTCGAAATTTTTTTTAAATTTTTTTTTGAAAATTTTTTTTTAGAAATTTTTTTTTAATTTTTTTTTAAATTTTTTTTTCATTTTTTTTGAAAATTTTTTTTGAAATTTTTTTTTTTGAAAATTTTTTTTCGAAATTTTTTTTAAATTTTTTTTTGAAAATTTTTTTTTCGAAATTTTTTTTTAAATTTTTTTTTAATTTTTTTTGAAAATTTTTTTTTTCATTTTTTTTTAATTTTTTTTTTTTTCTTGAAAATTTTTTTTTCGAATTTTTTTTTTCATTTTTTTGAAATTTTTTTTGAAATTTTTTTTTTTGAAAATTTTTGTTTCGAAATTTTTTTTTGAAATTTTTTTAAAATTTTTTTTAATTTTTTTTTAAATTTTTTTAAATTTTTTTTTTTAATTTTTTTTTGAAATTTTTTTTTAAATTTTTTTTTTGAAAAATTTTTTTTAAAATTTTTTTTAAATTTTTTTTTTCGAATTTTTTTTCAATTTTTTTTTAAATTTTTTTTTTAAATTTTTTTTGAAATTTTTTTTTTCGAAAATTTTGTTTTCGAATTTTTTTTAGAATTTTTTTTTAAATTTTTTTTCGAATTTTTTTTTCGAATTTTTTTTTTCAATTTTTTTTTCAATTTTTTTTTTAATTTTTTTTTCAATTTTTTTTGAATTTTTTTTTTTGAAAATTTTTTTTTTGAAAGTTTTTTTTTGAAATTTTTTTTTTTTAATTTTTTCTTGAAAATTTTTTTTTCGAATTTTTTTTTTCATTTTTTTGAAATTTTTTTTGAAATTTTTTTTTTTGAAAATTTTTTTTTCGAAATTTTTTTAAAATTTTTTTTTATTTTTTTTAAAATTTTTTTAAATTTTTTTTTTTAATTTTTTTTTGAAATTTTTTTTTAAATTTTTTTTTTGAAAAATTTTTTTTAAAATTTTTTTTAAATTTTTTTTTTCGAATTTTTTTTCAATTTTTTTTTAAATTTTTTTTTAAAATTTTTTTTGAAATTTTTTTTTTCGAAAATTTTTTTTTCGAATTTTTTTAGAATTTTTTTTTAAATTTTTTTTCTTGAAAATTTTTTTCGAATTTTTTTTTCAATTTTTTTTTCAATTTTTTTTAAATTTTTTTTTCAATTTTTTTTTGAATTTTTTTTTTTGAAAATTTTTTTTTTTGAAAGTTTTTTTTTGAAATTTTTTTTTTGAAATTATTTTTTTTGAAATTTTTTTTTTTAATTTTTTTTTGAAAATTTTGTTTTTAATTTTTTTTTTAATTTTTTTTTAAAATTTTTTTTAAAATTTTTTTTAAAATTTTTTTAAAATTTTTTTTGAAAATTTTTTTTTGAAATTTTTTTAAAATTTTTTTTTAAATTTTTTTTTCTTGAAAATTTTTTTTTCGAATTTTTTTTTTCATTTTTTTAAATTTTTTTTTTAATTTTTTTTTTTTAATTTTTTTTTTCGAAATTTTTTTTAATTTATTTTTTTATTTTTTTTTTAATTTTTTTTTTGAAAGTTTTTTTGAAAGTTTTTTTTTGAAATTTTTTTTTTTTAATTTTTTTTTAAATTTTTTTTTTTAATTTTTTTTTTCGAAATTTTTTTTAATTTATTTTTTTATTTTTTTTTAAATTTTTTTTTTTAATTTTTTCTTAAACTTTTTTTTTTGAAAATTTTTTTTTTTTGAAATTTTTTTTTTTAATTTTTTTTTTGAAATTTTTTTTAAATTTTTTTTTGAAATTTTTTTTTTTTTAATTTTCTTTCGAAATTTTTTTTTATTTTTTTTTTTATTTTTTTTTCGAAATTTTTTTCTCATTTTTTTTTAAATTTTTTTTTTGAAAATTTTTTTTTTCGAAATTTTTTTTAAATTTTTTTTTTATTATTTTTTAAATTTTTTTTTTAAATTTTTTTTTTGAAATTTTTTTAAATTTTTTTTTTTTATTTATTTTTTTATTTTTTTTATTTTTTTTTTAATTTTTTTTTCTTGAAAATTTTTTTTTCGAATTTTTTTTCATTCTTTTTTAGTTTTTTTTTTAATTTTTTTTTTGAAAATTTTTTTTTTGAAATTTTTTTTTTTGAAATTTTTTTTTTTTTGAAATTTTTTTAAAATTTTTTTTTAAATTTTTTTTTTTGAAAATTTTTTTTTCGAAATTATTTTTCGAATTTTTTTTTTAATTTTTTAAAAATTTTTTTTTTTATTTTTTTTTTGAAAATTTTTTTTTGAAATTTTTTTTAAATTTTTTTTTATTTTTTTTTTTATTTTTTTAAATTTTTTTTTAAATTTTTTTAAATTTTTTTTTTTAATTTTTTTTTGAAATTTTTTTTTAAATTTTTTTTTTGAAAAATTTTTTTTAAAATTTTTTTTAAATTTTTTTTTTCGAATTTTTTTTCAATTTTTTTTTAAATTTTTTTTTAAAATTTTTTATGAAATTTTTTTTTTCGAAAATTTTTTTTTCGAATTTTTTTAGAATTTTTTTTTAAATTTTTTTTCTTGAAAATTTTTTTCGAATTTTTTTTTCAATTTTTTTTTCAATTTTTTTTTAAATTTTTTTTTCAATTTTTTTTTGAATTTTTTTTTTTGAAAATTTTTTTTTTTGAAAGTTTTTTTTTGAAATTTTTTTTTTGAAATTATTTTTTTTGAAATTTTTTTTTTTTA
>OX101809.2:37670827-37673327 GCA_944452925.2 Chrysolina oricalcia | reverse complement strand
ATTTTTTTTTCGAATTTTTTTTTTAATTTTTTTAAAAATTTTTTTTTTCATTTTTTTAAAAAATTTTTTTAATTTGTTTTTTAATTTTTTTTAAAATTTTTTTTTTTTGAAATTTTTTTAAAATTTTTTTTTGAAAATTTTTTTTTTGAAGTTTTTTTTTTATTTTTTTAAAATTTTTTTTTAAATTTTTTTTTCTTGAAAATTTTTTTTTCGAATTTTTTTTTTCATTTTTTTGAAATTTTTTTTGAAATTTTTTTTTTTGAAAATTTTTTTTCGAAATTTTTTTTAAATTTTTTTTTGAAAATTTTTTTTTAGAAATTTTTTTTTAATTTTTTTTTAAATTTTTTTTTCATTTTTTTTGAAAATTTTTTTTGAAATTTTTTTTTTTGAAAATTTTTTTTCGAAATTTTTTTTAAATTTTTTTTTGAAAATTTTTTTTTCGAAATTTTTTTTTAAATTTTTTTTTAATTTTTTTTGAAAATTTTTTTTTTCATTTTTTTTTAATTTTTTTTTTTTTCTTGAAAATTTTTTTTTCGAATTTTTTTTTTCATTTTTTTGAAATTTTTTTTGAAATTTTTTTTTTTGAAAATTTTTGTTTCGAAATTTTTTTTTGAAATTTTTTTAAAATTTTTTTTAATTTTTTTTTAAATTTTTTTAAATTTTTTTTTTTAATTTTTTTTTGAAATTTTTTTTTAAATTTTTTTTTTGAAAAATTTTTTTTAAAATTTTTTTTAAATTTTTTTTTTCGAATTTTTTTTCAATTTTTTTTTAAATTTTTTTTTTAAATTTTTTTTGAAATTTTTTTTTTCGAAAATTTTGTTTTCGAATTTTTTTTAGAATTTTTTTTTAAATTTTTTTTCGAATTTTTTTTTCGAATTTTTTTTTTCAATTTTTTTTTCAATTTTTTTTTTAATTTTTTTTTCAATTTTTTTTGAATTTTTTTTTTTGAAAATTTTTTTTTTGAAAGTTTTTTTTTGAAATTTTTTTTTTTTAATTTTTTCTTGAAAATTTTTTTTTCGAATTTTTTTTTTCATTTTTTTGAAATTTTTTTTGAAATTTTTTTTTTTGAAAATTTTTTTTTCGAAATTTTTTTAAAATTTTTTTTTATTTTTTTTAAAATTTTTTTAAATTTTTTTTTTTAATTTTTTTTTGAAATTTTTTTTTAAATTTTTTTTTTGAAAAATTTTTTTTAAAATTTTTTTTAAATTTTTTTTTTCGAATTTTTTTTCAATTTTTTTTTAAATTTTTTTTTAAAATTTTTTTTGAAATTTTTTTTTTCGAAAATTTTTTTTTCGAATTTTTTTAGAATTTTTTTTTAAATTTTTTTTCTTGAAAATTTTTTTCGAATTTTTTTTTCAATTTTTTTTTCAATTTTTTTTAAATTTTTTTTTCAATTTTTTTTTGAATTTTTTTTTTTGAAAATTTTTTTTTTTGAAAGTTTTTTTTTGAAATTTTTTTTTTGAAATTATTTTTTTTGAAATTTTTTTTTTTAATTTTTTTTTGAAAATTTTGTTTTTAATTTTTTTTTTAATTTTTTTTAAAATTTTTTTTAAAATTTTTTTTAAAATTTTTTTAAAATTTTTTTTGAAAATTTTTTTTTGAAATTTTTTTAAAATTTTTTTTTAAATTTTTTTTTCTTGAAAATTTTTTTTTCGAATTTTTTTTTTCATTTTTTTAAATTTTTTTTTTAATTTTTTTTTTTTAATTTTTTTTTTCGAAATTTTTTTTAATTTATTTTTTTATTTTTTTTTAAATTTTTTTTTTGAATTTTTTCTTAAACTTTTTTTTTTGAAAATTTTTTTTTTTTGAAATTTTTTTTTTTAATTTTTTTTTTGAAATTTTTTTTAAATTTTTTTTTGAAATTTTTTTTTTTTTAATTTTCTTTCGAAATTTTTTTTTATTTTTTTTTTTATTTTTTTTTCGAAATTTTTTTCTCATTTTTTTTTAAATTTTTTTTTTGAAAATTTTTTTTTTCGAAATTTTTTTTAAATTTTTTTTTTATTATTTTTTAAATTTTTTTTTTAAATTTTTTTTTTGAAATTTTTTTAAATTTTTTTTTTTTATTTATTTTTTTATTTTTTTTATTTTTTTTTTAATTTTTTTTTCTTGAAAATTTTTTTTTCGAATTTTTTTTCATTCTTTTTTAGTTTTTTTTTTAATTTTTTTTTTGAAAATTTTTTTTTTGAAATTTTTTTTTTTGAAATTTTTTTTTTTTTGAAATTTTTTTAAAATTTTTTTTTAAATTTTTTTTTTTGAAAATTTTTTTTTCGAAATTATTTTTCGAATTTTTTTTTTAATTTTTTAAAAATTTTTTTTTTTATTTTTTTTTTGAAAATTTTTTTTTGAAATTTTTTTTAAATTTTTTTTTATTTTTTTTTTTATTTTTTTAAATTTTTTTTTAAATTTTTTTAAATTTTTTTTTTTAATTTTTTTTTGAAATTTTTTTTTAAATTTTTTTTTTGAAAAATTTTTTTTAAAATTTTTTTTAAATTTTTTTTTT
>OX101809.2:37640827-37653327 GCA_944452925.2 Chrysolina oricalcia | reverse complement strand
AATTTTTTTTTAAATTTTTTTTTGAAATTTTTTTAAAATTTTTTTATTGAAAATTTTTTTTTCGAATTTTTTTTCATTTTTTTTTAATTTTTTTAAAATTTTTTTTTGAAAATTTTTTTTTCGAATTTTTTTAGAAATTTTTTTTTTTGAAATTTTTTTTTTTAATTTTTTTTTGAAATTTTTTTTAAATTTTTTTTAATTTTTTTTCAAATTTTTTTAAATTTTTTTTTAAATTTTTTTTTCTTGAAAATTTTTTTCGAATTTTTTTTTTCAATTTTTTTTTCAATTTTTTTTTAAATTTTTTTTTGAATTTTTTTTTTTGAAAAATTTTTTTTTGAAAGTTTTTTTTTGAAATTTTTTTTTTTAAATTATTTTTTTTGAAATTTTTTTTTTTTAATTTTCTTTCGAAATTTTTTTTAATTTTTTTTTTATTTTTTTTTCGAAATTTTTTTCTCATTTTTTTTTAAATTTTTTTTTTTGAAAATTTTTTTTTCGAAATTTTTTTTAAATTTTTTTTTTATTATTTTTTAAATTTTTTTTTTAATTTTTTTTTGAAATTTTTTTAATTTTTTTTTTTTATTTTTTTTTTTATTTTTTTTAATTTTTTTTTCTTGAAAATTTTTTTTTCGAATTTTTGTTCATTCTTTTTTAGTTTTTTTTTTTAATTTTTTTTTTGAAAATTTTTTTTTCGAAATTTTTTTTTTTGAAATTTTTTTTTTTGAAATTTTTTTAAAATTTTTTTTTAAATTTTTTTTTTTGAAAATTTTTTTTTCGAAATTATTTTTCGAATTTTTTTTTTTAATTTTTTAAAAAATTTTTTTTTTATTTTTTTTTTGAAAATTTTTTCTTGAAATTTTTTTTAAATTTTTTTTTATTTTTTTTTTATTTTTTTAAATTTTTTTTTAAATTTTTTTTTGAAATTTTTTTAAAATTTTTTTATTGAAAATTTTTTTTTCGAATTTTTTTTCATTTTTTTTTAATTTTTTTAAAATTTTTTTTTGAAAATTTTTTTTTCGAATTTTTTTAGAAATTTTTTTTTTTGAAATTTTTTTTTTAAATTTTTTTTTGAAATTTTTTTTAAATTTTTTTTAATTTTTTTTCAAATTTTTTTAAATTTTTTTTTAAATTTTTTTTTGAAATTTTTTAAAATTTTTTTTTTGAAAATTTTTTTTTTTAAATTTTTTTTAAATTTTTTTTTCGAATTTTTTTTTCAATTTTTTTTAAATTTTTTTTTTAATTTTTTTTTTTAATTTTTTTTGAAATTTTTTTTTTCGAAAATTTTTTTTTCGAATTTTTTTTTAGAATTTTTTTTTAAATTTTTTTTTCTTGAAAATTTTTTTCGAATTTTTTTTTTCAATTTTTTTTTCAATTTTTTTTTCAATTTTTTTTTCAATTTTTTTTTAAATTTTTTTTTCAATTTTTTTTCTTGAAAATTTTTTTCGAATTTTTTTTTTCAATTTTTTTTTCAATTTTTTTTTAAATTTTTTTTTGAAATTTTTTTTTTTAAATTATTTTTTTTGAAATTTTTTTTTTTAATTTTTTTTGGAAATTTTGTTTTTAATTTTTTTTTTTAATTTTTTTTTAAATTTTTTTTTCAATTTTTTTAAAAAAATTTTTAAATTTTTTTTTTAAATTTTTTTTGAAAATTTTTTTTTGAAATTTTTTTAAAATTTTTTTTTAAATTTTTTTTTCTTGAAAATTTTTTTTTCGAAATTTTTTTTTAATTTATTTTTTTATTTTTTTTAAAATTTTTTTTTTGAATTTTTTTTTAAATTTTTTTTTTGAAAATTTTTTTTTTTTTAAGTTTTTTTTTGAAATTTTTTTTTTAATTTTTTTTTTTGAAATTTTTTTTGAAAATTTTTTTTTTTTATTTTTTTTCGAAAATTTTTTTTAATTTTTTTTTAAATTTTTTTTTCTTGAAAATTTTTTTCGAATTTTTTTTTCAATTTTTTTTTAATTTTTTTTTTTAAATTTTTTTTTGAATTTTTTTTTGAAATTTTTTTTTTTGAAATTTTTTTTTTTGAAATTTTTTTTTTGAAATTTTTTTTAGAAATTTTTTTTTTGAATTTTTTTTTAAATTTTTAAAAAAAAATTTTTTTTTTCTAAAATTTTTTTAAATTTTTTTTGAAATTTTTTTTTTTTATTTTTTTTTCGAAATTTTGTTTTTAATTTTTTTTTAATTTTTTTAAAAATTTTTTTTGAAAATTTTTTTTTGAAGTTTTTTTTTTATTTTTTTTTCTTGAAAATTTTTTTTTCGAATATTTTTTTCATTTTTTTTTTTAATTTTTTTTTAAATTTTTTTTTTGAAATTTTTCTTTCGAATATTTTTTTCATTTTTTTTAAAATTTTTTTTTTATTTTTTTTTTGAAAATTTTTTTTTTCGAAATTTTTTTCTCATTTTTTTTTTAATTTTTTTTTTTTGGAAATTTTTTTTTCGAAATTTTTTTTTAATTTTTTTTTTATTTTTTTAAAAAATTTTTTAAATTTTTTTTTTTAATTTTTTTTTGAAATTTTTTCAAATTTTTTTTTTGAAAATTTTTTTTTAAAGTTTTTTTTTATTTTTTTAAAAATTTTTCTAAAATTTTTTTTTCTTGAAAATTTTTTTTTCGAATTTTTTTTTTCATTTTTTTAAAATTTTTTTTTAATTTGTTTTTTAATTTTTTTTAAAATTTTTTTTTTTTTGAAATTTTTTTAAAATTTTTTTTTGAAAATTTTTTTTTTGAAGTTTTTTTTTATTTTTTTTAAATTTTTTTTTAAATTTTTTTTTCTTGAAAATTTTTTTTTCGAATTTTTTTTTTCATTTTTTTGAAAAATTTTTTTCGAAATTTTTTTAAAATTTTTTTTTGAAAATTTTTTTTTAGAAATTTTTTTTAAATTTTTTTTTCATTTTTTTTGAAAATTTTTTTTGAAATTTTTTTTTTCATTTTTTTTTTTTGAAAATTTTTTTTTCGAAATTTTTTTTTAAATTTTTTTTTAATTTTTTTTGAAATTTTTTTTTTTCATTTTTTTTTAATTTTTTTTTTTTTCTTGAAAATTTTTTTTTCGAATTTTTTTTTTCATTTTTTTGAAATTTTTTTTGAAATTTTTTTTTTTGAAAATTTTTTTTTCGAAATTTTTTTTTAAATTTTTTTTTAGTTTTTTTTTTAAATTTTTTTTTGAAATTTTTTTTAAATTTTTTTTTTGAAAATTTTTTTTTCGAATTTTCTTAGAAATTTTTTTTTTTGAAATTTTTTTTTTAAATTTTTTTTTGAAATTTTTTTAAAATTTTTTTTTATTTTTTTTTAAATTTTTTTAAATTTTTTTTTTTAATTTTTTTTTGAAATTTTTTTTTAAATTTTTTTTTTGAAAAATTTTTTTTAAAATTTTTTTTTAATTTTTTTTTTCGAATTTTTTTTCAATTTTTTTTAAAATTTTTTTTTAAAATTTTTTTTGAAATTTTTTTTTTCGAAAATTTTTTTTTCGAATTTTTTTTAGAATTTTTTTTTAAATTTTTTTTCTTGAAAATTTTTTTCGAATTTTTTTTTTCAATTTTTTTTTCAATTTTTTTTTTAATTTTTTTTTCAATTTTTTTTGAATTTTTTTTTTTGAAAATTTTTTTTTTGAAAGTTTTTTTTTGAAATTTTTTTTTTGAAATTATTTTTTTTTAAATTTTTTTTTTGAATTTTTTTTTAAATTTTTTTTTTTTAATTTTTTTTTCGAAATTTTTTTTAATTTATTTTTTTATTTTTTTTTTTATTTTTTTTTTGAATTTTTTTTTAAATTTTTTTTTTGAAAATTTTTTTTTTGAAAGTTTTTTTTTGAAATTTTTTTTTTTTAATTTTTTTTTTAATTTTTTTTTTTAATTTTTTTTTTCGAAATTTTTTTTAATTTATTTTTTTATTTTTTTTAAAATTTTTTTTTGAATTTTTTCTTAAACTTTTTTTTTTGAAAATTTTTTTTTTTTGAAAGTTTTTTTTTGAAATTTTTTTTTTTAATTTTTTTTTTGAAATTTTTTTTAAATTTTTTTTTGAAATTTTTTTTTTTTAATTTTCTTTCGAAATTTTTTTTAATTTTTTTTTTTAAATTTTTTTTTCTTGAAAATTTTTTTCGAATTTTTTTTTTCAATTTTTTTTTAAATTTTTTTTTTCAATTTTTTTTTTTGAAATTTTTTTTAAATTTTATTTTGAAAATTTTTTTAAAAAAATTTTTTTTTTCGAAAATTTTTTTAAATTTTTTTTGAAATTTTTTTTTTTTATTTTTTTTTCGAAATTTTGTTTTTAATTTTTTTTAAAATTTTTTTTAAAATTTTTTTTGAAAATTTTTTTTTGAAATTTTTTTAAATTTTTTTTTTAATTTTTTTTTCTTGAAAATTTTTTTTTCGATTTTTTTTTTTCATTTTTTCAAAAAATTTTTTTAAATTTTTTTTTTCGAAATTTTTTTCAAATTTTTTTTTTATTTTTTTTTAAATTTTTTTTTTGAATTTTTTTTAAATTTTTTTTTGAAATTTTTTTTTTTTAATTTTTTTTTTCGAAAATTTTTTTGAAATTTTTTTTAAAATTTTTTTTAAAATTTTTTTTTGAAAATTTTTTTTTGAATTTTTTTTTGAAATTTTTTTTTTGAAATTTTTTTTTTTGAAATTTTTTTTTTGAATTTTTTTTTAAATTTTTTAAAAAAAATTTTTTTTTTCTAAAATTTTTTTAAATTTTTTTTGAAATTTTTTTTTTTTATTTTTTTTTCGAAATTTTGTTTTTAATTTTTTTTTAAATTTTTTTAAAAATTTTTTTTGAAAATTTTTTTTTGAAATTTTTTTTAAATTTTTTTTTTGAAAATTTTTTTTTTTAAGTTTTTTTTTATTTTTTTAAAATTTTTTTGTTGAAATTTTTTTTAAATTTTTTTTTGAAAATTTTTTTTTTAAGTTTTTTTTTTATTTTTTTTTCTTGAAAATTTTTTTTTCGAATATTTTTTTCATTTTTTTTTAATTTTTTTTTTTATTTTTTTTTTGAAAATTTTTTTTTCGAAATTTTTTCTCATTTTTTTTAAATTTTTTTTTTGAAAAATTTTTTTTAAAATTTTTTTTTAATTTTTTTTTTCGAATTTTTTTTCAATTTTTTTTAAAATTTTTTTTTAAAATTTTTTTTGAAATTTTTTTTTTCGAAAATTTTTTTTTCGAATTTTTTTTAGAATTTTTTTTTAAATTTTTTTTCTTGAAAATTTTTTTCGAATTTTTTTTTTCAATTTTTTTTTCAATTTTTTTTTTAATTTTTTTTTCAATTTTTTTTGAATTTTTTTTTTTGAAAATTTTTTTTTTGAAAGTTTTTTTTTGAAATTTTTTTTTTGAAATTATTTTTTTTTAAATTTTTTTTTTGAATTTTTTTTTAAATTTTTTTTTTTTAATTTTTTTTTCGAAATTTTTTTTAATTTATTTTTTTATTTTTTTTTTTATTTTTTTTTTGAATTTTTTTTTAAATTTTTTTTTTGAAAATTTTTTTTTTGAAAGTTTTTTTTTGAAATTTTTTTTTTTTAATTTTTTTTTTAATTTTTTTTTTTAATTTTTTTTTTCGAAATTTTTTTTAATTTATTTTTTTATTTTTTTTAAAATTTTTTTTTGAATTTTTTCTTAAACTTTTTTTTTTGAAAATTTTTTTTTTTTGAAAGTTTTTTTTTGAAATTTTTTTTTTTAATTTTTTTTTTGAAATTTTTTTTAAATTTTTTTTTGAAATTTTTTTTTTTTAATTTTCTTTCGAAATTTTTTTTAATTTTTTTTTTTAAATTTTTTTTTCTTGAAAATTTTTTTCGAATTTTTTTTTTCAATTTTTTTTTAAATTTTTTTTTTCAATTTTTTTTTTTGAAATTTTTTTTAAATTTTATTTTGAAAATTTTTTTAAAAAAATTTTTTTTTTCGAAAATTTTTTTAAATTTTTTTTGAAATTTTTTTTTTTTATTTTTTTTTCGAAATTTTGTTTTTAATTTTTTTTAAAATTTTTTTTAAAATTTTTTTTGAAAATTTTTTTTTGAAATTTTTTTAAATTTTTTTTTTAATTTTTTTTTCTTGAAAATTTTTTTTTCGATTTTTTTTTTTCATTTTTTCAAAAAATTTTTTTAAATTTTTTTTTTCGAAATTTTTTTCAAATTTTTTTTTTATTTTTTTTTAAATTTTTTTTTTGAATTTTTTTTAAATTTTTTTTTGAAATTTTTTTTTTTTAATTTTTTTTTTCGAAAATTTTTTTGAAATTTTTTTTAAAATTTTTTTTAAAATTTTTTTTTGAAAATTTTTTTTTGAATTTTTTTTTGAAATTTTTTTTTTGAAATTTTTTTTTTTGAAATTTTTTTTTTGAATTTTTTTTTAAATTTTTTAAAAAAAATTTTTTTTTTCTAAAATTTTTTTAAATTTTTTTTGAAATTTTTTTTTTTTATTTTTTTTTCGAAATTTTGTTTTTAATTTTTTTTTAAATTTTTTTAAAAATTTTTTTTGAAAATTTTTTTTTGAAATTTTTTTTAAATTTTTTTTTTGAAAATTTTTTTTTTTAAGTTTTTTTTTATTTTTTTAAAATTTTTTTGTTGAAATTTTTTTTAAATTTTTTTTTGAAAATTTTTTTTTTAAGTTTTTTTTTTATTTTTTTTTCTTGAAAATTTTTTTTTCGAATATTTTTTTCATTTTTTTTTAATTTTTTTTTTTATTTTTTTTTTGAAAATTTTTTTTTCGAAATTTTTTCTCATTTTTTTTTAATTTTTTTTTTGAAAATTTTTTTTTCGAAATTTTTTTTTAATTTTTTCAAAAATTTTTTTAAAATTCTTTGTTCTTGAAAATTTTTTTTTCGAATTTTTTTTTTCATTTTTTTAAAAATTTTTTTAAATTTTTTTTTTCATTTTTTTTTTAAATTTTTTTTTTGAAATTTTTCTTTCGAATATTTTTTTCATTTTTTTTAAATTTTTTTTTTATTTTTTTTTTGAAAATTTTTTTTTCGAAATTTTTTTCTCATTTTTTTTTAAATTTTTTTTTTTTGAAAATTTTTTTTTCGAAATTTTTTTTAAATTTTTTTTTTATTTTTTTAAAAAAATTTTTAAATTTTTTTTTTTTATTTTTTTTTTGAAATTTTTTTAAATTTTTTTTTCGAAATTTTTTCTCATTTTTTTTTAATTTTTTTTTTTTGAAAATTTTTTTTTCGAAATTTTTTTTTAATTTTTTTAAAAATTTTTTTAAAATTCTTTTTTCTTGAAAATTTTTTTTTCGAATTTTTTTTTTCATTTTTTTAAAATTTTTTTTTAATTTTTTTTTTCATTTTTTTTTAAATTTTTTTTTGAAATTTTTTTTTAAATTTTTTTTTTGAAAAATTTTTTTTAAAATTTTTTTTTAATTTTTTTTTTCGAATTTTTTTTCAATTTTTTTTAAAATTTTTTTTTAAAATTTTTTTTGAAATTTTTTTTTTCGAAAATTTTTTTTTTCGAATTTTTTTTAGAATTTTTTTTTAAATTTTTTTTCTTGAAAATTTTTTTCGAATTTTTTTTTTCAATTTTTTTTTCAATTTTTTTTTTAATTTTTTTTTCAATTTTTTTTTGAATTTTTTTTTTTGAAAATTTTTTTTTTGAAAGTTTTTTTTTGGAATTTTTTTTTTGAAAATATTTTTTTTTCAATTTTTTTTTTGAATTTTTTTTGAAATTTTTTTTTTGAAATTTTTTTTTTAAATTTTTTTTTTAATTTTTTTTTTTTAATTTTTTTTTCGAAATTTTTTTTAATTTATTTTTTTATTTTTTTTTTATTTTTTTTTGAATTTTTTTTTAAATTTTTTTTTTGAAAATTTTTTTTTTTGAAAGTTTTTTTTGAAATTTTTTTTTTTTAATTTTTTTTTTAATTTTTTTTTTTAATTTTTTTTTTCGAAATTTTTTTTAATTTATTTTTTTATTTTTTTTAAAATTTTTTTTTGAATTTTTTCTTAAACTTTTTTTTTTGAAAATTTTTTTTTTTTGAAAGTTTTTTTTTGAAATTTTTTTTTTTAATTTTTTTTTTGAAATTTTTTTTAAATTTTTTTTTGAAATTTTTTTTTTTTAATTTTCTTTCGAAATTTTTTTTAATTTTTTTTTTTTAATTTTTTTTTCTTGAAAATTTTTTTCGAATTTTTTTTTTCAATTTTTTTTTAAATTTTTTTTTGAAATTTTTTTTTTTGAAATTTTTTTAAATTTTATTTTGAAAATTTTTTTAAAAAAATTTTTTTTTTCGAAAATTTTTTTAAATTTTTTTTGAAATTTTTTTTTTTTATTTTTTTTTCGAAATTTTGTTTTTAATTTTTTTTAAAATTTTTTTTAAAATTTTTTTTGAAAATTTTTTTTTGAAATTTTTTTTAATTTTTTTTTAAATTTTTTTTTCTTGAAAATTTTTTTTTCGAATTTTTTTTTTAATTTTTTCAAAAAATTTTTTTTAATTTTTTTTTTCGAAATTTTTTTCAAATTTTTTTTTTATTTTTTTTAAAATTTTTTTTTTGAATTTTTTTTAAATTTTTTTTTGAAATTTTTTTTTTTTAATTTTTTTTTTCGAAAATTTTTTTGAAATTTTTTTTAAAATTTTTTTTAAAATTTTTTTTTGAAAATTTTTTTTTGAATTTTTTTTTGAAATTTTTTTTTTTGAAATTTTTTTTTTGAAATTTTTTTTTTTGAAATTTTTTTTTTGAATTTTTTTTTAAATTTTTTAAAAAAATTTTTTTTTTTCTAAAATTTTTTTAAATTTTTTTTGAAATTTTTTTTTTTTATTTTTTTTTCGAAATTTTGTTTTTAATTTTTTTTTAAATTTTTTTAAAAATTTTTTTTGAAAATTTTTTTTGAAATTTTTTTTAAATTTTTTTTTTGAAAATTTTTTTTTTTAAGTTTTTTTTTATTTTTTTAAAATTTTTTTGTTGAAATTTTTTTTAAATTTTTTTTTTGAAAATTTTTTTTTTAAGTTTTTTTTTTATTTTTTTTTCTTGAAAATTTTTTTTTCGAATATTTTTTTCATTTTTTTTTAATTTTTTTTTTAATTTTTTTTTTTGAAAATTTTTTTTTCGAAATTTTTTCTCATTTTTTTTTAATTTTTTTTTTTGAAAATTTTTTTTTCGAAATTTTTTTTAAATTTTTTTAAAAATTTTTTTAAAATTCTTTTTTCTTGAAAATTTTTTTTTCGAATTTTTTTTTTCATTTTTTTAAAATTTTTTTTTAATTTTTTTTTTCATTTTTTTTTAAATTTTTTTTTTGAAATTTTTCTTTCGAATATTTTTTTCATTTTTTTTAAATTTTTTTTTTATTTTTTTTTTGAAAATTTTTTTTTCGAAATTTTTTTCTCATTTTTTTTTAAATTTTTTTTTTTTGAAAATTTTTTTTTCGAAATTTTTTTTTTATTTTTTTTTTATTTTTTTAAAAAATTTTTTAAATTTTTTTTTTTAATTTTTTTTTTGAAATTTTTTTAAATTTTTTTTTTGAAAATTTTTTTTTTAAGTTTTTTTTTATTTTTTTAAAAATTTTTCTAAAATTTTTTTTTCTTGAAAATTTTTTTTTCGAATTTTTTTTTTCATTTTTTTCAGAATTTTTTTTTAAATTTTTTTTCTTGAAAATTTTTTTCGAATTTTTTTTTTCAATTTTTTTTTCAATTTTTTTTTTAATTTTTTTTTCAATTTTTTTTGAATTTTTTTTTTTGAAAATTTTTTTTTTGAAAGTTTTTTTTTGAAATTTTTTTTTTGAAATTATTTTTTTTTAAATTTTTTTTTTGAATTTTTTTTTAAATTTTTTTTTTGAAAATTTTTTTTTTTTGAAATTTTTTTTTTGAAATTTTTTTTTTTAAATTTTTTTTTTAATTTTTTTTTTTTAATTTTTTTTTCGAAATTTTTTTTAATTTATTTTTTTATTTTTTTTTTTATTTTTTTTTTGAATTTTTTTTTAAATTTTTTTTTTGAAAATTTTTTTTTTGAAAGTTTTTTTTTGAAATTTTTTTTTTTTAATTTTTTTTTTAATTTTTTTTTTTAATTTTTTTTTTCGAAATTTTTTTTAATTTATTTTTTTATTTTTTTTAAAATTTTTTTTTGAATTTTTTCTTAAACTTTTTTTTTTGAAAATTTTTTTTTTTTGAAAGTTTTTTTTTGAAATTTTTTTTTTTAATTTTTTTTTTGAAATTTTTTTTAAATTTTTTTTTGAAATTTTTTTTTTTTAATTTTCTTTCGAAATTTTTTTTAATTTTTTTTTTTAAATTTTTTTTTCTTGAAAATTTTTTTCGAATTTTTTTTTTCAATTTTTTTTTAAATTTTTTTTTTCAATTTTTTTTTTTGAAATTTTTTTTAAATTTTATTTTGAAAATTTTTTTAAAAAAATTTTTTTTTTCGAAAATTTTTTTAAATTTTTTTTGAAATTTTTTTTTTTTATTTTTTTTTCGAAATTTTGTTTTTAATTTTTTTTAAAATTTTTTTTAAAATTTTTTTTGAAAATTTTTTTTTGAAATTTTTTTAAATTTTTTTTTTAATTTTTTTTTCTTGAAAATTTTTTTTTCGATTTTTTTTTTCATTTTTTCAAAAAATTTTTTTAAATTTTTTTTTTCGAAATTTTTTTCAAATTTTTTTTTTATTTTTTTTTAAATTTTTTTTTTGAATTTTTTTTAAATTTTTTTTTGAAATTTTTTTTTTTTAATTTTTTTTTTCGAAAATTTTTTTGAAATTTTTTTTAAAATTTTTTTTAAAATTTTTTTTTGAAAATTTTTTTTTGAATTTTTTTTTGAAATTTTTTTTTTTGAAATTTTTTTTTTGAAATTTTTTTTTTTGAAATTTTTTTTTTGAATTTTTTTTTAAATTTTTTAAAAAAAATTTTTTTTTTCTAAAATTTTTTTAAATTTTTTTCGAATTTTTTTTTTCAATTTTTTTTTCAATTTTTTTTTTAATTTTTTTTTCAATTTTTTTTGAATTTTTTTTTTTGAAAATTTTTTTTTTGAAAGTTTTTTTTTGAAATTTTTTTTTTGAAATTATTTTTTTTTAAATTTTTTTTTTGAATTTTTTTTTAAATTTTTTTTTTGAAAATTTTTTTTTTTTGAAATTTTTTTTTTGAAATTTTTTTTTTTAAATTTTTTTTTTAATTTTTTTTTTTTAATTTTTTTTTCGAAATTTTTTTTAATTTATTTTTTTATTTTTTTTTTTATTTTTTTTTTGAATTTTTTTTTAAATTTTTTTTTTGAAAATTTTTTTTTTGAAAGTTTTTTTTTGAAATTTTTTTTTTTTAATTTTTTTTTTAATTTTTTTTTTTAATTTTTTTTTTCGAAATTTTTTTTAATTTATTTTTTTATTTTTTTTAAAATTTTTTTTTGAATTTTTTCTTAAACTTTTTTTTTTGAAAATTTTTTTTTTTTGAAAGTTTTTTTTTGAAATTTTTTTTTTTAATTTTTTTTTTGAAATTTTTTTTAAATTTTTTTTTGAAATTTTTTTTTTTTAATTTTCTTTCGAAATTTTTTTTAATTTTTTTTTTTAAATTTTTTTTTCTTGAAAATTTTTTTCGAATTTTTTTTTTCAATTTTTTTTTAAATTTTTTTCTTCAATTTTTTTTTTTGAAATTTTTTTTAAATTTTATTTTGAAAATTTTTTAAAAAAAATTTTTTTTTTCGAAAATTTTTTTAAATTTTTTTTGAAATTTTTTTTTTTTATTTTTTTTTCGAAATTTTGTTTTTAATTTTTTTTAAAATTTTTTTTAAAATTTTTTTTGAAAATTTTTTTTTGAAATTTTTTTAAATTTTTTTTTTAATTTTTTTTTCTTGAAAATTTTTTTTTCGATTTTTTTTTTCATTTTTTCAAAAAATTTTTTTAAATTTTTTTTTTCGAAATTTTTTTCAAATTTTTTTTTTATTTTTTTTTAAATTTTTTTTTTGAATTTTTTTTAAATTTTTTTTTGAAATTTTTTTTTTTTAATTTTTTTTTTCGAAAATTTTTTTGAAATTTTTTTTTAAATTTTTTTAAAAATTTTTTTTGAAAATTTTTTTTTGAAATTTTTTTTAAATTTTTTT
The DNA here is from genome assembly GCA_944452925.2 of Chrysolina oricalcia. Taxonomy (NCBI): domain Eukaryota; kingdom Metazoa; phylum Arthropoda; class Insecta; order Coleoptera; family Chrysomelidae; genus Chrysolina; species Chrysolina oricalcia. Next base: position 37,641,353 of record OX101809.2, on the reverse strand, counting down.
TTTGAAAATTTTTTTTTTTAAGTTTTTTTTTATTTTTTTAAAATTTTTTTGTTGAAATTTTTTTTAAATTTTTTTTTTGAAAATTTTTTTTTTAAGTTTTTTTTTTATTTTTTTTTCTTGAAAATTTTTTTTTCGAATATTTTTTTCATTTTTTTTTAATTTTTTTTTTTATTTTTTTTTTGAAAATTTTTTTTTCGAAATTTTTTCTCATTTTTTTTTAATTTTTTTTTTTGAAAATTTTTTTTTCGAAATTTTTTTTTAATTTTTTTAAAAATTTTTTTAAAATTCTTTGTTCTTGAAAATTTTTTTTTCGAATTTTTTTTTTCATTTTTTTAAAAATTTTTTTAAATTTTTTTTTTCATTTTTTTTTTAAATTTTTTTTTTGAAATTTTTCTTTCGAATATTTTTTTCATTTTTTTTAAATTTTTTTTTTATTTTTTTTTTGAAAATTTTTTTTTCGAAATTTTTTTCTCATTTTTTTTTAAATTTTTTTTTTTTGAAAATTTTTTTTTCGAAATTTTTTTTA
>OX101809.2:37620827-37630827 GCA_944452925.2 Chrysolina oricalcia | reverse complement strand
GTTTTTAATTTTTTTTTAAATTTTTTTTAAAATTTTTGTTGAAAATTTTTTTTTGAAATTTTTTTTCAATTTTTTTTTAATTTTTTTTTCTTGAAAATTTTTTTTTCGAATTTTTTTTTAATTTTTTTTAAATTTTTTTTTTAATTTTTTTTTTTTAATTTTTTTTTTCGAATTTTTTTTTTAATTTTTTTTTTATTTTTTTTTAAATATTTTTTTTTGAATTTTTTTTAAAATTTTTTTTTGAAAATTTTTTTTTCTTAATTTTTTTTTTCGAAAATTTTTTTGAAATTTTTTTTTTGAAAATATTTTTTTTGAAAATTTTTTTTTTTTAATTTTTTTTTTTAATTTTTTTTTGAAATTTTTTTAAATTTTTTTTTTGAAAATTTTTTTTTTTAAGTTTTTTTTTATTTTTTTAAAAATTTTTCTAAAATTTTTTTTTCTTGAAAATTTTTTTTTCGAATTTTTTTTTTCATTTTTTTAAAAAATTTTTTAAATTTTTTTTTAAATTTTTTTTTAAATTTTTTTTTAAATTTTTTTTTTTGAAATTTTTTTAAAATTTTTTTTTGAAAATTTTTTTTTTTGAAGTTTTTTTTTATTTTTTTAAAATTTTTTTTTTAATTTTTTTTTCTTGAAAATTTTTTTTTCGAATTTTTTTTTTCATTTTTTTGAAATTTTTTTTGAAATTTTTTTTTTTGAAAATTTTTTTTCGAAATTTTTTTTTAATTTTTTTTTGAAAATTTTTTTTTAGAAATTTTTTTTTAATTTTTTTTTTAATTTTTTTTTAATTTTTTTTGAAAATTTTTTTTGAAAATTTTTTTTTCATTTTTTTTAAATTTTTTTTTTGAAAATTTTTTTTTCGAAATTTTTTTTTTAATTTTTTTTAAAATTTTTTTAAATTTTTTTTGAAATTTTTTTTTTCATTTTTTTTAAATTTTTTTTTTGAAAATTTTTTTTTCGAAATTTTTTTTTAAATTTTTTTTTAAATTTTTTTTAATTTTTTTTGAAATTTTTTTTGAAATTTTTTTTTTTTTTTTTTTTAATTTTTTTTTTTTGAAAATTTTTTTTTCGAAATTTTTTTTGAAAATTTTTTTTTAAATTTTTTTTTAATTTTTTTTTTCTTGAAAATTTTTTTTTCGAATTTTTTTTTTCATTTTTTTGAATTTTTTTTTGAAATTTTTTTTTTGAAAATTTTTTTTTCGAAATTTTTTTTTTAGTTTTTTTTTTTAATTTTTTTTTGAAATTTTTTTTTAATTTTTTTTTTTGAAAATTTTTTTTTGAAAGTTTTTTTTTGAAATTTTTTTTTTTGAAAATTTTTTTTTTGAAATTTTTTTTAAATTTTTTTTTGAAAATTTTTTTTTTAATTTTTTTTTCGTTATTTTGTTTTTAATTTTTTCAAAAATTTTTTTTGAAAATTTTTTTTTAAATTTTTTTTTTAAATTTTTTTTAAATTTTTTTTTTGAAAATTTTTTTTTTTTTAAGTTTTTTTTTATTTTTTTAAAATTTTTTTTTAAAATTTTTTTTTTAATTTTTTTTTGAAAATTTTTTTTTTTAATTTTTTTTCGAAAATTTTTTTGAAATTTCTTTTGAAATATTTTTTTTGAAAATTTTTTTTTTGAAATTTTTTTTTTTGAAAATTTTTTTTTTTAATTTTTTTTTAATTTTTTTTTGAAATTTTTTTTTTTTAATTTTTTTTTTCGAAAATTTTTTTAAATTTTTTTTGAAATTTTTTTTAATTTTTTTTCGAAATTTTGTTTTTAATTTTTTTTAAAATTTTTTTTAAAATTTTTTTTGAAAATTTTTTTTTGAAATTTTTTTAAAATTTTTTTTAAATTTTTTTTTCTTGAAAATTTTTTTTTCGAATTTTTTTTTCATTTTTTTTTAATTTTTTTTTTAATTTTTTTTTTTAAATTTTTTTTTAAATTTTTTTTTGAAAATTTTTTTTTTCGAAATTTTTTTTTTAATTTTTTTTTTAATTTTTTTTTTCGAAATTTTTTTTAAATTTTTTTTTTATTTTTTTTTTAATTTTTTAAAAAAAATTTTTTTTTTCTAAAATTTTTTTAAATTTTTTTTGAAATTTTTTTTTTTAATTTTTTTTTCGAAATTTTGTTTTTAATTTTTTTTTAAATTTTTTTAAAAATTTTTTTTGAAAATTTTTTTTTGAAATTTTTTTTAAATTTTTTTTTTGAAAATTTTTTTTTTTAAGTTTTTTTTTATTTTTTTAAAATTTTTTTGTTGAAATTTTTTTTAAATTTTTTTTTTGAAAATTTTTTTTTTAAGTTTTTTTTTTATTTTTTTTTCTTGAAAATTTTTTTTTCGAATATTTTTTTCATTTTTTTTTAATTTTTTTTTTTATTTTTTTTTTTGAAAATTTTTTTTTCGAAATTTTTTCTCATTTTTTTTTAATTTTTTTTTTTGAAAATTTTTTTTTCGAAATTTTTTTTAAATTTTTTTAAAAATTTTTTTAAAATTCTTTTTTCTTGAAAATTTTTTTTTCGAATTTTTTTTTTCATTTTTTTAAAATTTTTTTTTAATTTTTTTTTTCATTTTTTTTTAAATTTTTTTTTTGAAATTTTTCTTTCGAATATTTTTTTCATTTTTTTTAAATTTTTTTTTTATTTTTTTTTTGAAAATTTTTTTTTCGAAATTTTTTTCTCATTTTTTTTTAAATTTTTTTTTTTTGAAAATTTTTTTTTCGAAATTTTTTTTTAATTTTTTTTTTATTTTTTTAAAAAATTTTTTAAATTTTTTTTTTTAATTTTTTTTTTGAAATTTTTTTAAATTTTTTTTTTGAAAATTTTTTTTTTAAGTTTTTTTTTATTTTTTTAAAAATTTTTCTAAAATTTTTTTTTCTTGAAAATTTTTTTTTCGAATTTTTTTTTTCATTTTTTTAAAATTTTTTTTTAATTTGTTTTTTGAAATTTTTTTAAAATTTTTTTTTGAAAATTTTTTTTTTGAAGTTTTTTTTTTATTTTTTTAAAATTTTTTTTTAAATTTTTTTTTCTTGAAAATTTTTTTTTCGAATTTTTTTTTTCATTTTTTTGAAATTTTTTTTGAAATTTTTTTTTGAAAATTTTTTTTCGAAATTTTTTTTAAATTTTTTTTTGAAAATTTTTTTTTAGAAATTTTTTTTAAATTTTTTTTTAAATTTTTTTTTCATTTTTTTTGAAAATTTTTTTTGAAATTTTTTTTTTTGAAAATTTTTTTTCGAAATTTTTTTTAAATTTTTTTTTGAAAATTTTTTTTTCGAAATTTTTTTTAAAATTTTTTTTTAATTTTTTTTGAAAATTTTTTTTTTCATTTTTTTTTAATTTTTTTTTTTTTCTTGAAAATTTTTTTTTCGAATTTTTTTTTTCATTTTTTTGAAATTTTTTTTGAAATTTTTTTTTTTGAAAATTTTTTTTTCGAAATTTTTTTTTAAATTTTTTTTTTAGTTTTTTTTTTTAATTTTTTTTTGAAATTTTTTTTAAATTTTTTTTTTGAAAATTTTTTTTTTTAAGTTTTTTTTTATTTTTTTAAAATTTTTTTGTTGAAATTTTTTTTAAATTTTTTTTTTGAAAATTTTTTTTTTAAGTTTTTTTTTTATTTTTTTTTCTTGAAAATTTTTTTTTCGAATATTTTTTTCATTTTTTTTTAATTTTTTTTTTTATTTTTTTTTTTGAAAATTTTTTTTTCGAAATTTTTTCTCATTTTTTTTTAATTTTTTTTTTTGAAAATTTTTTTTTCGAAATTTTTTTTAAATTTTTTTAAAAATTTTTTTAAAATTCTTTTTTCTTGAAAATTTTTTTTTCGAATTTTTTTTTTCATTTTTTTAAAATTTTTTTTTAATTTTTTTTTTCATTTTTTTTTAAATTTTTTTTTTGAAATTTTTCTTTCGAATATTTTTTTCATTTTTTTTAAATTTTTTTTTTATTTTTTTTTTGAAAATTTTTTTTTCGAAATTTTTTTCTCATTTTTTTTTAAATTTTTTTTTTTTGAAAATTTTTTTTTCGAAATTTTTTTTTAATTTTTTTTTTATTTTTTTAAAAAATTTTTTAAATTTTTTTTTTAATTTTTTTTTTGAAATTTTTTTAAATTTTTTTTTTGAAAATTTTTTTTTTAAGTTTTTTTTTATTTTTTTAAAAATTTTCTAAAATTTTTTTTTCTTGAAAATTTTTTTTTCGAATTTTTTTTTTCATTTTTTTAAAATTTTTTTTTAATTTGTTTTTTGAAATTTTTTTAAAATTTTTTTTTGAAAATTTTTTTTTTGAAGTTTTTTTTTTATTTTTTTAAAATTTTTTTTTTAATTTTTTTTTCTTGAAAATTTTTTTTTCGAATTTTTTTTTTCATTTTTTTGAAATTTTTTTTGAAATTTTTTTTTGAAAATTTTTTTTCGAAATTTTTTTTAAATTTTTTTTTGAAAATTTTTTTTTAGAAATTTTTTTTAAATTTTTTTTTAAATTTTTTTTTCATTTTTTTTGAAAATTTTTTTTGAAATTTTTTTTTTTGAAAATTTTTTTTCGAAATTTTTTTTAAATTTTTTTTTGAAAATTTTTTTTTCGAAATTTTTTTTAAAATTTTTTTTTAATTTTTTTTGAAAATTTTTTTTTTCATTTTTTTTTAATTTTTTTTTTTTTCTTGAAAATTTTTTTTTCGAATTTTTTTTTTCATTTTTTTGAAATTTTTTTTGAAATTTTTTTTTTTGAAAATTTTTTTTTCGAAATTTTTTTTTAAATTTTTTTTTTAGTTTTTTTTTTTAATTTTTTTTTGAAATTTTTTTTAAATTTTTTTTTTGAAAATTTTTTTTTCGAATTTTTTTAGAAATTTTTTTTTCGAAATTTTTTTTTAAATTTTTTTTTTAGTTTTTTTTTTTAATTTTTTTTTGAAATTTTTTTAAATTTTTTTTTTGAAAATTTTTTTTTCGAATTTTTTTAGAATTTTTTTTTAAATTTTTTTTCTTGAAAATTTTTTTCGAATTTTTTTTTCAATTTTTTTTTCAATTTTTTTTTTAATTTTTTTTTCAATTTTTTTTTAATTTTTTTTTTTGAAAATTTTTTTTTTTGAAAGTTTTTTTTTGAAATTTTTTTTTTGAAATTATTTTTTTTGAAATTTTTTTTTTTTTAATTTTTTTTTGAAAATTTTGTTTTTAATTTTTTTTTTAATTTTTTTAAAAATTTTTTTTAAAATTTTTTTTAAATTTTTTTTAAAATTTTTTTTGAAAATTTTTTTTTGAAATTTTTTTAAAATTTTTTTTTAAATTTTTTTTTCTTGAAAATTTTTTTTTCGAATTTTTTTTTTCATTTTTTTAAATTTTTTTTTTAATTTTTTTTTTTTAATTTTTTTTTTCGAAATTTTTTTTAATTTATTTTTTTATTTTTTTTTAAATTTTTTTTTTGAATTTTTTTTTAAATTTTTTTTTTGAAAATTTTTTTTTTTGAAAGTTTTTTTTTGAAATATTTTTTTTTTAATTTTTTTTTTAATTTTTTTTTTTTTAATTTTTTTTTCGAAATTTTTTTTAATTTATTTTTTTATTTTTTTTTAAATTTTTTTTTTGAATTTTTTCTTAAACTTTTTTTTTGAAAATTTTTTTTTTTTGAAATTTTTTTTTTTTAATTTTTTTTTTGAAATTTTTTTTAAATTTTTTTTTGAAATTTTTTTTTTTTAATTTTCTTTCGAAATTTTTTTTAATTTTTTTTTTTTATTTTTTTTTCGAAATTTTTTTCTCATTTTTTTTTAAATTTTTTTTTTTGAAAATTTTTTTTTCGAAATTTTTTTTAAATTTTTTTTTTATTATTTTTTAAATTTTTTTTTTTAATTTTTTTTTTGAAATTTTTTTAAATTTTTTTTTTTTATTTTTTTTTTTATTTTTTTAAATTTTTTTTTAAATTTTTTTTTCTTGAAAATTTTTTTTTCGAATTTTTTTTCATCCTTTTTTAGTTTTTTTTTTTAATTTTTTTTTTGAAAATTTTTTTTTCGAAATTTTTTTTTTTGAAATTTTTTTTTTTGAAATTTTTTTAAAATTTTTTTTAAAATTTTTTTTTTTGAAAATTTTTTTTTCGAAATTATTTTTCGAATTTTTTTTTAAAATTTTTTAAAAATTTTTTTTTTTTTTTTTGAAAATTTTTTTTTGAAATTTTTTTTAAATTTTTTTTTATTTTTTTTTTATTTTTTTAAATTTTTTTTTAAATTTTTTTTTGAAATTTTTTTAAAATTTTTTTATTGAAAATTTTTTTTTCGAATTTTTTTTCATTTTTTTAAAAATTTTTTAAAATTTTTTTTTGAAAATTTTTTTTTCGAATTTTTTTAGAAATTTTTTTTTTTGAAATTTTTTTTTTAAATTTTTTTTTGAAATTTTTTTAAAATTTTTTTAAATTTTTTTTCAAATTTTTTTAAATTTTTTTTTTAATTTTTTTTTGAAATTTTTTCAAATTTTTTTTTTGAAAATTTTTTTTTTAAAATTTTTTTGAAATTTTTTTTTTCGAATTTTTTTTTCAATTTTTTTTAAATTTTTTTTTTAATTTTTTTTTTTAATTTTTTTTGAAATTTTTTTTTTCGAAAATTTTTTTTTAGAATTTTTTTTTAGAATTTTTTTTTAAATTTTTTTTTCTTGAAAATTTTTTTCGAATTTTTTTTTTTAATTTTTTTTTGAATTTTTTTTTGAATTTTTTTTTTTGAAAATTTTTTTTTTGAGTTTTTTTTTGAAATTTTTTTTTTTAAATTATTTTTTTTGAAATTTTTTTTTTTTTAATTTTTTTTGGAAATTTTGTTTTTAATTTTTTTTTTAATTTTTTTTTAAATTTTTTTTTTAATTTTTTTTTTAATTTTTTTAAATTTTTTTTTAAAATTTTTTTTTTAAATTTTTTTTTAAATTTTTTTTTTCGAATTTTTTTTTCAATTTTTTTTAAATTTTTTTTTTAATTTTTTTTTTAATTTTTTTTGAAATTTTTTTTTCGAAAATTTTTTTTTCGAATTTTTTTTTAAATTTTTTTTTAAATTTTTTTTTAAGTTTTTTTTTTTAATTTTTTTTTGAAATTTTTTTTAAATTTTTTTTTTGAAAATTTTTTTTTCGAATTTTTTTAGAAATTTTTTTTTTTGAAATTTTTTTTTTTAAATTTTTTTTTGAAATTTTTTTAAAATTTTTTTTTATTTTTTTTAAAAATTTTTTAAATTTTTTTTTTAATTTTTTTTTGAAATTTTTTTTTAAATTTTTTTTTTGAAAAATTTTTTTTAAAATTTTTTTTAAATTTTTTTTTTCGAATTTTTTTTCAATTTTTTTTTAAATTTTTTTTTAAAATTTTTTTTGAAATTTTTTTTTTCGAAAATTTTTTTTTCGAATTTTTTTAGAATTTTTTTTTAAATTTTTTTTCTTGAAAATTTTTTTCGAATTTTTTTTTCAATTTTTTTTTCAATTTTTTTTTTAATTTTTTTTTCAATTTTTTTTTGAATTTTTTTTTTTGAAAATTTTTTTTTTTGAAAGTTTTTTTTTGAAATTTTTTTTTTGAAATTATTTTTTTTGAAATTTTTTTTTTTTTATTTTTTTTTGAAAATTTTGTTTTTAATTTTTTTTTTAATTTTTTTTAAAATTTTTTTTAAAATTTTTTTTAAAATTTTTTTTAAATTTTTTTTAAAATTTTTTTTGAAAATTTTTTTTTGAAATTTTTTTAAAATTTTTTTTTTTTTTTTCTTGAAAATTTTTTTTTCGAATTTTTTTTTTCATTTTTTTAAATTTTTTTTTTAATTTTTTTTTTTTAATTTTTTTTTTCGAAATTTTTTTAATTTATTTTTTTATTTTTTTTTAAATTTTTTTTTGAAAGTTTTTTTGAAAGTTTTTTTTTGAAATTTTTTTTTTTTAATTTTTTTTTTAATTTTTTTTTTTAATTTTTTTTTTCGAAATTTTTTTTAATTAATTTTTTTATTTTTTTTTTAATTTTTTTTTTGAATTTTTTCTTAAACTTTTTTTTTTGAAAATTTTTTTTTCTTGAAAATTTTTTTTTCGAATTTTTTTTCATTCTTTTTTAGTTTTTTTTTTAATTTTTTTTTTGAAAATTTTTTTTTCGAAATTTTTTTTTTTGAAATTTTTTTTTTTTGAAATTTTTTTAAAATTTTTTTTTTAATTTTTTTTTTTGAAAATTTTTTTTTCGAAATTATTTTTCGAATTTTTTTTTTAAATTTTTTAAAAATTTTTTTTTTTTTTTTTTTTTTGAAAATTTTTTTTTGAAATTTTTTTAAAATTTTTTTTTATTTTTTTTTTATTTTTTTAAATTTTTTTTTAAATTTTTTTGAAATTTTTTTTTTTAATTTTTTTTTGAAAATTTTGTTTTTAATTTTTTTTTTAATTTTTTTTAAAATTTTTTTTAAAATTTTTTTTAAATTTTTTTAAAAATTTTTTTTGAAAATTTTTTTTTGAAATTTTTTTAAAATTTTTTTTTAAATTTTTTTTTCTTGAAAATTTTTTTTTCGAATTTTTTTTTTCATTTTTTTAAATTTTTTTTTAAATTTTTTTTTTGAAAATTTTTTTTTTTGAATGTTTTTTTTTGAAATTTTTTTTTTTTATTTTTTTTTTAATTTTTTTTTTTAAATTTTTTTTTCGAAATTTTTTTTAATTTATTTTTTTATTTTTTTTTTAATTTTTTTTTTGAATTTTTTCTTAAACTTTTTTTTTTGAAAATTTTTTTTTTTTGAAATTTTTTTTTTTTAATTTTTTTTTTGAAATTTTTTTTAAATTTTTTTTTGAAATTTTTTTTTTTTAATTTTCTTTCGAAATTTTTTTTAATTTTTTTTTTTTATTTTTTTTTCGAAATTTTTTTCTCATTTTTTTTTAAATTTTTTTTTTTGAAAATTTTTTTTTCGAAATTTTTTTTAAATTTTTTTTTTATTATTTTTTAAATTTTTTTTTTAAATTTTTTTTTTGAAATTTTTTTAAATTTTTTTTTTTTATTTTTTTTAATTTTTTTTTTAATTTTTTTTTCTTGAAAATTTTTTTTTCGAATTTTTTTTCATCCTTTTTTAGTTTTTTTTTTAATTTTTTTTTTGAAAATTTTTTTTTCGAAATTTTTTTTTTTGAAATTTTTTTTTTTTGAAATTTTTTTAAAATTTTTTTTAAAATTTTTTTTTTTGAAAATTTTTTTTTCGAAATTATTTTTCGAATTTTTTTTTTTAATTTTTTAAAATTTTTTTTTTTTTTTTTTGAAAATTTTTTTTTGAAATTTTTTTTAAATTTTTTTTTATTTTTTTTTTTATTTTTTTAATTTTTTTTTTAAATTTTTTTTTGAAATTTTTTTAAAATTTTTTTATTGAAAATTTTTTTTTCGAATTTTTTTTCATTTTTTTTAAATTTTTTTAAAATTTTTTTTTGAAAATTTTTTTTTCGAATTTTTTTAGAAATTTTTTTTTTTGAAATTTTTTTTTTAAATTTTTTTTTGAAATTTTTTTTAAATTTTTTTTAATTTTTTTTCAAATTTTTTTAAATTTTTTTTTTAATTTTTTTTTGAAATTTTTTTAAATTTTTTTTTTGAAAATTTTTTTTTTAAAATTTTTTTTAAATTTTTTTTTTCGAATTTTTTTTCAATTTTTTTTAAATTTTTTTTTAAATTTTTTTTTTAATTTTTTTTGAAATTTTTTTTTTCGAAAATTTTTTTTTCGAATTTTTTTTTAGAATTTTTTTTTTCAATTTTTTTTTCAATTTTTTTTAAATTTTTTTTTGAATTTTTTTTTGAATTTTTTTTTTTGAAAATTTTTTTTTTGAGTTTTTTTTTGAAATTTTTTTTTTTAAATTACTTTTTTTGAAATTTTTTTTTTTTAAATTTTTTTTGGAAATTTTGTTTTTAATTTTTTTTTAAATTTTTTTTTAAATTTTTTTTTTAATTTTTTTTTTAATTTTTTTAAATTTTTTTTTAAAATTTTTTTTTTTAAATTTTTTTTAAATTTTTTTTTTGAATTTTTTCTTAAACTTTTTTTTTTGAAAATTTTTTTTTTTTGAAATTTTTTTTTTTTAATTTTTTTTTTGAAATTTTTTTTAAATTTT
>OX101809.2:37613327-37615827 GCA_944452925.2 Chrysolina oricalcia | reverse complement strand
AAATTTTTTTTTGAAAATTTTTTTTTTCGAAATTTTTTTTTTAATTTTTTTTTTCGAAATTTTTTTTAATTTTTTTTTTTATTTTTTTTTAAATTTTTTTTTTGAATTTTTTTTAAAATTTTTTTTTGAAATTTTTTTTTTTTTTAATTTTTTTTTTCGAAAATTTTTTTGAAATTTTTTTTTAAATTTTTTTTTTAATTTTTTTTAATTTTTTTTGAAATTTTTTTTTTTCATTTTTTTTTAATTTTTTTTTTCGAAATTTTTTTAAAATTTTTTTTTAATTTTTTTTTAAATTTTTTTTTTGAATTTTTTTTTAAATTTTTTTTTGAAATTTTTTTTTTTTTTAATTTTTTTTTTCGAAAATTTTTTTGAAATTTTTTTTGAAATATTTTTTTTAAAATTTTTTTTTCGTAATTTTGTTTTTAATTTTTTTTTTAATTTTTTTTGAAAATTTTTTTTTTAATTTTTTTTGAAAATTTTTTTTTTTGAAGTTTTTTTTTATTTTTTTAAAATTTTTTTTTTAATTTTTTTTTCTTGAAAATTTTTTTTTCGAATTTTTTTTTTCATTTTTTTGAAATTTTTTTTGAAATTTTTTTTTTTGAAAATTTTTTTTCGAAATTTTTTTTTAATTTTTTTTTGAAAATTTTTTTTTAGAAATTTTTTTTAAATTTTTTTTTTAATTTTTTTTTAATTTTTTTTGAAAATTTTTTTTGAAAATTTTTTTTTCATTTTTTTTAAATTTTTTTTTTGAAAATTTTTTTTCGAAATTTTTTTTTTAATTTTTTTTAAAATTTTTTTAAATTTTTTTTGAAATTTTTTTTTTCATTTTTTTTAAATTTTTTTTTTGAAAATTTTTTTTTTGAAATTTTTTTTTAAATTTTTTTTTAAATTTTTTTTAATTTTTTTTGAAATTTTTTTTGAAATTTTTTTTTTTTTTTTTTTTTAATTTTTTTTTTGAAAATTTTTTTTTCGAAATTTTTTTTGAAAATTTTTTTTTAAATTTTTTTTTAATTTTTTTTTTCTTGAAAATTTTTTTTTTGAAATTTTTTTTAAATTTTTTTTTGAAAATTTTTTTTTTTAAATTTTTTTTTCGTTATTTTGTTTTTAATTTTTTCAAAAATTTTTTTTGAAAATTTTTTTTTAAATTTTTTTTTGAAATTTTTTTTAAATTTTTTTTTTGAAAATTTTTTTTTTTTAAGTTTTTTTTTATTTTTTTAAAATTTTTTTTTAAATTTTTTTTTAATTTTTTTTAATTTTTTTTGAAATTTTTTTTTTCATTTTTTTTTTAATTTATTTTTTTTTTGAAAATTTTTTTTAAACTTTTTTTTTAATTTTTTTTTTTCTTGAAAATTTTTTTTTCGAATTTTTTTTTTCATTTTTTTGAAATTTTTTTTTTGAAAATTTTTTTTTCGAAATTTTTTTTTTAATTTTTTTTTTAATTTTTTTTAAATTTTTTTTGAAAATTTTTTTTTTCATTTTTTTTTATTTTTTTTTTTTTTTGAAAATTTTTTTTTCGAAATTTTTCTTTAATTTTTTTTTTTATTTTTTTAAAATTTTTTTTAAATTTTTTTTTGAAAATTTTTTTTATTTTTATTTTTTTTTTCGAAAATTTTTTTGAAATTTTTTTTAGAAATTTTTTTTAATTTTTTTTTCGAATTTTTTTTTCAATTTTTTTTTAAATTTTTTTTTAAATTTCTTTTTTAATTTTTTTTTTGAAAATTTTTTTTTTTGAAAGTTCATTTTTGAAATTTTTTTTTTTTATTTTTTTTTTTGAATTTTTTTTTAAATTTTTTTTTGAAAATTTTTTTTTTTAATTTTTTTTCGAAAATTTTTTTGAAATTTCTTTTGAAATTTTTTTTTTGAAAATTTTTTTTTTGAAATTTTTTTTTTTGAAAATTTTTTTTTTAAATTTTTTTTTAATTTTTTTTTGAAATTTTTTTTTTTTAATTTTTTTTTTCGAAAATTTTTTTAAATTTTTTTTGAAATTTTTTTTAATTTTTTTTCGAAATTTTGTTTTTAATTTTTTTTAAAATTTTTTTTAAAATTTTTTTTGAAAATTTTTTTTTGAAATTTTTTTAAAATTTTTTTTAAATTTTTTTTTCTTGAAAATTTTTTTTTCGAATTTTTTTTTCATTTTTTTTTAATTTTTTTTTAATTTTTTTTTTAAAATTTTTTTTTAAATTTTTTTTTGAAAATTTTTTTTTTCGAAATTTTTTTTTTAATTTTTTTTTTCGAAATTTTTTTTTAATTTTTTTTTTATTTTTTTTTTAATTTTTTTTTTGAATTTTTTTTAAAATTTTTTTTTGAAATTTTTTTTTTTTTAAATTTTTTTTTTCGAAAATTTTTTTGAAATTTTTTTTGAAATTTTTTTTTTAATTTTTTTTAATTTTTTTTGAAATTTTTTTTTTTCATTTTTTTTTAATTTTTTTTTTTCGAAATTTTTTTTAAATTTTTTTTTTATTTTTTTTGAAATTTTTTTTTTGAATTTTTTTTTAAATTT
>OX101809.2:37608327-37610827 GCA_944452925.2 Chrysolina oricalcia | reverse complement strand
TGAAAATTTTTTTTTTCATTTTTTTTTATTTTTTTTTTTTTTTGAAAATTTTTTTTTCGAAATTTTTCTTTAATTTTTTTTTTATTTTTTTAAAATTTTTTTTAAATTTTTTTTTGAAAATTTTTTTTATTTTTATTTTTTTTTTCGAAAATTTTTTTGAAATTTTTTTTAGAAATTTTTTTAAATTTTTTTTTCGAATTTTTTTTTTCAATTTTTTTTTAAATTTTTTTTTAAATTTCTTTTTTAATTTTTTTTTTGAAAATTTTTTTTTTTGAAAGTTCATTTTTGAAATTTTTTTTTTTTATTTTTTTTTTTGAATTTTTTTTTAAATTTTTTTTTGAAAATTTTTTTTTTTAATTTTTTTTCGAAAATTTTTTTGAAATTTCTTTTGAAATTTTTTTTTTGAAAATTTTTTTTTTGAAATTTTTTTTTTTGAAAATTTTTTTTTTAAATTTTTTTTTAATTTTTTTTTGAAATTTTTTTTTTTTAATTTTTTTTTTCGAAAATTTTTTTAAATTTTTTTTGAAATTTTTTTTAATTTTTTTTCGAAATTTTGTTTTTAATTTTTTTTAAAATTTTTTTTAAAATTTTTTTTGAATATTTTTTTTTGAAATTTTTTTAAAATTTTTTTTAAATTTTTTTTTCTTGAAAATTTTTTTTTCGAATTTTTTTTTCATTTTTTTTTAATTTTTTTTTTAATTTTTTTGTTTAAATTTTTTTTTAAATTTTTTTTTGAAAATTTTTTTTTTCGAAATTTTTTTTTTAATTTTTTTTTTCGAAATTTTTTTTTAATTTTTTTTTTATTTTTTTTTAAATTTTTTTTTTGAATTTTTTTTAAAATTTTTTTTTGAAATTTTTTTTTTTTTAAATTTTTTTTTTCGAAAATTTTTTTGAAATTTTTTTTTAAATTTTTTTTTTAATTTTTTTTAATTTTTTTTGAAATTTTTTTTTTTCATTTTTTTTTAATTTTTTTTTTTCGAAATTTTTTTTAAATTTTTTTTTTATTTTTTTTTAAATTTTTTTTTTGAATTTTTTTTAAAATTTTTTTTTGAAATTTTTTTTTTTTTTAATTTTTTTTTTCGAAAATTTTTTTGAAATTTTTTTTGAAATATTTTTTTGAAAATTTTTTTTTCGTAATTTTGTTTTTAATTTTTTTTTAAATTTTTTTTGAAAATTTTTTTTTTTATTTTTTTTTGAAAATTTTTTTTTAAGTTTTTTTAAATTTTTTTAAAATTTTTTTTTAAAATTTTTTTAAAATTTTTTTTATTTTTTTTTAAATTTTTTTAATTTTTTTTTTTAATTTTTTTTTGAAATTTTTTTAAATTTTTTTTTTGAAAATTTTTTTTTTCAAGTTTTTTTTTTATTTTTTTTTCTTGAAAATTTTTTTTTCGAATTTTTTTTTAATTTTTTGTAAAAATTTTTTAAATTTTTTTTTTGAAATTTTTTTTTTTTTAAGTTTTTTTTTTATTTTTTTAAAATTTTTTTTTAAATTTTTTTTTTTGAAAAATTTTTTTTCGAAATTTTTTTAAATTTTTTTTTAATTTTTATTAAAAATTTTTTTTTTTAAATTTTTTAAAATTTTTTTTTAAATTTTTTTTTCTTGAAAATTTTTTTTTCGAATTTTTTTTTAATTTTTTTTTAATTTGTTTTTTAATTTTTTTTTTGAAAATTTTTTTTTCGAATTTTTTTTTTTGAAAAATTTTTTTTTTATTTTTTTAGAAATTTTTTTTTTGAAAATTTTTTTTTCGAAATTTTTTTTCGAATTTTTTTTAAAATTTTTTAAAAAATTTTTTTTTTAATTTTTTTTTTGAAATTTTTTTTTTGGAAATTTTTTATTTTGAAAATTTTTTTTTGAAATTTTTTTTTTCGAAAATTATTTTTTCGAATTTTTTTCGAATTTTTTTTTTTGAAAATTTTTTTTTTTTATTTTTTTTTGAAATTTTTTTTTCTTGAAAATTTTTTTTTCGAATTTTTTTTTTCAATTTTTTTTTAATTTTTTTTAAATTTTTTTTTTAATTTTTTTTTTAATTTATTTTTCGAATTTTTTTCAATTTTTTTCAAATTTTTTTTAAATTTTTTTTGAAATTTTTTTAAAATTTTTTTTTTGAAAATTTTTTTTTTTTATTTTTTTTTGAAATTTTTTTTTCTTGAAAATTTTTTTTTCGAATTTTTTTTTTCAATTTTTTTTTAATTTTTTTTTTATTTTTTTTTAAATTTTTTTTTCTTGAAAATTTTTTTTTCGAATTTTTTTTTCATTCTTTTTTAATTTTTTTTTTAATTTTTTTTTTGAAAATTTTTTTTTCGAAAATTTTTTTTTCGAAATTTTTTTCGAATTTTTTTTTAAATTTTTTAAAAAAATTTTTTTTTTAATTTTTTTTTTTTAATTTTTTTTTGAAATTTTTTTAAAATTTTTTTTTTGAAAATTTTTTTTTTTGAAAATTTTTTTTTCGAAAATTTTTTTTTCGAATTTTCTTAGAAATTTTTTTTTTTTATTTTTTTG
>OX101809.2:37600827-37603327 GCA_944452925.2 Chrysolina oricalcia | reverse complement strand
TTTTTTTTTTTAAATTTTTTTTTTCGAAAATTTTTTTGAAATTTTTTTTGAAATTTTTTTTTTTTAAATTTTTTTTCGTAATTTTGTTTTTAATTTTTTTTAAAATTTTTTTCGAAATTTTTTTTTTGAAATTTTTTTTTTTTAATTTTTTTAGAATTTTTTTTTTTTGAAAATTTTTTTTTCGAAATTTTTTTTTGAATTTTTTTTTAAATTTAAAAAAAATTTTTTTTTTATTTTTTTTTTAAATTTTTTTTAAATTTTTTTTTGAAATTTTTTTTAAATTTTTTTTTTGAAAATTTTCATTTTTGAAAATTTTTTTTTGAAATTTTTTTTTTCGAAAATTTTTTTTTCGAATTTTTTTAGAAATTTTTTTTTATGAAATTTTTTTTTTTTAATTTTTTTTTGAAATTTTTTTTAAAATTTTTTTTTTGAAGTTTTTTTTTTATTTTTTTTAAATTTTCTTTTAATTTTTTTTTTTATTTTTTTTTATTTTTTTTTTAATTTTTTTAAATTTTTTTTTTTTTTTTTTTGAAATTTTTTTTTAAATTTTTTTTTTGAAAATTTTTTTTTTTTAAGTTTTTTTTTTTATTTTTTTTAAATTTTTTTTTCTTGAAAATTATTTTTTCGAATTTTTTTTTCATTTTTTTTTAAATTTTTTTTTTAATTTTTTTTTTGAAAATTTTTTTTTCGAAATTTTTTTCTCATTTTTTTTTAAATTTTTTTTCATTTTTTTTTTTAAATTTTTTTTTTCAAAATTTTTTTTTTTGAAGTTTTTTTTTATTTTTTTAAAAATTTTTTTAAAATTTTTTTTTCGAATTTTTTTTTCATTTTTTTTTAATTTTTTTTAAATTTTTTTTTGAAAATTTTTTTTTTTGAAGTTTTTTTTTTATTTTTTTAATTTTTTTTTCTTGAAAATTTTTTTTTCGAATTTTTTTTTTCATTTTTTTGAAATTTTTTTTGAAATTTTTTTTTTGAAAATTTTTTTTTCGAAATTTTTTTTTAAATTTTTTTTTGAAAATTTTTTTTTCGAAATTTTTTTTTAAATTTTTTTTAAAATTTTTTTAAATTTTTTTTGAAATTTTTTTTTCGAATTTTTTTTTAATTTATTTTTTTTTTGAAAATTTTTTTTTCGAAATTTTTTTTTAAATTTTTTTTTAATTTTTTTTGAAAATTTTTTTTTATTTTTTTTTAAATTTTTTTTTCTTGAAAATTTTTTTTTCGAATTTTTTTTTTCATTTTTTTTAAATTTTTTTTTAATTTTTTTTTTTAATTTTTTTTTAAATTTTTTTTTTGAATTTTTTTTTAAATTTTTTTTTGAAATTTTTTTTTTTTAATTTTTTTTTTCGAAAATTTTTTTGAAATTTTTTTTGAAATTTTTTTTTTTTAAATTTTTTTTCGTAATTTTGTTTTTAATTTTTTTTTAAATTTTTTTTTGAAAATTTTTTTTTTTATTTTTTTTTGAAAATTTTTTTTAAAGTTTTTTTAATTTTTTTTAAAATTTTTTTTAAAATTTTTTTTAAATTTTTTTTATTTTGTTTAAAAATTTTTTAAATTTTTTTTTAAAATTTTTTTTAATTTTTTTTTTTGAAAATTTTTTTTTTTCAAGTTTTTTTTTATTTTTTTTTCTTGAAAATTTTTTTTTCGAATTTTTTTTTCATTTTTTTTTTCATTTTTTTCTATTTTTTTTTTTGAAAATTTTTTTTTCGAAATTTTTTTCTCATTTTTTTAAAAATTTTTTTATAAATTTTTTTTTTAATTTTTTTTTTTGAAAATTTTTTTTTCGAAATTTTTTTCTCATTTTTTTTAAAATTTTTTTATAAATTTTTTTTTAATTTTTTTTTTTGAAAATTTTTTTTTAGAAATTTTTTTTTAGAATTTTTTTTTTAATTTTTTTTTTATTTTTTTTTAAATATTTTTTTTTGAATTTTTTTTAAAATTTTTTTTTGAAAATTTTTTTTTTTTAATTTTTTTTTTCGAAAATTTTTTTGAAATTTTTTTTGAAATTTTTTTTTTGAAAATTTTTTTTTTCGAAATTTTTTTTTTAATTTTTTTTTTTTAATTTTTTTTTTCGAAATTTTTTTTTAATTTTTTTTTATTTTTTTTTAAATTTTTTTTTTGAATTTTTTTTTAAATTTTTTTTTGAAAATTTTTTTTTTTTAATTTTTTTTTTCGAAAATTTTTTTGAAATTTTTTTTGAAATTTTTTTTTTGAAAATTTTTTTTTTCGAAATTTTTTTTTTAATTTTTTTTTTTAATTTTTTTTTTCGAAATTTTTTTTAAATTTTTTTTTTTATTTTTTTTAAATTTTTTTTTTGAATTTTTTTTTAAATTTTTTTTTGAAATTTTTTTTTTTTTAATTTTTTTTTTCGAAAATTTTTTTGAAATTTTTTTTGAAATTTTTTTTTTTAAATTTTTTTTTCGTAATTTTGTTTTTAATTTTTTTTTAATTTTTTTTGAATTTTTTTTTTTATTTTTTTTTGAAAATTTTTTTTAAGTTTTTT
>OX101809.2:37545827-37548327 GCA_944452925.2 Chrysolina oricalcia | reverse complement strand
TGAAATTTTTTTTTATATTTTTTTTTGAAAATTTTTTTTTAAGTTTTTTTAAATTTTTTTAAATTTTTTTTTTAAATTTTTTTAAAATTTTTTTTATTTTTTTTTAAATTTTTTTTTTTAATTTTTTTTTTGAAATTTTTTTTAATTTTTTTTTTTGAAAATTTTTTTTTTCAAGTTTTTTTTTTATTTTTTTTTTTTTTAAATTTTTTTTCTTGAAAATTTTTTTTTCGAATTTTTTTTTCATTTTTTTTTTAATTTTTTTTTCATTTTTTTTTTTGAAAATTTTTTTTAAAATTTTTTTAAATTTTTTTTTAAATTTTTTTTTTAAATTTTTTTAAATTTTTTTTTAAATTTTTTTTTTCAAAATTTTTTTTTTTGAAAGTTTTTTTTTGAAATTTTTTTTTTGAAATTTTTTTTTTTGAAATTTTTTTTAAATTTTTTTTTGAAAATTTTTTTTTTTTAATTTTTTTTTTCAAAAATTTTTTTTTTAATTTTTCTTTTGAAAATTTTTTTTTTTGAAAATTTTTTTTAAAATTTTTTTTTGAAATTTTTTTTAAATTTTTTTTTATTTTTTTTAAAAATTTTTTCTTGAAAATTTTTTTTTCGAATTTTTTTTTTCATTTTTTTGAAATTTTTTTTGAAATTTTTTTTTTGAAAGTTTTTTTTTGAAATTTTTTTTTTTAAATTTTTTTTTTTGAAATTTTCTTTAAATTTTTTTTTGAAAATTTTTTTTTTTAATTTTTTTTTTCAAAAATTTTTTTAAATTTTTTTTTGAATTTTTTTTTTAATTTTTTTTTTGAAAATTTTTTTTTTTGAAAATTTTTTTTTAAATTTTTTTTTGAAATTTTTTTAAAATTTTTTTTTATTTTTTTTTAAATTTTTTTTTTGAAAATTTTTTTTTCGAAATTTTTTTTAAATTTTTTTTAAAATTTTTTTTTAAATTTTTTTTTTGAAATTTTTTTAAATTTTTTATTTAATTTTTTTTTCTTGAAAATTTTTTTTTCGAATTTTTTTTCATTTTTTTTAAATTTTTTTTTTAATTTTTTTTTTGAAAATTTTTTTTCCGAAATTTTTTTTTTGAAATTTTTTTTTTTTAAATTTTTTTTTTCAAAAATTTTTTTAAATTTTTTTTTGAATTTTTTTTTTAATTTTTTTTTTGAAAATTTTTTTTTTTGAAAATTTTTTTTAAAATTTTTTTTTGAAATTTTTTTTAAATTTTTTTTTATTTTTTTTTAAATTTTTTTTTATTTTTTTTTAAATTTTTTTTTTGAAAATTTTTTTTTCGAAATTTTTTTTTAATTTTTTTTAAAATTTTTTTTTAAATTTTTTTTTTGAAATTTTTTTAAATTTTTTTTTTAATTTTTTTTTCTTGAAAATTTTTTTTTCGAATTTTTTTTCATTTTTTTTTAATTTTTTTTTTAATTTTTTTTTTGAAAATTTTTTTTTCGAAATTTTTTTCGAATTTTTTTTTAAATTTAAAAAAAAATATTTTTTTTTATTTTTTTTTAAAATTTTTTTTAAATTTTTTTTTGAAATTTTTTTTAAATTTTTTTTTTGAAAATTTTCATTTTTGAAAATTTTTTTTTGAAATTTTTTTTTTCGAAAATTTTTTTTTCGAATTTTTTTAGAAATTTTTTTTTATGAAAATTTTTTTTTTTAATTTTTTTTTGAAATTTTTTTTAAAATTTTTTTTTGAAGTTTTTTTTTTATTTTTTTTAAATTTTCTTTTAATTTTTTTTTTATTTTTTTTTTATTTTTTTTTTATTTTTTTAAATTTTTTTTTAAATTTTTTTTTTGAAATTTTTTTTTAAATTTTTTTTTTGAAAATTTTTTTTTTTTAAGTTTTTTTTTTATTTTTTTTAAATTTTTTTTTCTTGAAAATTATTTTTTCGAATTTTTTTTTCATTTTTTTTTAAATTTTTTTTTTAATTTTTTTTTTGAAAATTTTTTTTTCGAAATTTTTTTCTCATTTTTTTTAAAAATTTTTTTTCATTTTTTTTTTTAATTTTTTTTAAATTTTTTTTTTCAAAATTTTTTTTTTTGAAGTTTTTTTTATTTTTTTAAAATTTTTTTTTTAATTTTTTTTTCTTGAAAATTTTTTTTTCGAATTTTTTTTTTCATTTTTTTGAAATTTTTTTTGAAATTTTTTTTTTGAAAATTTTTTTTTCGAAATTTTTTTTTAAATTTTTTTTTGAAAATTTTTTTTTCGAAATTTTTTTTTAAATTTTTTTTTAAATTTTTTTTTAAATTTTTTTTAATTTTTTTTGAAATTTTTTTTTCGAATTTTTTTTAATTTATTTTTTTTTTGAAAATTTTTTTTTCGAAATTTTTTTTTAAATTTTTTTTTAATTTTTTTTGAAAATTTTTTTTTATTTTTTTTTAAATTTTTTTTTCTTGAAAATTTTTTTTTCGAATTTTTTTTTTCATTTTTTTTAAATTTTTTTTTAATTTTTTTTTTTAATTTTTTTTAAAATTTTTTTTCTGAATTTTTTTTTAAATT
>OX101809.2:37510827-37513327 GCA_944452925.2 Chrysolina oricalcia | reverse complement strand
AAATTTTTTTTAATTTTTTTTTTTGAAAATTTTTTTTTTTCAAGTTTTTTTTTATTTTTTTTTCTTGAAAATTTTTTTTTCATTTTTTTGAAATTTTTTTTGAAATTTTTTTTTTGAAAATTTTTTTTTCGAAATTTTTTTTTTAATTTTTTTTTGAAAATTTTTTTTTCGAAATTTTTTTTAAATTTTTTTAAAAATTTTTTTAAAATTTTTTTTGAAAATTTTTTTTTCATTTTTTTTAAATTTTTTTTTTTGAAAATTTTTTTTTCGAAATTTTTTTTTAAATTTTTTTTAAAATTTTTTTTAATTTTTTTTGAATATTTTTTTTTCATTTTTTTTTAATTTTTTTTTTCGAAATTTTTTTTTTAATTTTTTTTAATTTTTTTTTTATTTTTTTTTTGAATTTTTTTTTAAATTTTTTTTTGAATTTTTTTTTTTTTAATTTTTTTTTTCGAAAATTTTTTTGAAATTTTTTTTGAAATATTTTTTTTTAATTTTTTTTTTCGTAATTTTGTTTTTAATTTTTTTTTAAATTTTTTTTGAAATTTTTTTTTATATTTTTTTTTGAAAATTTTTTTTAAAGTTTTTTTAAATTTTTTTAAATTTTTTTTTAAAATTTTTTTAAAATTTTTTTTATTTTTTTTTAAATTTTTTTTTTTTTATTTTTTTTTGAAATTTTTTTTAATTTTTTTTTTTGAAAATTTTTTTTTTTCAAGTTTTTTTTTTATTTTTTTTTCTTGAAAATTTTTTTTTCGAATTTTTTTTTTAATTTTTTTTAAAATTTTTTTTTTAATTTTTTTTTTTGAAAATTTTTTTTTAGAATTTTTTTTTAAATTTTTTTAAAATTTTTTTAAATTTTTTTTTTGAAATTTTTTTTTTTTGAAGTTTTTTTTTTATTTTTTTAAAATCTTTTTTAAAATTTTTTTTTTTGAAAATTTTTTTTTCGAAATTTTTTTAAATTTTTTTTTTATTTTTATTAAAAATTTTTTTTTTGAAATTTTTTAAAATTTTTTTTTAAATTTTTTTTTCTTGAAAATTTTTTTTTCGAATTTTTTTTTCATTTTTTTTAAATTTGTTTTTTAATTTTTTTTTTGAAAATTTTTTTTTCGAAATTTTTTTTTTTGAAAATTTTTTTTTTTATTTTTTTAGAAATTTTTTTTTGAAAATTTTTTTTTCGAAATTTTTTTTCGAATTTTTTTTTTTATTTTTTAAAAATTTTTTTTTTTAATTTTTTTTTTGAAATGTTTTTTAAATTTTTTTTTGAAATTTTTTTTTTGGAAATTTTTTATTTTGAAAATTTTTTTTTTGAAATTTTTTTTAAATTTTTTTTTTGAAAATTTTCATTTTTGAAAATTTTTTTTTGAAATTTTTTTTTTCGAAAATTTTTTTTTCGAATTTTTTTAGAAATTTTTTTTTATGAAAATTTTTTTTTTAAATTTTTTTTTGAAATTATTTTTAAAATTTTTTTTTGAAGTTTTTTTTTTATTTTTTTTAAATTTTCTTTTAATTTTTTTTTAAATTTTTTTTTATATTTTTTTAAATTTTTTTAAATTTTTTTTTAATTTTTTTTTTGACATTTTTTTTTAAATTTTTTTTTTGAAAATTTTTTTTTTTTTAAGTTTTTTTTTTATTTTTTTTAAATTTTTTTTTCTTGAAAATTATTTTTTCGAATTTTTTTTTCATTTTTTTTAAATTTTTTTTTAAATTTTTTTTTTGAAAATTTTTTTTTCGAAATTTTTTTCTCATTTTTTTTAAAAATTTTTTTTCATTTTTTTTTTTAATTTTTTTTTTCAAAATTTTTTTTTATTTTTTTAAAATTTTTTTTT
Source organism: Chrysolina oricalcia (assembly GCA_944452925.2). Taxonomy (NCBI): domain Eukaryota; kingdom Metazoa; phylum Arthropoda; class Insecta; order Coleoptera; family Chrysomelidae; genus Chrysolina; species Chrysolina oricalcia. Next base: position 37,511,501 of record OX101809.2, on the reverse strand, counting down.
AAATTTTTTTTTCTTGAAAATTTTTTTTTCGATTTTTTTTTTCATTTTTTTTAAATTTTTTTTAAATTTTTTTTAAAAAATTTTTTAAAAATTTTTTTTTTGAAATTTTTTTTAAATTTTTTTTTGAAAATTTTTTTTTTTGAAGTTTTTTTTTTATTTTTTTAAAATTTTTTTTTTTATTTTTTTTTCTTGAAAATTTTTTTTTTCATTTTTTTGAAATTTTTTTTGAAATTTTTTTTTTGAAAATTTTTTTTTCGAAATTTTTTTTTAAATTTTTTTTTGAAAATTTTTTTTTCGAAATTTTTTTTTAAATTTTTTTTAAAATTTTTTTAAAATTTTTTTTGAAAATTTTTTTTTAATTTTTTTTAAATTTTTTTTTTTGAAAATTTTTTTTTCGAAATTTTTTTTTAAATTTTTTTTAAAATTTTTTTTAATTTTTTTTGAATTTTTTTTTTTCATTTTTTTTTAATTTTTTTTTTCGAAATTTTTTTAAAATTTTTTTTAATTTTTTTTTTATTTTTTTTTTTTATTTTTTTTTAAATTTTTTTTTGAATTTTTTTTTTTTAATTTTTTTTTTCGAAAATTTTTTTGAAATTTTTTTTGAAATATTTTTTTTTAAATTTTTTTTTCGTAATTTTGTTTTTAATTTTTTTTTAAATTTTTTTTGAAATTTT
>OX101809.2:37488327-37495827 GCA_944452925.2 Chrysolina oricalcia | reverse complement strand
AATTTTTTTTTCGAATTTTTTTTTTTGAAATTTTTTTTTTTTAATTTTTTTAGAATTTTTTTTTTTTGAAAATTTTTTTTTCGAAATTTTTTTTAAATTTTTTAAAAATTTTTTTTTTTATTTTTTTTTTAAATTTTTTTTGAATTTTTTTTTGAAATTTTTTTTAAATTTTTTTTTATGAAAATTTTTTTTTTAAATTTTTTTTGAAATTTTTTTTAAAATTTTTTTTTGAATTTGAATTTTTTTTAAATTTTCTTTTAATTTTTTTTTAAATTTTTTTTTATATTTTTTTAAATTTTTTTAAATTTTTTTTTTAATTTTTTTTTTGACATTTTTTTTTAAATTTTTTTTTTGAAAATTTTTTTTTTTTTAAGTTTTTTTTTATTTTTTTTAAATTTTTTTTTCTTGAAAATTATTTTTTCGAATTTTTTTTTCATTTTTTCTTAATTTTTTTTTAATTTTTTTTTTGAAAATTTTTTTTTCTAAATTTTTTTCTCATTTTTTTTTAAATTTTTTTTTCATTTTTTTTTTTAATTTTTTTTTTCAAAATTTTTTTTTATTTTTTTAAAATTTTTTTTAAAATTTTTTTTTCTTGAAAATTTTTTTTTTCATTTTTTTTTTATTTTTTTTAAATTTTTTTTAAAAATTTAAAAAAAAATTTTTTTATTTTTTTTTATTTTTTTTAAATTTTTTTTTAAATTTTTTTTTTTCGAAAATTTTTTTTTCGAATTTTTTTTTTAATTTAAAAAAAAATTTTTTTTTTTATTTTTTTTTTAAATTTTTTTTAAATTTTTTTTTGAAATTTTTTTAAATTTTTTTTTTTGAAAATTTTCATTTTTGAAAATTTTTTTTTGAAATTTTTTTTTTCGAAAATTTTTTTTTCGAATTTTTTTAGAAATTTTTTTTTATGAAAATTTTTTTTTAAAATTTTTTTTTGAATTTTTTTTTAAAATTTTTTTTTGAAGTTTTTTTTTTATTTTTTTTAAATTTTCTTTTAATTTTTTTTTAAATTTTTTTTTATATTTTTTTAAATTTTTTTAAATTTTTTTTTTAAATTTTTTTTTGAAAATTTTTTTTTTTTTAAGTTTTTTTTTTATTTTTTTTAAATTTTTTTTTCTTGAAAATTATTTTTTCGAATTTTTTTTTCATTTTTTTTAAATTTTTTTTTAAATTTTTTTTTGAAAATTTTTTTTTCGAAATTTTTTTCTCATTTTTTTTAAAAATTTTTTTTCATTTTTTTTTTAAATTTTTTTTTTCAAAATTTTTTTTTATTTTTTTAAAATTTTTTTTTAAATTTTTTTTTCTTGAAAATTTTTTTTTCGAATTTTTTTTTTCATTTTTTTTAAATTTTTTTTAAATTTTTTTTAAAAATTTATTTAAAAATTTTTTTTTTGAAATTTTTTTTAAATTTTTTTTTGAAAATTTTTTTTTTTGAAGTTTTTTTTTTATTTTTTTAAAATTTTTTTTTTAATTTTTTTTTCTTGAAAATTTTTTTTTCGAATTTTTTTTTTCATTTTTTTGAAATTTTTTTTGAAATTTTTTTTTTGAAAATTTTTTTTTCGAAATTTTTTTTTAAATTTTTTTTTGAAAATTTTTTTTTCGAAATTTTTTTTAAATTTTTTTTAAAATTTTTCTAAAATTTTTTTAAAATTTTTTTTTCATTTTTTTTAAATTTTTTTTTTTGAAAATTTTTTTTTCGAAATTTTTTTTAAAATTTTTTTTAAAATTTTTTTTAATTTTTTTTGAATATTTTTTTTTTATTTTTTTTTTCGAAATTTTTTTTTTAATTTTTTTTAATTTTTTTTAATTTTTTTTTTATTTTTTTTTTGAATTTTTTTTTAAATTTTTTTTTGAATTTTTTTTTTTTTAATTTTTTTTTTCGAAAATTTTTTTGAAATTTTTTTTGAAATATTTTTTTTTAATTTTTTTTTTCGTAATTTTGTTTTTAATTTTTTTTTAAATTTTTTTTGAAATTTTTTTTTTATATTTTTTTTTGAAAATTTTTTTTAAAGTTTTTTTAAATTTTTTTAAATTTTTTTTTAAATTTTTTTTTTTTAATTTTTTTTTTGAAATTTTTTTTAATTTTTTTTTTTGAAAATTTTTTTTTTTCAAGTTTTTTTTTTATTTTTTTTTCTTGAAAATTTTTTTTTCGAATTTTTTTTTTAATTTTTTTTAAAATTTTTTTTTTAATTTTTTTTTTTGAAAATTTTTTTTTAGAAATTTTTTTTAAATTTTTTTTAAATTTTTTTAAATTTTTTTTTTGAAATTTTTTTTTTTTGAAGTTTTTTTTTTATTTTTTTAAAATTTTTTTTAAAATTTTTTTTTTTGAAAATTTTTTTTTCGAAATTTTTTTAAATTTTTTTTTTATTTTTATTAAAAATTTTTTTTTTGAAATTTTTTTAAATTTTTTTTTAAATTTTTTTTTCTTGAAAATTTTTTTTTCGAATTTTTTTTTCATTTTTTTTAAATTTGTTTTTTAATTTTTTTTTTGAAAATTTTTTTTTCGAAATTTTTTTTTTTGAAAATTTTTTTTTTTATTTTTTTAGAAATTTTTTTTTGAAAATTTTTTTTTCGAAATTTTTTTTCGAATTTTTTTTTTAATTTTTTAAAAATTTTTTTTTTTAATTTTTTTTTTGAAATGTTTTTTAAATTTTTTTTTGAAATTTTTTTTTTGGAAATTTTTTATTTTGAAAATTTTTTTTTGAAATTTTTTTTAAATTTTTTTTTTGAAAATTTTCATTTTTGAAAATTTTTTTTTGAAATTTTTTTTTTCGAAAATTTTTTTTTCGAATTTTTTTAGAAATTTTTTTTTATGAAAATTTTTTTTTTAAATTTTTTTTTGAAATTTTTTTTAAAATTTTTTTTTGAAGTTTTTTTTTTATTTTTTTTAAATTTTCTTTTAATTTTTTTTTAAAATTTTTTTTATATTTTTTAAAATTTTTTTAAATTTTTTTTTTTATTTTTTTTTTGACATTTTTTTTTAAATTTTTTTTTTGAAAATTTTTTTTTTTTAAAGTTTTTTTTTTATTTTTTTTAAATTTTTTTTTCTTGAAAATTATTTTTTCGAAATTTTTTTCTCATTTTTTTTAAAAATTTTTTTTAATTTTTTTTTTTTTAATTTTTTTTTTCAAAATTTTTTTTTATTTTTTTAAAATTTTTTTTTAAATTTTTTTTTCTTGAAAATTTTTTTTTCGAATTTTTTTTTTCATTTTTTTTAAATTTTTTTTAAATTTTTTTTAAAAAATTTTTTAAAAATTTTTTTTTTTATTTTTTTAGAAATTTTTTTTTGAAAATTTTTTTTTCGAAATTTTTTTTCGAATTTTTTTTTTAATTTTTTAAAAATTTTTTTTTTTAATTTTTTTTTTGAAATGTTTTTTAAATTTTTTTTTGAAATTTTTTTTTTGGAAATTTTTTATTTTGAAAATTTTTTTTTGAAATTTTTTTTAAATTTTTTTTTTGAAAATTTTCATTTTTGAAAATTTTTTTTTGAAATTTTTTTTTTCGAAAATTTTTTTTTCGAATTTTTTTAGAAATTTTTTTTTATCAAAATTTTTTTTTTTAATTTTTTTTTGAAATTTTTTTTAAAATTTTTTTTTGAAGTTTTTTTTTTATTTTTTTTAAATTTTCTTTTAATTTTTTTTTAAAATTTTTTTTATATTTTTTTAAATTTTTTTAAATTTTTTTTCTAATTTTTTTTTTGACATTTTTTTTTAAATTTTTTTTTTGAAAATTTTTTTTTTTTTAAGTTTTTTTTTTATTTTTTTTTAATTTTTTTTTCTTGAAAATTATTTTTTCGAATTTTTTTTTCATTTTTTTAAAATTTTTTTTTTAATTTTTTTTTTGAAAATTTTTTTTTCGAAATTTTTTTCTCATTTTTTTTAAAAATTTTTTTTCATTTTTTTTTTTTAATTTTTTTTTTCAAAATTTTTTTTTATTTTTTTAAAATTTTTTTTTAAATTTTTTTTTCTTGAAAATTTTTTTTTCGAATTTTTTTTTTCATTTTTTTTAAATTTTTTTTAAATTTTTTTTAAAAAATTTTTTAAAAATTTTTTTTTTGAAATTTTTCTTAAATTTTTTTTTAAAAATTTTTTTTTTTGAAGTTTTTTTTTAATTTTTTTAAAATTTTTTTTTTTATTTTTTTTTCTTGAAAATTTTTTTTTTCATTTTTTTGAAATTTTTTTTGAAATTTTTTTTTTGAAAATTTTTTTTTCGAAATTTTTTTTTAAATTTTTTTTTGAAAATTTTTTTTTCGAAATTTTTTTTAAATTTTTTTTAAAATTTTTTTAAAATTTTTTTTGAAAATTTTTTTTTTATTTTTTTTAAATTTTTTTTTTTGAAAATTTTTTTTTCGAAATTTTTTTTTAAATTTTTTTTTAAATTTTTTTTAATTTTTTTTGAATTTTTTTTTTTCATTTTTTTTTAATTTTTTTTTTCGAAATTTTTTTTTAATTTTTTTTAATTTTTTTTTTATTTTTTTTTTGAATTTTTTTTTAAATTTTTTTTTGAATTTTTTTTTTTTAATTTTTTTTTTCGAAAATTTTTTTGAAATTTTTTTTGAAATATTTTTTTTTAAATTTTTTTTTCGTAATTTTGTTTTTAATTTTTTTTTAAATTTTTTTTGAAATTTTTTTTTTATATTTTTTTTTGAAAATTTTTTTTAAGTTTTTTTAAATTTTTTTAAATTTTTTTTTTAAATTTTTTTAAAATTTTTTTTATTTTTTTTTAAATTTTTTTTTTTAATTTTTTTTTTGAAATTTTTTTTAATTTTTTTTTTTGAAAATTTTTTTTTTTCAAGTTTTTTTTTTATTTTTTTTTTTTGAAAATTTTTTTTTCGAATTTTTTTTTAAATTTTTTTTTAAATTTTTTTTTTAATTTTTTTTTTTGAAAATTTTTTTTTAGAAATTTTTTTTAAATTTTTTTTTAATTTTTTTAAATTTTTTTTTTGAAATTTTTTTTTTTTGAAAATTTTTTTTTAAATTTTTTTTTCTTGAAAATTTTTTTTTCGAATTTTTTTTTCATTTTTTTTTAATTTGTTTTTTAATTTTTTTTTTGAAAATTTTTTTTTCGAAATTTTTTTTTTTGAAAATTTTTTTTTTTATTTTTTTATAAATTTTTTTTTGAAAATTTTTTTTTCGAAATTTTTTTTCGATTTTTTTTTTAATTTTTTAAAAATTTTTTTTTTAATTTTTTTTTTGAAATGTTTTTTAAATTTTTTTTTGAAATTTTTTTTTTGGAAATTTTTTATTTTAAAAATTTTTTTTTTAATTTTTTTTTTTGAAAATTTTTTTTTAGAAATTTTTTTTAAATTTTTTTTAAATTTTTTTAAATTTTTTTTTTGAAATTTTTTTTTTTTGAAAATTTTTTTTTTAATTTTTTTTTCTTGAAAATTTTTTTTTCGAATTTTTTTTTCATTTTTTTTTAATTTGTTTTTTAATTTTTTTTTTGAAAATTTTTTTTTCGAAATTTTTTTTTTTGAAAATTTTTTTTTTTATTTTTTTATAAATTTTTTCTTGAAAATTTTTTTTTCGAATTTTTTTTTTAATTTTTTTTAAAATTTTTTTTTTAATTTTTTTTTTTGAAAATTTTTTTTTAGAAATTTTTTTTAAATTTTTTTTAAATTTTTTTAAATTTTTTTTTTGAAATTTTTTTTTTTTGAAGTTTTTTTTTTATTTTTTTAAAATTTTTTTTAAAATTTTTTTTTTTGAAAATTTTTTTTTCGAAATTTTTTTAAATTTTTTTTTTATTTTTATTAAAAATTTTTTTTTTGAAATTTTTTTAAATTTTTTTTTAAATTTTTTTTTCTTGAAAATTTTTTTTTCGAATTTTTTTTTCATTTTTTTTAAATTTGTTTTTTAATTTTTTTTTTGAAAATTTTTTTTTCGAAATTTTTTTTTTTGAAAATTTTTTTTTTTATTTTTTTAGAAATTTTTTTTTGAAAATTTTTTTTTCGAAATTTTTTTTCGAATTTTTTTTTTAATTTTTTAAAAATTTTTTTTTTTAATTTTTTTTTTGAAATGTTTTTTAAATTTTTTTTTGAAATTTTTTTTTTGGAAATTTTTTATTTTGAAAATTTTTTTTTGAAATTTTTTTTAAATTTTTTTTTTGAAAATTTTCATTTTTGAAAATTTTTTTTTGAAATTTTTTTTTTCGAAAATTTTTTTTTCGAATTTTTTTAGAAATTTTTTTTTATGAAAATTTTTTTTTTTAATTTTTTTTTGAAATTTTTTTTAAAATTTTTTTTTGAAGTTTTTTTTTTATTTTTTTTAAATTTTCTTTTAATTTTTTTTTTAAATTTTTTTTATATTTTTTAAAATTTTTTTAAATTTTTTTTTTTATTTTTTTTTTGACATTTTTTTTTAAATTTTTTTTTTGAAAATTTTTTTTTTTAAAGTTTTTTTTTTATTTTTTTTAAATTTTTTTTTCTTGAAAATTATTTTTTCGAATTTTTTTTTCATTTTTTTAAAATTTTTTTTTAAATTTTTTTTTTGAAAATTTTTTTTTCGAAATTTTTTTCTCATTTTTTTTAAAATTTTTTTTTCATTTTTTTTTTTTTAATTTTTTTTTTCAAAATTTTTTTTTATTTTTTTAAAATTTTTTTTTAAATTTTTTTTTCTTGAAAATTTTTTTTTCGAATTTTTTTTTTCATTTTTTTTAAATTTTTTTTAAATTTTTTTTAAAAAATTTTTTAAAAATTTTTTTTTTTATTTTTTTAGAAATTTTTTTTTGAAAATTTTTTTTTCGAAATTTTTTTTCGAATTTTTTTTTTAATTTTTTAAAAATTTTTTTTTTTAATTTTTTTTTTGAAATGTTTTTTAAATTTTTTTTTGAAATTTTTTTTTTGGAAATTTTTTATTTTGAAAATTTTTTTTTGAAATTTTTTTTAAATTTTTTTTTTGAAAATTTTCATTTTTGAAAATTTTTTTTTGAAATTTTTTTTTTCGAAAATTTTTTTTTCGAATTTTTTTAGAAATTTTTTTTTATCAAAATTTTTTTTTTAAATTTTTTTTTGAAATTTTTTTTAAAATTTTTTTTTGAAGTTTTTTTTTTATTTTTTTTAAATTTTCTTTTAATTTTTTTTTAAAATTTTTTTTATATTTTTTTAAATTTTTTTAAATTTTTTTTCTAATTTTTTTTTTGACATTTTTTTTTAAATTTTTTTTTTGAAAATTTTTTTTTTTTTAAGTTTTTTTTTTATTTTTTTTAAATTTTTTTTTCTTGAAAATTATTTTTTCGAATTTTTTTTTCATTTTTTTAAAATTTTTTTTTTAATTTTTTTTTTGAAAATTTTTTTTTCGAAATTTTTTTCTCATTTTTTTTAAAAATTTTTTTTCATTTTTTTTTTTTAATTTTTTTTTTCAAAATTTTTTTTTATTTTTTTAAAATTTTTTTTTAAATTTTTTTTTCTTGAAAATTTTTTTTTCGAATTTTTTTTTTCATTTTTTTTTAATTTTTTTTAAATTTTTTTTAAAAAATTTTTTAAAAATTTTTTTTTTGAAATTT
>OX101809.2:37470827-37475827 GCA_944452925.2 Chrysolina oricalcia | reverse complement strand
TTTTCTCATTTTTTTTTAAATTTTTTTTTAAATTTTTTTTTTTGAAAATTTTTTTTTAGAAATTTTTTTAAAATTTTTTTTTCATTTTTTTTTAAATATTTTTTTTTGAATTTCTTTTTAAATTTTTTTTTGAAAATTTTTTTTTTTTAATTTCTTTTTTCGAAAATTTTTTTGAAATTTTTTTTGAAATTTTTTTTTTGAAAATTTTTTTTTTCGAAATTTTTTTTTTAATTTTTTTTTTCGAAATTTTTTTTTAATTTTTTTTTTATTTTTTTTTAAATTTTTTTTTTGAATTTTTTTTAAAATTTTTTTTGAAATTTTTTTTTTTTTAATTTTTTTTTCGAAAATTTTTTTGAAATTTTTTTTGAAATTTTTTTTTTTAATTTTTTTTTCGTAATTTTGTTTTTAATTTTTTTTGAAAATTTTTTTTTTTATTTTTTTTGAAAATTTTTTTTTAAGTTTTTTTAAATTTTTTTAAAATTTTTTTTAAAATTTTTTTTAAATTTTTTTAATTTTTTTTTAAATTTTTTTAAATTTTTTTTTTTTAATTTTTTTTTTGAAATTTTTTTTAATTTTTTTTTTTGAAAATTTTTTTTTTTCAAGTTTTTTTTTTATTTTTTTTTCTTGAAAATTTTTTTTTCATTTTTTTGAAATTTTTTTTAAAATTTTTTTAAAATTTTTTTTGAAATTTTTTTTTTGAAAATTTTTTTTTCGAAATTTTTTTTTTAATTTTTTTTTGAAAATTTTTTTTTCGAAATTTTTTTTAAATTTTTTTTAAAATTTTTTTAAAATTTTTTTTGAAAATTTTTTTTTAATTTTTTTTAAATTTTTTTTTTTGAAAATTTTTTTTTCGAAATTTTTTTTTAAATTTTTTTTAAATTTTTTTTTAATTTTTTTTGAATATTTTTTTTTCATTTTTTTTTAATTTTTTTTTTCGAAATTTTTTTTTTAATTTTTTTTAATTTTTTTTTTATTTTTTTTTTGAATTTTTTTTTAAATTTTTTTTTGAATTTTTTTTTTTTTAATTTTTTTTTTCGAAAATTTTTTTGAAATTTTTTTTGAAATATTTTTTTTTAATTTTTTTTTTCGTAATTTTGTTTTTAATTTTTTTTGAAATTTTTTTTGAAATTTTTTTTTATATTTTTTTTTGAAAATTTTTTTTAAAGTTTTTTTAAATTTTTTTAAATTTTTTTTTAAAATTTTTTTAAAATTTTTTTTATTTTTTTTTAAATTTTTTTTATTTTTTTTTTGAAATTTTTTTTAATTTTTTTTTTTGAAAATTTTTTTTTTTCAAGTTTTTTTTTTATTTTTTTTTCTTGAAAATTTTTTTTTCGAATTTTTTTTTTAATTTTTTTTAAATTTTTTTTTTTAATTTTTTTTTTTGAAAATTTTTTTTTAGAAATTTTTTTTAAATTTTTTTTAAATTTTTTTAAATTTTTTTTTTGAAATTTTTTTTTTTTGAAGTTTTTTTTTTATTTTTTTAAAATTTTTTTTAAAATTTTTTTTTTTGAAAATTTTTTTTTCGAAATTTTTTTAAATTTTTTTTTTATTTTTATTAAAAATTTTTTTTTTGAAATTTTTTTAAATTTTTTTTTAAATTTTTTTTTCTTGAAAATTTTTTTTTCGAATTTTTTTTTCATTTTTTTTAAATTTGTTTTTTAATTTTTTTTTTGAAAATTTTTTTTTCGAAATTTTTTTTTTTGAAAATTTTTTTTTTTATTTTTTTAGAAATTTTTTTTTGAAAATTTTTTTTTCGAAATTTTTTTTCGAATTTTTTTTTTAATTTTTTAAAAATTTTTTTTTTTAATTTTTTTTTTGAAATGTTTTTTAAATTTTTTTTTGAAATTTTTTTTTTGGAAATTTTTTATTTTGAAAATTTTTTTTTGAAATTTTTTTTAAATTTTTTTTTTGAAAATTTTCATTTTTGAAAATTTTTTTTTGAAATTTTTTTTTTCGAAAATTTTTTTTTCGAATTTTTTTAGAAATTTTTTTTTATGAAAATTTTTTTTTTAAATTTTTTTTTGAAATTTTTTTTAAAATTTTTTTTTGAAGTTTTTTTTTTATTTTTTTTAAATTTTCTTTTAATTTTTTTTTAAATTTTTTTTTATATTTTTTTAAATTTTTTTAAATTTTTTTTTAATTTTTTTTTTGACATTTTTTTTTAAATTTTTTTTTTGAAAATTTTTTTTTTTTTAAGTTTTTTTTTTATTTTTTTTAAATTTTTTTTTCTTGAAAATTATTTTTTCGAATTTTTTTTTCATTTTTTTTAAATTTTTTTTTAAATTTTTTTTTTGAAAATTTTTTTTTCGAAATTTTTTTCTCATTTTTTTTAAAAATTTTTTTTCATTTTTTTTTTTAATTTTTTTTTTCAAATTTTTTTTTTATTTTTTTAAAATTTTTTTTTTAATTTTTTTTTCTTGAAAATTTTTTTTTCGATTTTTTTTTTTCATTTTTTTAAAATTTTTTTTAAATTTTTTTAAAAAAATTTTTTAAAAATTTTTTTTTTGAAATTTTTTTTAAATTTTTTTTTGAAAATTTTTTTTTTTGAAGTTTTTTTTTTATTTTTTTAAAATTTTTTTTTTTATTTTTTTTTCTTGAAAATTTTTTTTTTCATTTTTTTGAAATTTTTTTTGAAATTTTTTTTTTGAAAATTTTTTTTTCGAAATTTTTTTTTAAATTTTTTTTTGAAAATTTTTTTTTCGAAATTTTTTTTAAATTTTTTTTAAAATTTTTTTAAAATTTTTTTTGAAAATTTTTTTTTAATTTTTTTTAAATTTTTTTTTTTGAAAATTTTTTTTTCGAAATTTTTTTTTAAATTTTTTTTAAAATTTTTTTTAATTTTTTTTGAATTTTTTTTTTCATTTTTTTTTAATTTTTTTTTTCGAAATTTTTTTTAAATTTTTTTTAATTTTTTTTTTATTTTTTTTTTGAATTTTTTTTTAAATTTTTTTTTGAATTTTTTTTTTAAATTTTTTTTTCGAAAATTTTTTTGAAATTTTTTTTGAAATATTTTTTTTTAAATTTTTTTTTCGTAATTTTGTTTTTAATTTTTTTTTAAATTTTTTTTGAAATTTTTTTTTTATATTTTTTTTTGAAAATTTTTTTTTAAGTTTTTTTAAATTTTTTTAAATTTTTTTTTAAAATTTTTTTAAAATTTTTTTTATTTTTTTTTTAATTTTTTTTTTTAATTTTTTTTTTGAAATTTTTTTTAATTTTTTTTTTTGAAAATTTTTTTTTTTCAAGTTTTTTTTTATTTTTTTTTTGAAAATTTTTTTTTCGAATTTTTTTTTTAATTTTTTTTTAAATTTTTTTTTTAATTTTTTTTTTTGAAAATTTTTTTTTAGAAATTTTTTTTAAATTTTTTTTTAATTTTTTTAAATTTTTTTTTTTTGAAAATTTTTTTTTTAATTTTTTTTTCTTGAAAATTTTTTTTTCGAATTTTTTTTTCATTTTTTTTTAATTTGTTTTTTAATTTTTTTTTTGAAAATTTTTTTTTCGAAATTTTTTTTTTTGAAAATTTTTTTTTTTATTTTTTTATAAATTTTTTTTTGAAAATTTTTTTTTCGAAATTTTTTTTCGATTTTTTTTTTTAATTTTTTAAAAATTTTTTTTTAAATTTTTTTTTTGAAATGTTTTTTAAATTTTTTTTTGAAATTTTTTTTTTGGAAATTTTTTATTTTGAAAATTTTTTTTTGAAATTTTTTTTTTCGAAAATTATTTTTTCAAATTTTTTTCGAATTATTTTTTTTGAAATTTTTTTTTTTTTTTATTTTTTTTTGAAATTTTGTTTTCTTGAAAATTTTTTTTTCGGATTTTTTTTTTCAATTTTTTTAAAATTTTTTTTTAATTTTTTTTTTCGAATTTTTTTCAATTTTTTTCAAATTTTTTTTTAATTTTTTTTTTTTAATTTTTTTTGAAATTTTTTTAAAATTTTTTTTTTGAAAATTTTTTTTTTTTATTTTTTTTTTATTTTTTTTAAATTTTTTTTTAAATTTTTTTTTTTCGAAAATTTTTTTTTCGAATTTTTTTTTCATTCTTTTTTAATTTTTTTTAAATTTTTTTTTTGAAAATTTTTTTTTCGAAATTTTTTTTTTTGAAAATTTTTTTTTTTTATTTTTTTTTTTTGAAAATTTTTTTTTCGAAATTTTTTTTCGAATTTTTTTTTAAATTTTTTAAAAAAATTTTTTTTTTAATTTTTTTTTTAAATTTTTTTTTTGAAATTTTTTTAAAATTTTTTTTTTGAAAATTTTTTTTTTTGAAAATTTTTTTTTTGAAAATTTTTTTTTCGAATTTTTTTAGAAATTTTTTTTTTTTATTTTTTTTGAAATTTTTTTAAATTTTTTTTTTGAAAAATTTTTTTTTTGAAGTTTTTTTTTTATTTTTTTAAATTTTTTTTAAAAATTTTTTTTAAATTTTTTTTTATTTTTTTTAAAATTTTTTTAAATTTTTTTTTTTATTTTTTTTTTGAAATTTTTTTTATATTTTTTTTTTGAAAATTTTTTTTTTTTGTTTTTTTTTATTTTTTTTAAATTTTTTTTCTTGAAAATTTTTTTTTCGAATTTTTTTTTCATTTTTTTTTTAATTTTTTTTTCATTTTTTTTTTGAAAATTTTTTTTCGAAATTTTTTTTAATTTTTTTTTTCGAATTTTTTTTTTCAATTTTTTTTAAATTTTTTTTTAAATTTTTTTTAAAATTTTTTTTTTAATTTTTTTTTTGAAAATTTTTTTTTTTGAAATTTTTTTTTTTAATTTTTTTTTTGATTTTTTTTTTTAATTTTTTTTTGAAAATTTTTTTTTTGAAATTTTTTTTTTTGAAAATTTTTTTTTTTAATTTTTTTTTAATTTTTTTTTGAAAATTTTTTTTTAAAAATTTTTTTTTTCGAAAATTTTTTTAAATTTTTTTTAAAATTTTTTTTGAAAATTTTTTTTTGAAATTTTTTTAAAATTTTTTTTAAATTTTTTTTTCTTGAAAATTTTTTTTTCGAATTTTTTTTTTCATTT
>OX101809.2:37445827-37448327 GCA_944452925.2 Chrysolina oricalcia | reverse complement strand
TTGAAAATTTTCATTTTTGAAAATTTTTTTTTGAAATTTTTTTTTTCGAAAATTTTTTTTTCGAATTTTTTTAGAAATTTTTTTTTATGAAAATTTTTTTTTAAAATTTTTTTTTGAAATTTTTTTTAAAATTTTTTTTTGAAGTTTTTTTTTTATTTTTTTTAAATTTTCTTTTAATTTTTTTTTATATTTTTTTAAATTTTTTTAAATTTTTTTTTAATTTTTTTTTTGACATTTTTTTTTAAATTTTTTTTTTGAAAATTTTTTTTTTTTTAAGTTTTTTTTTTATTTTTTTTAAATTTTTTTTTCTTGAAAATTATTTTTTCGAATTTTTTTTTCATTTTTTTAAAATTTTTTTTTAAATTTTTTTTTTGAAAATTTTTTTTTCGAAATTTTTTTCTCATTTTTTTTAAAAATTTTTTTTCATTTTTTTTTTTTAATTTTTTTTTTCAAAATTTTTTTTTATTTTTTTAAAATTTTTTTTTAAATTTTTTTTTCTTGAAAATTTTTTTTTCGATTTTTTTTTTTCATTTTTTTTAAATTTTTTTTAAATTTTTTTTAAAAAATTTTTAAAAAATTTTTTTTTTGAAATTTTTTTTAAATTTTTTTTTGAAAATTTTTTTTTTTGAAGTTTTTTTTTTATTTTTTTAAAATTTTTTTTTTATTTTTTTTTCTTGAAAATTTTTTTTTTCATTTTTTTGAAATTTTTTTTGAAATTTTTTTTTTGAAAATTTTTTTTTCGAAATTTTTTTTTAAATTTTTTTTTGAAAATTTTTTTTTCGAAATTTTTTTTTAATTTTTTTTAAAAATTTTTTAAAATTTTTTTTGAAAATTTTTTTTTAATTTTTTTTAAATTTTTTTTTTTGAAAATTTTTTTTTCGAAATTTTTTTTTAAATTTTTTTTAAAATTTTTTTAAATTTTTTTTGAATTTTTTTTTTCATTTTTTTTTAATTTTTTTTTTCGAAATTTTTTTTAAATTTTTTTTAATTTTTTTTTTGAAAATTTTTTTTTTTGAAGTTTTTTTTTTTATTTTTTTAAAATTTTTTTTTTTATTTTTTTTTCTTGAAAATTTTTTTTTTCATTTTTTTGAAATTTTTTTTGAAATTTTTTTTTTGAAAATTTTTTCTTCGAAATTTTTTTTTAAATTTTTTTTTGAAAATTTTTTTTTCGAAATTTTTTTTTAATTTTTTTTAAAATTTTTTTAAAATTTTTTTTGAAAATTTTTTTTTAATTTTTTTTAAATTTTTTTTTTTGAAAATTTTTTTTTCGAAATTTTTTTTTAAATTTTTTTTAAAATTTTTTTAAATTTTTTTTGAATTTTTTTTTTTCATTTTTTTTTAATTTTTTTTTCGAAATTTTTTTTTTAATTTTTTTTTGAAAATTTTTTTTTCGAAATTTTTTTTAAATTTTTTTTAAAATTTTTTTAAAATTTTTTTTGAAAATTTTTTTTTAATTTTTTTTAAATTTTTTTTTTTGAAAATTTTTTTTTCGAAATTTTTTTTTAAATTTTTTTTAAATTTTTTTTTAATTTTTTTTGAATATTTTTTTTTCATTTTTTTTTAATTTTTTTTTTCGAAATTTTTTTTTTAATTTTTTTTAATTTTTTTTTTATTTTTTTTTTGAATTTTTTTTTAAATTTTTTTTTGAATTTTTTTTTTTTTAATTTTTTTTTTCGAAAATTTTTTTGAAATTTTTTTTGAAATATTTTTTTTTAATTTTTTTTTTCGTAATTTTGTTTTTAATTTTTTTTGAAATTTTTTTTGAAATTTTTTTTTATATTTTTTTTTGAAAATTTTTTTTAAAGTTTTTTTAAATTTTTTTAAATTTTTTTTTAAAATTTTTTTAAAATTTTTTTTATTTTTTTTTAAATTTTTTTTATTTTTTTTTTGAAATTTTTTTTAATTTTTTTTTTTGAAAATTTTTTTTTTTCAAGTTTTTTTTTTATTTTTTTTTCTTGAAAATTTTTTTTTCGAATTTTTTTTTTAATTTTTTTTAAATTTTTTTTTTTAATTTTTTTTTTTGAAAATTTTTTTTTAGAAATTTTTTTTAAATTTTTTTTAAATTTTTTTAAATTTTTTTTTTGAAATTTTTTTTTTTTGAAGTTTTTTTTTTATTTTTTTAAAATTTTTTTTAAAATTTTTTTTTTTGAAAATTTTTTTTTCGAAATTTTTTTAAATTTTTTTTTTATTTTTATTAAAAATTTTTTTTTTGAAATTTTTTTAAATTTTTTTTTAAATTTTTTTTTCTTGAAAATTTTTTTTTCGAATTTTTTTTTCATTTTTTTTAAATTTGTTTTTTAATTTTTTTTTTGAAAATTTTTTTTTCGAAATTTTTTTTTTTGAAAATTTTTTTTTTTATTTTTTTAGAAATTTTTTTTTGAAAATTTTTTTTTCGAAATTTTTTTTCGAATTTTTTTTTTAATTTTTTAAAAATTTTTTTTTTTAATTTTTTTTTTGAAATGTTTTTTAAATTTTTTTTTGAAATTTTTTTTTTGGAAAT
>OX101809.2:37435827-37438327 GCA_944452925.2 Chrysolina oricalcia | reverse complement strand
TTTGAAAATTTTTTTTTCGAAATTTTTTTTTAATTTTTTTTAAAATTTTTTTAAAATTTTTTTTGAAAATTTTTTTTTAATTTTTTTTAAATTTTTTTTTTTGAAAATTTTTTTTTCGAAATTTTTTTTTAAATTTTTTTTAAAATTTTTTTTAATTTTTTTTGAATTTTTTTTTTTCATTTTTTTTTAATTTTTTTTTTCGAAATTTTTTTAAAATTTTTTTTAATTTTTTTTTTATTTTTTTTTTGAATTTTTTTTAAAATTTTTTTTAAAATTTTTTTTTGAATTTTTTTTTTTTAATTTTTTTTTTCGAAAATTTTTTTGAAATTTTTTTTGAAATATTTTTTTTTAAATTTTTTTTTCGTAATTTTGTTTTTAATTTTTTTTTAAATTTTTTTTGAAATTTTTTTTTTATATTTTTTTTTGAAAATTTTTTTTTAAGTTTTTTTAAATTTTTTTAAATTTTTTTTTTAAATTTTTTTAAAATTTTTTTTATTTTTTTTTAAATTTTTTTTTTTAATTTTTTTTTTGAAATTTTTTTTAATTTTTTTTTTTGAAAATTTTTTTTTTCAAGTTTTTTTTTTATTTTTTTTTTTTGAAAATTTTTTTTTCGAATTTTTTTTTTAATTTTTTTTTAAATTTTTTTTTTAATTTTTTTTTTTGAAAATTTTTTTTTAGAAATTTTTTTTAAATTTTTTTTTAATTTTTTTAAATTTTTTTTTTGAAATTTTTTTTTTTTGAAAATTTTTTTTTTAATTTTTTTTCCTTGAAAATTTTTTTTTCGAATTTTTTTTTCATTTTTTTTTAATTTGTTTTTTAATTTTTTTTTTGAAAATTTTTTTTTCGAAATTTTTTTTTTTGAAAATTTTTTTTTTTATTTTTTTATAAATTTTTTTTTGAAAATTTTTTTTTCGAAATTTTTTTTCGATTTTTTTTTTTAATTTTTTAAAAATTTTTTTTTAAATTTTTTTTTTGAAATGTTTTTTAAATTTTTTTTTGAAATTTTTTTTTTGGAAATTTTTTATTTTGAAAATTTTTTTTTGAAATTTTTTTTTTCGAAAATTATTTTTTCAAATTTTTTTCGAATTATTTTTTTTGAAATTTTTTTTTTTTTTATTTTTTTTTGAAATTTTGTTTTCTTGAAAATTTTTTTTTCGGATTTTTTTTTTCAATTTTTTTTAAATTTTTTTTTAATTTTTTTTTTCGAATTTTTTTCAATTTTTTTCAAATTTTTTTTTAATTTTTTTTTTTTAATTTTTTTTGAAATTTTTTTAAAATTTTTTTTGAAAATTTTTTTTTAATTTTTTTTAAATTTTTTTTTTTGAAAATTTTTTTTTCGAAATTTTTTTTTAAATTTTTTTTAAAATTTTTTTAAATTTTTTTTGAATTTTTTTTTTCATTTTTTTTTAATTTTTTTTTTCGAAATTTTTTTTAAATTTTTTTTAATTTTTTTTTTGAAAATTTTTTTTTTTGAAGTTTTTTTTTTTATTTTTTTAAAATTTTTTTTTTTATTTTTTTTTCTTGAAAATTTTTTTTTTCATTTTTTTGAAATTTTTTTTGAAATTTTTTTTTTGAAAATTTTTTTTTCGAAATTTTTTTTTAAATTTTTTTTTGAAAATTTTTTTTTCGAAATTTTTTTTTAATTTTTTTTAAAATTTTTTTAAAATTTTTTTTGAAAATTTTTTTTTAATTTTTTTTAAATTTTTTTTTTTGAAAATTTTTTTTTCGAAATTTTTTTTTAAATTTTTTTTAAAATTTTTTTAAATTTTTTTTGAATTTTTTTTTTTCATTTTTTTTTAATTTTTTTTTCGAAATTTTTTTTTTAATTTTTTTTTGAAAATTTTTTTTTCGAAATTTTTTTTAAATTTTTTTTAAAATTTTTTTAAAATTTTTTTTGAAAATTTTTTTTTAATTTTTTTTAAATTTTTTTTTTTGAAAATTTTTTTTTCGAAATTTTTTTTTAAATTTTTTTTAAATTTTTTTTTAATTTTTTTTGAATATTTTTTTTTCATTTTTTTTTAATTTTTTTTTTCGAAATTTTTTTTTTAATTTTTTTTAATTTTTTTTTTATTTTTTTTTTGAATTTTTTTTTAAATTTTTTTTTGAATTTTTTTTTTTTTAATTTTTTTTTTCGAAAATTTTTTTGAAATTTTTTTTGAAATATTTTTTTTTAATTTTTTTTTTCGTAATTTTGTTTTTAATTTTTTTTGAAATTTTTTTTGAAATTTTTTTTTATATTTTTTTTTGAAAATTTTTTTTAAAGTTTTTTTAAATTTTTTTAAATTTTTTTTTAAAATTTTTTTAAAATTTTTTTTATTTTTTTTTAAATTTTTTTTATTTTTTTTTTGAAATTTTTTTTAATTTTTTTTTTTGAAAATTTTTTTTTTTCAAGTTTTTTTTTTATTTTTTTTTCTTGAAAATTTTTTTTTCGAATTTTTTTTTTAATTTTTTTTAAATTTTTTTTTTTAATTTTTTTTTTTGAAAATTTTTTTTTAGAAAT
>OX101809.2:37425827-37428327 GCA_944452925.2 Chrysolina oricalcia | reverse complement strand
TTTTCTTGAAAATTATTTTTTCGAATTTTTTTTTCATTTTTTTTAAATTTTTTTTTAAATTTTTTTTTTGAAAATTTTTTTTTCGAAATTTTTTTCTCATTTTTTTTAAAAATTTTTTTTCATTTTTTTTTTTAATTTTTTTTTTCAAAATTTTTTTTTATTTTTTTAAAATTTTTTTTTAAATTTTTTTTTCTTGAAAATTTTTTTTTCGATTTTTTTTTTCATTTTTTTTAAATTTTTTTAAAATTTTTTTTAAAAAATTTTTTAAAAATTTTTTTTTTGAAATTTTTTTTAAATTTTTTTTTGAAAATTTTTTTTTTTGAAGTTTTTTTTTTATTTTTTTAAAATTTTTTTTTTTATTTTTTTTTCTTGAAAATTTTTTTTTTCATTTTTTTGAAATTTTTTTTGAAATTTTTTTTTTGAAAATTTTTTTTTCGAAATTTTTTTTTAAATTTTTTTTTGAAAATTTTTTTTTCGAAATTTTTTTTTAATTTTTTTTAAAATTTTTTTAAAATTTTTTTTGAAAATTTTTTTTTAATTTTTTTTAAATTTTTTTTTTTGAAAATTTTTTTTTCGAAATTTTTTTTTAAATTTTTTTTAAAATTTTTTTTAATTTTTTTTGAATTTTTTTTTTTCATTTTTTTTTAATTTTTTTTTTCGAAATTTTTTTAAAATTTTTTTTAATTTTTTTTTTATTTTTTTTTTGAATTTTTTTTAAAATTTTTTTTAAAATTTTTTTTTGAATTTTTTTTTTTTAATTTTTTTTTTCGAAAATTTTTTTGAAATTTTTTTTGAAATATTTTTTTTTAAATTTTTTTTTCGTAATTTTGTTTTTAATTTTTTTTTAAATTTTTTTTGAAATTTTTTTTTTATATTTTTTTTTGAAAATTTTTTTTTAAGTTTTTTTAAATTTTTTTAAATTTTTTTTTTAAATTTTTTTAAAATTTTTTTTATTTTTTTTTAAATTTTTTTTTTTAATTTTTTTTTTGAAATTTTTTTTAATTTTTTTTTTTGAAAATTTTTTTTTTCAAGTTTTTTTTTTATTTTTTTTTTTTGAAAATTTTTTTTTCGAATTTTTTTTTTAATTTTTTTTTAAATTTTTTTTTTAATTTTTTTTTTTGAAAATTTTTTTTTAGAAATTTTTTTTAAATTTTTTTTTAATTTTTTTAAATTTTTTTTTTGAAATTTTTTTTTTTTGAAAATTTTTTTTTTAATTTTTTTTCCTTGAAAATTTTTTTTTCGAATTTTTTTTTCATTTTTTTTTAATTTGTTTTTTAATTTTTTTTTTGAAAATTTTTTTTTCGAAATTTTTTTTTTTGAAAATTTTTTTTTTTATTTTTTTATAAATTTTTTTTTGAAAATTTTTTTTTCGAAATTTTTTTTCGATTTTTTTTTTTAATTTTTTAAAAATTTTTTTTTAAATTTTTTTTTTGAAATGTTTTTTAAATTTTTTTTTGAAATTTTTTTTTTGGAAATTTTTTATTTTGAAAATTTTTTTTTGAAATTTTTTTTTTCGAAAATTATTTTTTCAAATTTTTTTCGAATTATTTTTTTTGAAATTTTTTTTTTTTTTATTTTTTTTTGAAATTTTGTTTTCTTGAAAATTTTTTTTTCGGATTTTTTTTTTCAATTTTTTTTAAATTTTTTTTTAATTTTTTTTTTCGAATTTTTTTCAATTTTTTTCAAATTTTTTTTTAATTTTTTTTTTTTAATTTTTTTTGAAATTTTTTTAAAATTTTTTTTTTGAAAATTTTTTTTTTTTATTTTTTTTTTTATTTTTTTTAAATTTTTTTTTAAATTTTTTTTTTTCGAAAATTTTTTTTTCGAATTTTTTTTTCATTCTTTTTTAATTTTTTTTTAATTTTTTTTTTTAAAATTTTTTTTTCGAAATTTTTTTTTTTGAAAATTTTTTTTTTTTATTTTTTTTTTTTGAAAATTTTTTTTTCGAAATTTTTTTTCGAATTTTTTTTTAAATTTTTTAAAAAAATTTTTTTTTTAATTTTTTTTTTAAATTTTTTTTTTGAAATTTTTTTAAAATTTTTTTTTTGAAAATTTTTTTTTTTGAAAATTTTTTTTTTGAAAATTTTTTTTTCGAATTTTTTTAGAAATTTTTTTTTTTATTTTTTTTGAAATTTTTTTAAATTTTTTTTTTGAAAAATTTTTTTTTTGAAGTTTTTTTTTTATTTTTTTAAATTTTTTTTAAAAATTTTTTTTAAATTTTTTTTTATTTTTTTTTAAATTTTTTTAAATTTTTTTTCTTGAAAATTTTTTTTTCGAATTTTTTTTCATTTTTTTTTTAATTTTTTTTTCATTTTTTTTTTGAAAATTTTTTTTCGAAATTTTTTTTAATTTTTTTTTTCGAATTTTTTTTTTCAATTTTTTTTTAAATTTTTTTTTAAATTTTTTTTAAAATTTTTTTTTTAATTTTTTTTTTGAAAATTTTTTTTTTTGAAATTTTTTTTTTTAATTTTTTTTTTGAATTTTTTTTTTAATTTTTTTT
>OX101809.2:37363327-37375827 GCA_944452925.2 Chrysolina oricalcia | reverse complement strand
TTTTTCAAAATTTTTTTTTATTTTTTTAAAATTTTTTTTTTAATTTTTTTTTCTTGAAAATTTTTTTTTCGAATTTTTTTTTTCATTTTTTTTTAATTTTTTTTAAATTTTTTTTAAAAATTTTTTTAAAAATTTTTTTTTTGAAATTTTTTTAAAATTTTTTTTTGAAAATTTTTTTTTTTGAAGTTTTTTTTTTATTTTTTTAAAATTTTTTTTTTTTTTTTTTTTCTTGAAAATTTTTTTTTCGAATTTTTTTTCATTCTTTTTTAATTTTTTTTTAAATTTTTTTTTTGAAAATTTTTTTTCGAAATTTTTTTTTTTGAAAATTTTTTTTTCGAAATTTTTTTTCGAATTTTTTTTTAAATTTTTTAAAATTTTTTTCTTTTTAATTTTTTTTTTTAATTTTTTTTTTGAAATTTTTTTTTTGAAATTTTTTTAAAATTTTTTTTTTGAAAATTTTTTTTTTTGAAAATTTTTTTTTGAAATTTTTTTTTTCGAAAATTTTTTTTTCGAATTTTTTTAGAAATTTTTTTTTTTATTTTTTTTGAAATTTTTTTTAAATTTTTTTTTTGAAAATTTTTTTTTTGAAGTTTTTTTTTTATTTCTTTAAATTTTTTTTTGAAATTTTTTTAAAATTTTTTTTTATTTTTTTTAAAATTTTTTTAAATTTTTTTTTTTATTTTTTTTTTTTATTTTTTTAAAAATTTTTTTAAATTTTTTTTTTCAAAATTTTTTTTTTTGAAAGTTTTTTTTTGAAATTTTTTTTTTTTAATTTTTTTTTTTGAAATTTTTTTTAAATTTTTTTTTGAAAATTTTTTTTTTTTTTATTTTTTTTTATTTTTTTTTAAATTTTTTTTTTTGAAAATTTTCTTTCGAAATTTTTTTTAAATTTTTTTTTAAATTTTTTTTTAAATTTTTTTTTTGAAATTTTTTTAAATTTTTTTTTTAATTTTTTTTTCTTGAAAATTTTTTTTTCGAATTTTTTTTTCATTTTTTTTTAATTTTTTTTTTAATTTTTTTTTTGAAAATTTTTTTTTCGAAATTTTTTTTTTTGAAATTTTTTTTTTTTTTAATTTTTTTAGAATTTTTTTTTTTGAAAATTATTTTTTCGAAATTTTTTTTCGAATTTTTTTTTAAATTTTAAAAAATTTTTTTTTTAATTTTTTTTTGAAATTTTTTTTAAATTTTTTTTTTGAAAATTTTCATTTTTGAAAATTTTTTTTTGAAATTTTTTTTTTCGAAAATTTTTTTTTCGAATTTTTTTAGAAATTTTTTTTTATGAAAATTTTTTTTTTTAAATTTTTTTTTGAAATTTTTTTTAAAATTTTTTTTTTGAAGTTTTTTTTTTATTTTTTTTAAATTTTCTTTTAATTTTTTTTTAATTTTTTTTTTATATTTTTTTAAATTTTTTTAAATTTTTTTTTTAAATTTTTTTTTTGAAATTTTTTTTTAAATTTTTTTTTGAAATTTTTTTTTTTTTAAGTTTTTTTTTTATTTTTTTTAAATTTTTTTTTCTTGAAAATTATTTTTTCGAATTTTTTTTTCATTTTTTTTTTAATTTTTTTTTAATTTTTTTTTGAAAATTTTTTTTTCGAAATTTTTTTCTCATTTTTTTTAAAAATTTTTTTTCATTTTTTTTTTTAAATTTTTTTTTTCAAAATTTTTTTTTATTTTTTTAAAAATTTTTTTTTAATTTTTTTTTTCGAAAATTTTTTTTTCGATTTTTTTTTTCATTTTTTTTTAATTTTTTTTAAATTTTTTTTTTAATTTTTTTTTATATTTTTTAAAATTTTTTTAAATTTTTTTTTTAATTTTTTTTTTGAAATTTTTTTTTAAATTTTTTTTTTTGAAAATTTTTTTTTTTTTAAGTTTTTTTTTTATTTTTTTTAAATTTTTTTTTCTTGAAAATTATTTTTTCGAATTTTTTTTTCATTTTTTTTAAAATTTTTTTTTTAATTTTTTTTTTGAAAATTTTTTTTTCGAAATTTTTTTCTCATTTTTTTTAAAATTTTTTTTTCATTTTTTTTTTAGAATTTTTTTTTTCAAAATTTTTTTTTATTTTTTTAAAATTTTTTTTTTAATTTTTTTTTCTTGAAAATTTTTTTTTCGAATTTTTTTTTTCATTTTTTTTTAATTTTTTTTAAATTTTTTTTAAAAATTTTTTTAAAAATTTTTTTTTTGAAATTTTTTTAAAATTTTTTTTTGAAAATTTTTTTTTTTGAAGTTTTTTTTTTATTTTTTTAAAATTTTTTTTTTTTTTTTTTTTCTTGAAAATTTTTTTTTCGAATTTTTTTTCATTCTTTTTTAATTTTTTTTTAAATTTTTTTTTTGAAAATTTTTTTTCGAAATTTTTTTTTTTGAAAATTTTTTTTTCGAAATTTTTTTTCGAATTTTTTTTTAAATTTTTTAAAATTTTTTTCTTTTTAATTTTTTTTTTTAATTTTTTTTTTGAAATTTTTTTTTTGAAATTTTTTTAAAATTTTTTTTTTGAAAATTTTTTTTTTTGAAAATTTTTTTTTGAAATTTTTTTTTTCGAAAATTTTTTTTTCGAATTTTTTTAGAAATTTTTTTTTTTATTTTTTTTGAAATTTTTTT
The DNA here is from genome assembly GCA_944452925.2 of Chrysolina oricalcia. Lineage (NCBI taxonomy): Eukaryota > Metazoa > Arthropoda > Insecta > Coleoptera > Chrysomelidae > Chrysolina > Chrysolina oricalcia. The sequence goes on along the minus strand of OX101809.2, from coordinate 37,373,232 downwards.
TAAATTTTTTTTTTGAAAATTTTTTTTTTGAAGTTTTTTTTTTATTTCTTTAAATTTTTTTTTGAAATTTTTTTAAAATTTTTTTTTATTTTTTTTAAAATTTTTTTAAATTTTTTTTTTTATTTTTTTTTTTTATTTTTTTAAAAATTTTTTTAAATTTTTTTTTTCAAAATTTTTTTTTTTGAAAGTTTTTTTTTGAAATTTTTTTTTTTTAATTTTTTTTTTTGAAATTTTTTTTAAATTTTTTTTTGAAAATTTTTTTTTTTTTTATTTTTTTTTATTTTTTTTTAAATTTTTTTTTTTGAAAATTTTCTTTCGAAATTTTTTTTAAATTTTTTTTTAAATTTTTTTTTAAATTTTTTTTTTGAAATTTTTTTAAATTTTTTTTTTAATTTTTTTTTCTTGAAAATTTTTTTTTCGAATTTTTTTTTCATTTTTTTTTAATTTTTTTTTTAATTTTTTTTTTGAAAATTTTTTTTTCGAAATTTTTTTTTTTGAAATTTTTTTTTTTTTTAATTTTTTTAGAATTTTTTTTTTTGAAAATTATTTTTTCGAAATTTTTTTTCGAATTTTTTTTTAAATTTTAAAAAATTTTTTTTTTAATTTTTTTTTGAAATTTTTTTTAAATTTTTTTTTTGAAAATTTTCATTTTTGAAAATTTTTTTTTGAAATTTTTTTTTTCGAAAATTTTTTTTTCGAATTTTTTTAGAAATTTTTTTTTATGAAAATTTTTTTTTTTAAATTTTTTTTTGAAATTTTTTTTAAAATTTTTTTTTTGAAGTTTTTTTTTTATTTTTTTTAAATTTTCTTTTAATTTTTTTTTAATTTTTTTTTTATATTTTTTTAAATTTTTTTAAATTTTTTTTTTAAATTTTTTTTTTGAAATTTTTTTTTAAATTTTTTTTTGAAATTTTTTTTTTTTTAAGTTTTTTTTTTATTTTTTTTAAATTTTTTTTTCTTGAAAATTATTTTTTCGAATTTTTTTTTCATTTTTTTTTTAATTTTTTTTTAATTTTTTTTTGAAAATTTTTTTTTCGAAATTTTTTTCTCATTTTTTTTAAAAATTTTTTTTCATTTTTTTTTTTAAATTTTTTTTTTCAAAATTTTTTTTTATTTTTTTAAAAATTTTTTTTTAATTTTTTTTTTCGAAAATTTTTTTTTCGATTTTTTTTTTCATTTTTTTTAAATTTTTTTTAAATTTTTTTTAAAAATTTTTTTTAAAATTTTTTTTTTGAAATTTTTTTTAAATTTTTTTTTGAAAATTTTTTTTTTTGAAGTTTTTTTTTTATTTTTTTTAAATTTTTTTTTTTTTTTTTTTTTCGAAAATTTTTTTTTCGAATTTTTTTTTCATTTTTTTGAAATTTTTTTTGAAATTTTTTTTTTGAAAATTTTTTTTTCGAAATTTTTTTTTTAATTTTTTTTTGAAAATTTTTTTTTCGAAATTTTTTTTTAATTTTTTTTTAAATTTTTTTAAAATTTTTTTTGAAATTTTTTTTTTCATTTTTTTTAAATTTTTTTTTTGAAAATTTTTTTTTCGAAATTTTTTTTGAAATATTTTTTTTTCATTTTTTTTTAATTTTTTTTTTCGAAATTTTTTTTTAATTTTTTTTAAATTTTTTTTTTATTTTTTTTTTGAATTTTTTTTAAATTTTTTTTTGAAATTTTTTTTTTTTTAATTTTTTTTTTCGAAAATTTTTTTGAAATTTTTTTTGAAATATTTTGTTTTAAATTTTTTTTTCGTAATTTTGTTTTTAATTTTTTTTTTAATTTTTTTTGATAATTTTTTTTATATTTTTTTTTGAAAATTTTTTTTTAAGTTTTTTTAAATTTTTTTAAAATTTTTTTTTAAATTTTTTAAAAATTTTTTTTATTTTTTTTTTAATTTTTTTAAATTTTTTTTTTTAATTTTTTTTTGAAATTTTTTTTAATTTTTTTTTTTGAAAATTTTTTTTTTCAAGTTTTTTTTTTATTTTTTTTTCTTGAAAATTTTTTTTTCGAATTTTTTTTTAATTTTTTTTAAAATTTTTTTTTTTAATTTTTTTTTTTGAAAATTTTTTTTTAGAAATTTTTTTTAAATTCTTTTTTAATTTTTTTTAAAATTTTTTTAAATTTTTTTTTTGAAATTTTTTTTTTTGAAGTTTTTTTTTTATTTTTTAAAAATTTTTTTTAAATTTTTTTTTTTGAAAATTTTTTTTTCGAAATTTTTTTAAATTTTTTTTTAATTTTTATTAAAAATTTTTTTTTTGAAATTTTTTTAAATTTTTTTTTTAATTTTTTTTTCTTGAAAATTTTTTTTTCGAATTTTTTTTTCATTTTTTTTTAATTTGTTTTTTAATTTTTTTTTTGAAAATTTTTTTTTCGAAATTTTTTTTTTTGAAAATTTTTTTTTTATTTTTTCAAAATTTTTTTTTTTGAAATTTTTTTAAAATTTTTTTTGAAAATTTTTTTTTTTATTTTTTTTTGAAAATTTTTTTTTAAGTTTTTTTAAATTTTTTTAAAATTTTTTTTAAAATTTTTTTTAAATTTTTTTATTTTTTTTTTAATTTTTTTAAATTTTTTTTTTTAATTTTTTTTTTTTAATTTTTTTTAATTTTTTTTTTGAAAATTTTTTTTTTTCAAGTTTTTTTTTAATTTTTTTTTCTTGAAAATTTTTTTTTCATTTTTTTTTCATTTTTTTTTATTTTTTTTTTGAAAATTTTTTTTTCGAAATTTTTTTCTCATTTTTTTTTAAATTTTTTTTAAAATTTTTTTTTTAATTTTTTTTTTTGAAAATTTTTTTTTAGAAATTTTTTTTAAATTTTTTTTTATTTTTTTTAAAATTTTTTTTAAATTTTTTTTATTTTTTTTTTAATTTTTTTAAATTTTTTTTTTTAATTTTTTTTTTGAAATTTTTTTTAATTTTTTTTTTTGAAAATTTTTTTTTTTCAAGTTTTTTTTTAATTTTTTTTTCTTGAAAATTTTTTTTTCATTTTTTTTTCATTTTTTTTCATTTTTTTTTTGAAAATTTTTTTTTCGAAATTTTTTTCTCATTTTTTTTAAAATTTTTTTAAAAATTTTTTTTTAATTTTTTTTTTTGAAAATTTTTTTTTCGAAATTTTTTTAAATTTTTTTTAAATTTTTATTAAAAATTTTTTTTTTGAAATTTTTTTAAATTTTTTTTTATTTTTTTTAAATTTTTTTTTAAATTTTTTTTATTTTTTTTTTAATTTTTTTAAATTTTTTTTTTTAATTTTTTTTTTGAAATTTTTTTTAATTTTTTTTTTTGAAAATTTTTTTTTTTCAAGTTTTTTTTTAATTTTTTTTTCTTGAAAATTTTTTTTTCATTTTTTTTTCATTTTTTTTCATTTTTTTTTTGAAAATTTTTTTTTCGAAATTTTTTTCTCATTTTTTTTAAAATTTTTTTAAAAATTTTTTTTTAATTTTTTTTTTTGAAAATTTTTTTTTCGAAATTTTTTTAAATTTTTTTTAAATTTTTATTAAAAATTTTTTTTTCGAAATTTTTTTCTCATTTTTTTTAAAATTTTTTTAAAAATTTTTTTTTAATTTTTTTTCTTGAAAATTTTTTTTTCGAATTTTTTTTTCATTTTTTTTTAATTTGTTTTTTAATTTTTTTTTTGAAAATTTTTTTTTCGAAATTTTTTTTTTGAAAATTTTTTTTTTATTTTTTTAGAAATTTTTTTTTTTTGAAAATTTTTTTTTCGAAATTTTTTTTCGAATTTTTTTTTTAATTTTTTAAAAATTTTTTTTTTTAATTTTTTTTTTGAAATGTTTTTTAAATTTTTTTTTGAAATTTTTTTTTTGGAAATTTTTTATTTTGAAAATTTTTTTTTGAAATTTTTTTTTTTGAAAATTTTTTTTTTTTTTTTTTTTGAAATTTTTTTTTCTTGAAAATTTTTTTTTCGAATTTTTTTTTTCAATTTTTTTTTAATTTTTTTTTAATTTTTTTTTTAATTTTTTTTTTTATTTTTTTTTTAATTTTTTTTTTTCGAATTTTTTTCAATTTTTCTCAAATTTTTTTTAAATTTTTTTTTTTAATTTTTTTTGAAATTTTTTTTAAATTTTTTTCTTGAAAATTTTTTTATCGAATTTTTTTTCATTCTTTTTTAATTTTTTTTTAAATTTTTTTTTTGAAAATTTTTTTTCGAAATTTTTTTTTTTGAAAATTTTTTTTTCGAAATTTTTTTTCGAATTTTTTTTTAAATTTTTTAAAATTTTTTTCTTTTTAATTTTTTTTTTTAAATTTTTTTTTTGAAATTTTTTTTTTGAAATTTTTTTTAAATTTTTTTTTTGAAAATTTTTTTTTTTGAAAATTTTTTTTTGAAATTTTTTTTTTCGAAAATTTTTTTTTCGAATTTTTTTAGAAATTTTTTTTTTTATTTTTTTTGAAATTTTTTTTAAATTTTTTTTTTGAAAATTTTTTTTTTGAAGTTTTTTTTTTATTTTTTTAAATTTTTTTTTTTAATTTTTTTAAAATTTTTTTTTATTTTTTTTAAAATTTTTTTAAATTTTTTTTTTTATTTTTTTTTTAATTTTTTTAAAATTTTTTTTAAATTTTTTTTTTCAAAATTTTTTTTTTTGAAAGTTTTTTTTTGAAATTTTTTTTTTAAATTTTTTTTTTTGAAATTTTTTTTAAATTTTTTTTTGTGAAATTTTTTTTTTTTTTTATTTTTTTTTTCGAAAATTTTTTTTAATTTTTTTTTGAATTTTTTTTTTTATTTTTTTTTTGAAAATTTTTTTTTAAATTTTTTTTTGAAATTTTTTTTAAATTTTTTTTTATTTTTTTTCAAATTTTTTTTTTGAAAATTTTTTTTTCGAAATTTTTTTAAAATTTTTTTTTAAATTTTTTTTTAAATTTTTTTTTTGAAATTTTTTTAAATTTTTTTTTTAATTTTTTTTTCTTGAAAATTTTTTTTTCGAATTTTTTTTTCATTTTTTTTAAATTTTTTTTTTAATATTTTTTTTGAAAATTTTTTTTTCGAAATTTTTTTTTTGAAATTTTTTTTTTTTTTAATTTTTTTAGAATTTTTTTTTTTTGAAAATTTTTTTTTCGAAATTTTTTTTCGAATTTTTTTTTAAATTTTTTAAAAATTTTTTTTTTTTATTTTTTTTTAAAATTTTTTTTAAATTTTTTTTTGAAATTTTTTTTTTCGAAAATTTTTTTTTCGAATTTTTTTAGAAATTTTTTTTTATGAAAATTTTTTTTTTTAATTTTTTTTTGAAATTTTTTTTTAAAATTTTTTTTTGAAGTTTTTTTTTTATTTTTTTTAAATTTTCTTTTAATTTTTTTTTTAATTTTTTTTTATATTTTTTAAAATTTTTTTAAATTTTTTTTTTAATTTTTTTTTTGAAATTTTTTTTTAAATTTTTTTTTTTGAAAATTTTTTTTTTTTTAAGTTTTTTTTTTATTTTTTTTAAATTTTTTTTTCTTGAAAATTATTTTTTCGAATTTTTTTTTCATTTTTTTTAAAAATTTTTTTTTAATTTTTTTTTTGAAAATTTTTTTTTCGAAATTTTTTTCTCATTTTTTTTTAAATTTTTTTTTCATTTTTTTTTAGAATTTTTTTTTTCAAAATTTTTTTTTATTTTTTTAAAATTTTTTTTTTAATTTTTTTTTCTTGAAAATTTTTTTTTCGAATTTTTTTTTTCATTTTTTTTTAATTTTTTTTAAATTTTTTTTAAAAATTTTTTTAAAAATTTTTTTTTTGAAATTTTTTTAAAATTTTTTTTTGAAAATTTTTTTTTTTGAAGTTTTTTTTTTATTTTTTTAAAATTTTTTTTTTTTTTTTTTTTCTTGAAAATTTTTTTTTCGAATTTTTTTTCATTCTTTTTTAATTTTTTTTTAAATTTTTTTTTTGAAAATTTTTTTTCGAAATTTTTTTTTTTGAAAATTTTTTTTTCGAAATTTTTTTTCGAATTTTTTTTTAAATTTTTTAAAATTTTTTTCTTTTTAATTTTTTTTTTTAATTTTTTTTTTGAAATTTTTTTTTTGAAATTTTTTTAAAATTTTTTTTTTGAAAATTTTTTTTTTTGAAAATTTTTTTTTGAAATTTTTTTTTTCGAAAATTTTTTTTTCGAATTTTTTTAGAAATTTTTTTTTTTATTTTTTTTGAAATTTTTTTTAAATTTTTTTTTTGAAAATTTTTTTTTTGAAGTTTTTTTTTTATTTCTTTAAATTTTTTTTTTAAATTTTTTTAAAATTTTTTTTTATTTTTTTTAAAATTTTTTTAAATTTTTTTTTTTATTTTTTTTTTTTATTTTTTTAAAAATTTTTTTAAATTTTTTTTTTCAAAATTTTTTTTTTTGAAAGTTTTTTTTTGAAATTTTTTTTTTTTAATTTTTTTTTTTGAAATTTTTTTTAAATTTTTTTTTGAAAATTTTTTTTTTTTTTATTTTTTTTTATTTTTTTTTAAATTTTTTTTTTTGAAAATTTTCTTTCGAAATTTTTTTTAAATTTTTTTTTAAATTTTTTTTTAAATTTTTTTTTTGAAATTTTTTTAAATTTTTTTTTTAATTTTTTTTTCTTGAAAATTTTTTTTTCGAATTTTTTTTTCATTTTTTTTTAATTTTTTTTTTAATTTTTTTTTTGAAAATTTTTTTTTCGAAATTTTTTTTTTTGAAATTTTTTTTTTTTTTAATTTTTTTAGAATTTTTTTTTTTGAAAATTATTTTTTCGAAATTTTTTTTCGAATTTTTTTTTAAATTTTAAAAAATTTTTTTTTTAATTTTTTTTTGAAATTTTTTTTAAATTTTTTTTTTGAAAATTTTCATTTTTGAAAATTTTTTTTTGAAATTTTTTTTTTCGAAAATTTTTTTTTCGAATTTTTTTAGAAATTTTTTTTTATGAAAATTTTTTTTTTTAAATTTTTTTTTGAAATTTTTTTTAAAATTTTTTTTTTGAAGTTTTTTTTTTATTTTTTTTAAATTTTCTTTTAATTTTTTTTTAATTTTTTTTTTATATTTTTTTAAATTTTTTTAAATTTTTTTTTTAAATTTTTTTTTTGAAATTTTTTTTTAAATTTTTTTTTGAAATTTTTTTTTTTTTAAGTTTTTTTTTTATTTTTTTTAAATTTTTTTTTCTTGAAAATTATTTTTTCGAATTTTTTTTTCATTTTTTTTTTAATTTTTTTTTAATTTTTTTTTGAAAATTTTTTTTTCGAAATTTTTTTCTCATTTTTTTTAAAAATTTTTTTTCATTTTTTTTTTTAAATTTTTTTTTTCAAAATTTTTTTTTATTTTTTTAAAAATTTTTTTTTAATTTTTTTTTTCGAAAATTTTTTTTTCGATTTTTTTTTTCATTTTTTTTTAATTTTTTTTAAATTTTTTTTAAAAATTTTTTTTAAAATTTTTTTTTTGAAATTTTTTTTAAATTTTTTTTTGAAAATTTTTTTTTTTGAAGTTTTTTTTTTATTTTTTTTAAATTTTTTTTTTTTTTTTTTTTCGAAAATTTTTTTTTCGAATTTTTTTTTCATTTTTTTGAAATTTTTTTTGAAATTTTTTTTTTGAAAATTTTTTTTTCGAAATTTTTTTTTTAATTTTTTTTTGAAAATTTTTTTTTCGAAATTTTTTTTTAATTTTTTTTTAAATTTTTTTAAAATTTTTTTTGAAATTTTTTTTTTCATTTTTTTTAAATTTTTTTTTTGAAAATTTTTTTTTCGAAATTTTTTTTGAAATATTTTTTTTCATTTTTTTTTAATTTTTTTTTTCGAAATTTTTTTTAAATTTTTTTTAAATTTTTTTTTTATTTTTTTTTTGAATTTTTTTTAAATTTTTTTTTGAAATTTTTTTTTTTTTAATTTTTTTTTTCGAAAATTTTTTTGAAATTTTTTTTGAAATATTTTGTTTTAAATTTTTTTTTCGTAATTTTGTTTTTAATTTTTTTTTTAATTTTTTTTGATAATTTTTTTTATATTTTTTTTTGAAAATTTTTTTTTAAGTTTTTTTAAATTTTTTTAAAATTTTTTTTTAAATTTTTTAAAAATTTTTTTTATTTTTTTTTTAATTTTTTTAAATTTTTTTTTTTAATTTTTTTTTGAAATTTTTTTTAATTTTTTTTTTTGAAAATTTTTTTTTTCAAGTTTTTTTTTTATTTTTTTTTCTTGAAAATTTTTTTTTCGAATTTTTTTTTAATTTTTTTTAAAATTTTTTTTTTTAATTTTTTTTTTTGAAAATTTTTTTTTAGAAATTTTTTTTAAATTCTTTTTTAATTTTTTTTAAAATTTTTTTAAATTTTTTTTTTGAAATTTTTTTTTTTGAAGTTTTTTTTTTATTTTTTAAAAATTTTTTTTAAATTTTTTTTTTTGAAAATTTTTTTTTCGAAATTTTTTTAAATTTTTTTTTAATTTTTATTAAAAATTTTTTTTTTGAAATTTTTTTAAATTTTTTTTTAAATTTTTTTTTCTTGAAAATTTTTTTTTCGAATTTTTTTTTCATTTTTTTTTAATTTGTTTTTTAATTTTTTTTTTGAAAATTTTTTTTTCGAAATTTTTTTTTTTGAAAATTTTTTTTTTATTTTTTCAAAATTTTTTTTTTTGAAATTTTTTTTAAATTTTTTTTTGAAATTTTTTTTTATTTTTATTTTTTTTTTCGAAAATTTTTTTGAAATTTTTTTTAGAAATTTTTTTTAATTTTTTTTTCGAATTTTTTTTTTCAATTTTTTTTGAAATTTTTTTTAAATTTTTTTTTTAAATTTTTTTTTTATTTTTTTTTCGAAATTTTTTTTTTCGAAATTTTTTTCTCATTTTTTTAAAATTTTTTTTTTAATTTTTTTTTCGAATTTTTTTTTCATTTTTTTTAAATTTTTTTTTTTATTTTTTTTTTGAAAATTTTTTTTTCGAAATTTTTTTTTTTGAAATTTTTTTTTTTTTAATTTTTTTAGAATTTTTTTTTTTTGAAAATTTTTTTTTCGAAATTTTTTTTCGAATTTTTTTTTAAATTTTTAAAAAATTTTTTTTTTTTATTTTTTTTTTAAAATTTTTTTAAATTTTTTTTTGAAATTTTTTTTAATTTTTTTTTTTTGAAAATTTTCATTTTTGAAAATTTTTTTTTGAAATTTTTTTTTTCGAAAATTTTTTTTTCGAATTTTTTTAGAAATTTTTTTTTATGAAAATTTTTTTTTTAAATTTTTTTTTGAAATTTTTTTTAAAATTTTTTTTTTGAAGTTTTTTTTTTTATTTTTTTTAAATTTTCTTTTAATTTTTTTTTTAATTTTTTTTTTATTTTTTTTAATTTTTTTTTTCTTGAAAATTATTTTTTCGAATTTTTTTTTCATTTTTTTTTAAATTTTTTTTTTAATTTTTTTTTTGAAAAATTTTTTTTCGAAATTTTTTTCTCATTTTTTTTTAAATTTTTTTTTCATTTTTTTTTTAAATTTTTTTTTTCAAAATTTTTTTTTATTTTTTTAAAATTTTTTTTAAATTTTTTTTTCTTGAAAATTTTTTTTTCGAATTTTTTTTTTCATTTTTTTTTAATTTTTTTAAAATTTTTTTTAAAAATTTTTTTAAAAATTTTTTTTTTGAAATTTTTTTTAAATTTTTTTTTGAAATTTTTTTTTTTTTTTTTTTTCTTGAAAATTTTTTTTTCGAATTTTTTTTTTCATTTTTTTGAAATTTTTTTTGAAATTTTTTTTTTGAAAATTTTTTTTTCGAAATTTTTTTTTAAATTTTTTTTTGAAAATTTTTTTTTCGAAATTTTTTTTTAATTTTTTTTAAAAATTTTTTAAAATTTTTTTTGAAAATTTTTTTTTCATTTTTTTTAAATTTTTTTTTTTGAAAATTTTTTTTTCGAAATTTTTTTTTAAATTTTTTTTTTAATTTTTTTTAATTTTTTTTGAAATTTTTTTTTTCATTTTTTTTAAATTTTTTTTTTCGAAATTTTTTTAAAATTTTTTTTAAATTTTTTTTTATTTT
>OX101809.2:37350827-37358327 GCA_944452925.2 Chrysolina oricalcia | reverse complement strand
TTTTTTTTAAATTTTTTTTTAAATTTTTTTTATTTTTTTTTTAATTTTTTTAAATTTTTTTTTTTAATTTTTTTTTTGAAATTTTTTTTAATTTTTTTTTTTGAAAATTTTTTTTTTTCAAGTTTTTTTTTAATTTTTTTTTCTTGAAAATTTTTTTTTCATTTTTTTTTCATTTTTTTTCATTTTTTTTTTGAAAATTTTTTTTTCGAAATTTTTTTCTCATTTTTTTTAAAATTTTTTTAAAAATTTTTTTTTAATTTTTTTTTTTGAAAATTTTTTTTTCGAAATTTTTTTAAATTTTTTTTAAATTTTTATTAAAAATTTTTTTTTCGAAATTTTTTTCTCATTTTTTTTAAAATTTTTTTAAAAATTTTTTTTTAATTTTTTTTCTTGAAAATTTTTTTTTCGAATTTTTTTTTCATTTTTTTTTAATTTGTTTTTTAATTTTTTTTTTGAAAATTTTTTTTTCGAAATTTTTTTTTTGAAAATTTTTTTTTTATTTTTTTAGAAATTTTTTTTTTTTGAAAATTTTTTTTTCGAAATTTTTTTTCGAATTTTTTTTTTAATTTTTTAAAAATTTTTTTTTTTAATTTTTTTTTTGAAATGTTTTTTAAATTTTTTTTTGAAATTTTTTTTTTGGAAATTTTTTATTTTGAAAATTTTTTTTTGAAATTTTTTTTTTTGAAAATTTTTTTTTTTTTTTTTTTTGAAATTTTTTTTTCTTGAAAATTTTTTTTTCGAATTTTTTTTTTCAATTTTTTTTTAATTTTTTTTTAATTTTTTTTTTAATTTTTTTTTTTATTTTTTTTTTAATTTTTTTTTTTCGAATTTTTTTCAATTTTTCTCAAATTTTTTTTAAATTTTTTTTTTTAATTTTTTTTGAAATTTTTTTTAAATTTTTTTCTTGAAAATTTTTTTATCGAATTTTTTTTCATTCTTTTTTAATTTTTTTTTAAATTTTTTTTTTGAAAATTTTTTTTCGAAATTTTTTTTTTTGAAAATTTTTTTTTCGAAATTTTTTTTCGAATTTTTTTTTAAATTTTTTAAAATTTTTTTCTTTTTAATTTTTTTTTTTAAATTTTTTTTTTGAAATTTTTTTTTTGAAATTTTTTTTAAATTTTTTTTTTGAAAATTTTTTTTTTTGAAAATTTTTTTTTGAAATTTTTTTTTTCGAAAATTTTTTTTTCGAATTTTTTTAGAAATTTTTTTTTTTATTTTTTTTGAAATTTTTTTTAAATTTTTTTTTTGAAAATTTTTTTTTTGAAGTTTTTTTTTTATTTTTTTAAATTTTTTTTTTTAATTTTTTTAAAATTTTTTTTTATTTTTTTTAAAATTTTTTTAAATTTTTTTTTTTATTTTTTTTTTAATTTTTTTAAAATTTTTTTTAAATTTTTTTTTTCAAAATTTTTTTTTTTGAAAGTTTTTTTTTGAAATTTTTTTTTTAAATTTTTTTTTTTGAAATTTTTTTTAAATTTTTTTTTGTGAAATTTTTTTTTTTTTTTATTTTTTTTTTCGAAAATTTTTTTTAATTTTTTTTTGAATTTTTTTTTTTATTTTTTTTTTGAAAATTTTTTTTTAAATTTTTTTTTGAAATTTTTTTTAAATTTTTTTTTATTTTTTTTCAAATTTTTTTTTTGAAAATTTTTTTTTCGAAATTTTTTTAAAATTTTTTTTTAAATTTTTTTTTAAATTTTTTTTTTGAAATTTTTTTAAATTTTTTTTTTAATTTTTTTTTCTTGAAAATTTTTTTTTCGAATTTTTTTTTCATTTTTTTTAAATTTTTTTTTTAATATTTTTTTTGAAAATTTTTTTTTCGAAATTTTTTTTTTGAAATTTTTTTTTTTTTTAATTTTTTTAGAATTTTTTTTTTTTGAAAATTTTTTTTTCGAAATTTTTTTTCGAATTTTTTTTTAAATTTTTTAAAAATTTTTTTTTTTTATTTTTTTTTAAAATTTTTTTTAAATTTTTTTTTGAAATTTTTTTTTTCGAAAATTTTTTTTTCGAATTTTTTTAGAAATTTTTTTTTATGAAAATTTTTTTTTTTAATTTTTTTTTGAAATTTTTTTTTAAAATTTTTTTTTGAAGTTTTTTTTTTATTTTTTTTAAATTTTCTTTTAATTTTTTTTTTAATTTTTTTTTATATTTTTTAAAATTTTTTTAAATTTTTTTTTTAATTTTTTTTTTGAAATTTTTTTTTAAATTTTTTTTTTTGAAAATTTTTTTTTTTTTAAGTTTTTTTTTTATTTTTTTTAAATTTTTTTTTCTTGAAAATTATTTTTTCGAATTTTTTTTTCATTTTTTTTAAAAATTTTTTTTTAATTTTTTTTTTGAAAATTTTTTTTTCGAAATTTTTTTCTCATTTTTTTTTAAATTTTTTTTTCATTTTTTTTTAGAATTTTTTTTTTCAAAATTTTTTTTTATTTTTTTAAAATTTTTTTTTTAATTTTTTTTTCTTGAAAATTTTTTTTTCGAATTTTTTTTTTCATTTTTTTTTAATTTTTTTTAAATTTTTTTTAAAAATTTTTTTAAAAATTTTTTTTTTGAAATTTTTTTAAAATTTTTTTTTGAAAATTTTTTTTTTTGAAGTTTTTTTTTTATTTTTTAAAAATTTTTTTTTTTTTTTTTTTTCTTGAAAATTTTTTTTTCGAATTTTTTTTCATTCTTTTTTAATTTTTTTTTAAATTTTTTTTTTGAAAATTTTTTTTCGAAATTTTTTTTTTTGAAAATTTTTTTTTCGAAATTTTTTTTCGAATTTTTTTTTAAATTTTTTAAAATTTTTTTCTTTTTAATTTTTTTTTTTAATTTTTTTTTTGAAATTTTTTTTTTGAAATTTTTTTAAAATTTTTTTTTTGAAAATTTTTTTTTTTGAAAATTTTTTTTTGAAATTTTTTTTTTCGAAAATTTTTTTTTCGAATTTTTTTAGAAATTTTTTTTTTTATTTTTTTTGAAATTTTTTTTAAATTTTTTTTTTGAAAATTTTTTTTTTGAAGTTTTTTTTTTATTTCTTTAAATTTTTTTTTTAAATTTTTTTAAAATTTTTTTTTATTTTTTTTAAAATTTTTTTAAATTTTTTTTTTTATTTTTTTTTTTTATTTTTTTAAAAATTTTTTTAAATTTTTTTTTTCAAAATTTTTTTTTTTGAAAGTTTTTTTTTGAAATTTTTTTTTTTTAATTTTTTTTTTTGAAATTTTTTTTAAATTTTTTTTTGAAAATTTTTTTTTTTTTTATTTTTTTTTATTTTTTTTTAAATTTTTTTTTTTGAAAATTTTCTTTCGAAATTTTTTTTAAATTTTTTTTTAAATTTTTTTTTAAATTTTTTTTTTGAAATTTTTTTAAATTTTTTTTTTAATTTTTTTTTCTTGAAAATTTTTTTTTCGAATTTTTTTTTCATTTTTTTTTAATTTTTTTTTTAATTTTTTTTTTGAAAATTTTTTTTTCGAAATTTTTTTTTTTGAAATTTTTTTTTTTTTTAATTTTTTTAGAATTTTTTTTTTTGAAAATTATTTTTTCGAAATTTTTTTTCGAATTTTTTTTTAAATTTTAAAAAATTTTTTTTTTAATTTTTTTTTGAAATTTTTTTTAAATTTTTTTTTTGAAAATTTTCATTTTTGAAAATTTTTTTTTGAAATTTTTTTTTTCGAAAATTTTTTTTTCGAATTTTTTTAGAAATTTTTTTTTATGAAAATTTTTTTTTTTAAATTTTTTTTTGAAATTTTTTTTAAAATTTTTTTTTTGAAGTTTTTTTTTTATTTTTTTTAAATTTTCTTTTAATTTTTTTTTAATTTTTTTTTTATATTTTTTTAAATTTTTTTAAATTTTTTTTTTAAATTTTTTTTTTGAAATTTTTTTTTAAATTTTTTTTTGAAATTTTTTTTTTTTTAAGTTTTTTTTTTATTTTTTTTTGAAAATTTTTTTTTCGAAATTTTTTTCTCATTTTTTTTAAAAATTTTTTTTCATTTTTTTTTTTAAATTTTTTTTTTCAAAATTTTTTTTTATTTTTTTAAAAATTTTTTTTTAATTTTTTTTTTCGAAAATTTTTTTTTCGATTTTTTTTTTCATTTTTTTTTAATTTTTTTTAAATTTTTTTTAAAAATTTTTTTTAAAATTTTTTTTTTGAAATTTTTTTTAAATTTTTTTTTGAAAATTTTTTTTTTTGAAGTTTTTTTTTTATTTTTTTTAAATTTTTTTTTTTTTTTTTTTTCGAAAATTTTTTTTTCGAATTTTTTTTTCATTTTTTTGAAATTTTTTTTGAAATTTTTTTTTTGAAAATTTTTTTTTCGAAATTTTTTTTTTAATTTTTTTTTGAAAATTTTTTTTTCGAAATTTTTTTTTAATTTTTTTTTAAATTTTTTTAAAATTTTTTTTGAAATTTTTTTTTTCATTTTTTTTAAATTTTTTTTTTGAAAATTTTTTTTTCGAAATTTTTTTTGAAATATTTTTTTTCATTTTTTTTTAATTTTTTTTTTCGAAATTTTTTTTAAATTTTTTTTAAATTTTTTTTTTATTTTTTTTTTGAATTTTTTTTAAATTTTTTTTTGAAATTTTTTTTTTTTTAATTTTTTTTTTCGAAAATTTTTTTGAAATTTTTTTTGAAATATTTTGTTTTAAATTTTTTTTTCGTAATTTTGTTTTTAATTTTTTTTTTAATTTTTTTTGATAATTTTTTTTATATTTTTTTTTGAAAATTTTTTTTTAAGTTTTTTTAAATTTTTTTAAAATTTTTTTTTAAATTTTTTAAAAATTTTTTTTATTTTTTTTTTAATTTTTTTAAATTTTTTTTTTTAATTTTTTTTTGAAATTTTTTTTAATTTTTTTTTTTGAAAATTTTTTTTTTCAAGTTTTTTTTTTATTTTTTTTTCTTGAAAATTTTTTTTTCGAATTTTTTTTTAATTTTTTTTAAAATTTTTTTTTTTAATTTTTTTTTTTGAAAATTTTTTTTTAGAAATTTTTTTTAAATTCTTTTTTAATTTTTTTTAAAATTTTTTTAAATTTTTTTTTTGAAATTTTTTTTTTTGAAGTTTTTTTTTTATTTTTTAAAAATTTTTTTTAAATTTTTTTTTTTGAAAATTTTTTTTTCGAAATTTTTTTAAATTTTTTTTTAATTTTTATTAAAAATTTTTTTTTTGAAATTTTTTTAAATTTTTTTTTTAATTTTTTTTTCTTGAAAATTTTTTTTTCGAATTTTTTTTTCATTTTTTTTTAATTTGTTTTTTAATTTTTTTTTTGAAAATTTTTTTTTCGAAATTTTTTTTTTTGAAAATTTTTTTTTTATTTTTTCAAAATTTTTTTTTTTGAAATTTTTTTTAAATTTTTTTTTGAAATTTTTTTTTATTTTTATTTTTTTTTTCGAAAATTTTTTTGAAATTTTTTTTAGAAATTTTTTTTAATTTTTTTTTCGAATTTTTTTTTTCAATTTTTTTTGAAATTTTTTTTAAATTTTTTTTTTAAATTTTTTTTTTATTTTTTTTTCGAAATTTTTTTTTTCGAAATTTTTTTCTCATTTTTTTAAAATTTTTTTTTTAATTTTTTTTTCGAATTTTTTTTTCATTTTTTTTAAATTTTTTTTTTTATTTTTTTTTTGAAAATTTTTTTTTCGAAATTTTTTTTTTTGAAATTTTTTTTTTTTTAATTTTTTTAGAATTTTTTTTTTTTGAAAATTTTTTTTTCGAAATTTTTTTTCGAATTTTTTTTTAAATTTTTAAAAAATTTTTTTTTTTTATTTTTTTTTTAAAATTTTTTTAAATTTTTTTTTGAAATTTTTTTTAATTTTTTTTTTTTGAAAATTTTCATTTTTGAAAATTTTTTTTTGAAATTTTTTTTTTCGAAAATTTTTTTTTCGAATTTTTTTAGAAATTTTTTTTTATGAAAATTTTTTTTTTAAATTTTTTTTTGAAATTTTTTTTAAAATTTTTTTTTTGAAGTTTTTTTTTTTATTTTTTTTAAATTTTCTTTTAATTTTTTTTTTAATTTTTTTTTTATTTTTTTTAATTTTTTTTTTCTTGAAAATTATTTTTTCGAATTTTTTTTTCATTTTTTTTTAAATTTTTTTTTTAATTTTTTTTTTGAAAAATTTTTTTTCGAAATTTTTTTCTCATTTTTTTTTAAATTTTTTTTTCATTTTTTTTTTAAATTTTTTTTTTCAAAATTTTTTTTTATTTTTTTAAAATTTTTTTTAAATTTTTTTTTCTTGAAAATTTTTTTTTCGAATTTTTTTTTTCATTTTTTTTTAATTTTTTTAAAATTTTTTTTAAAAATTTTTTTAAAAATTTTTTTTTTGAAATTTTTTTTAAATTTTTTTTTGAAATTTTTTTTTTTTTTTTTTTTCTTGAAAATTTTTTTTTCGAATTTTTTTTTTCATTTTTTTGAAATTTTTTTTGAAATTTTTTTTTTGAAAATTTTTTTTTCGAAATTTTTTTTTAAATTTTTTTTTGAAAATTTTTTTTTCGAAATTTTTTTTTAATTTTTTTTAAAAATTTTTTAAAATTTTTTTTGAAAATTTTTTTTTCATTTTTTTTAAATTTTTTTTTTTGAAAATTTTTTTTTCGAAATTTTTTTTTAAATTTTTTTTTTAATTTTTTTTAATTTTTTTTGAAATTTTTTTTTTCATTTTTTTTAAATTTTTTTTTTCGAAATTTTTTTAAAATTTTTTTTAAATTTTTTTTTATTTTTTTTTTGAATTTTTTTTAAATTTTTTTTTGAAATTTTTTTTTTTTAATTTTTTTTTTCGAAAATTTTTTTGAAATTTTTTTTGAAACATTTTTTTTAATTTTTTTTTCGTAATTTTGTTTTTAATTTTTTTTTAAAATTTTTTTGAAAATTTTTTTAAAATTTTTTTTATTTTTTTTTAAATTTTTTTAAATTTTTTTTTTTAAATTTTTTTTTTGAAATTTTTTTTAATTTTTTTTTTGAAAATTTTTTTTTTTCAAGTTTTTTTTTTATTTTTTTTTTTTGAAAATTTTTTTTTCGAATTTTTTTTTTAATTTTTTTTTTGAAAATTTTTTTTTAGAAATTTTTTTTAAATTTTTTTTAAATTTTTTTTTTGAAATTTTTTTTTCTTGAAAATTTTTTTTTCGAATTTTTTTTTTCATTTTTTTTTAATTTTTTTAAAAATTTTTTTAAAAATTTTTTTAAAAATTTTTTTTTTGAAATTTTTTTAAAATTTTTTTTTGAAAATTTTTTTTTTTGAAGTTTTTTTTTAATTTTTTTAAAATTTTTTTTTTTTTTTTTTCTTGAAAATTTTTTTTTCGAATTTTTTTTCATTCTTTTTTAATTTTTTTTTAAATTTTTTTTTTGAAAATTTTTTTTCGAAATTTTTTTTTTTGAAAATTTTTTTTTCGAAATTTTTTTTCGAATTTTTTTTTAAATTTTTTAAAATTTTTTTCTTTTTAATTTTTTTTTTTAAATTTTTTTTTTGAAATTTTTTTTTTGAAATTTTTTTTAAATTTTTTTTTTGAAAATTTTTTTTTTTGAAAATTTTTTTTTGAAATTTTTTTTTTCGAA
>OX101809.2:37325827-37330827 GCA_944452925.2 Chrysolina oricalcia | reverse complement strand
AATTTTTTTTTTTGAAAATTTTTTTTTCGAAATTTTTTTTAAATTTTTTTTTTATTATTTTTTAAATTTTTTTTTAAATTTTTTTTTTGAAATTTTTTTAAATTTTTTTTTTTATTTTTTTTTTATTTTTTTTAATTTTTTTTTAAATTTTTTTTTCTTGAAAATTTTTTTTTCGAATTTTTTTTCATTCTTTTTTAGTTTTTTTTTTAATTTTTTTTTTGAAAATTTTTTTTTCGAAATTTTTTTTTTTGAAATTTTTTTTTTTTGAAATTTTTTTAAAATTTTTTTTTAAATTTTTTTTTTTGAAATTTTTTTTTTCGAAATTATTTTTCGATTTTTTTTTTTAATTTTTTAAAAATTTTTTTTTTTATTTTTTTTTTGAAAATTTTTTTTTGAAATTTTTTTTAAATTTTTTTTTATTTTTTTTGTTATTTTTTTAAATTTTTTTTTAAATTTTTTTAAATTTTTTTTTTTAATTTTTTTTTGAAATTTTTTTTTAAATTTTTTTTTTGAAAAATTTTTTTTAAAATTTTTTTTAAATTTTTTTTTTCGAATTTTTTTTCAATTTTTTTTTTAATTTTTTTTTAAAATTTTTTTTGAAATTTTTTTTTTCGAAATTTTTTTTTTCGAATTTTTTTAGAATTTTTTTTTAAATTTTTTTTCTTGAAAATTTTTTTCGAATTTTTTTTTCAGTTTTTTTTTCAATTTTTTTTTTAATTTTTTTTTCAATTTTTTTTTGAATTTTTTTTTTTGAAAATTTTTTTTTTTGAAAGTTTTTTTTTGAAATTTTTTTTTTGAAATTATTTTTTTTGAAATTTTTTTTTTTTAATTTTTTTTTGAAAATTTTGTTTTTAATTTTTTTTTAAATTTTTTTTAAAATTTTTTTTAAAATTTTTTTTAAATTTTTTTTAAAATTTTTTTTGAAAATTTTTTTTTGAAATTTTTTTAAAATTTTTTTTTAAATTTTTTTTTCTTGAAAATTTTTTTTTCGAATTTTTTTTTTCATTTTTTTTTTCATTTTTTTAAATTTTTTTTTTAATTTTTTTTTTTAATTTTTTTTTTCGAAATTTTTTTTAATTTATTTTTTTATTTTTTTTTAAATTTTTTTTTTGAAAGTTTTTTTGAAAGTTTTTTTTTGAAATTTTTTTTTTTTTAATTTTTTTTTTAATATTTTTTTTTAAATTTTTTTTTCGAAATTTTTTTTAATTTATTTTTTTATTTTTTTTTAAATTTTTTTTTTGAATTTTTTCTTAAACTTTTTTTTTTGAAAATTTTTTTTTTTTGAAATTTTTTTTTTTTAATTTTCTTTCGAAATTTTTTTTAATTTTTTTTTTTAATTTTTTTTTCGAATTTTTTTTTCAATTTTTTTTTCAATTTTTTTTTTAATTTTTTTTTCAATTTTTTTTTGAATTTTTTTTTTTGAAAATTTTTTTTTTTGAAAGTTTTTTTTTGAAATTTTTTTTTTGAAAATTTTTTTTTCGAAATTTTTTTTAAATTTTTTTTTTATTATTTTTTATTTTTTTTTTTTATTTTTTTTAATTTTTTTTTTAATTTTTTTTTCTTGAAAATTTTTTTTTCGAATTTTTTTTCATTCTTTTTTAGTTTTTTTTTTTAATTTTTTTTTTGAAAATTTTTTTTTCGAAATTTTTTTTTTTGAAATTTTTTTTTTTTGAAATTTTTTTAAAATTTTTTTTAAAATTTTTTTTTTTGAAAATTTTTTTTTCGAAATTATTTTTCGAATTTTTTTTTTAATTTTTTAAAAAATTTTTTTTTTATTTTATTTTTGAAAATTTTTTTTTGAAATTTTTTTAAATTTTTTTTTATTTTTTTTTTATTTTTTTTTTTATTTTTTTAAATTTTTTTTTAAATTTTTTTTTGAAATTTTTTTAAAATTTTTTTATTGAAAATTTTTTTTTCGAATTTTTTTTCATTTTTTTTTTAATTTTTTTAAAATTTTTTTTTGAAAATTTTTTTATCGAATTTTTTTAGAAATTTTTTTTTTTGAAATTTTTTTTTTTTATTTTTTTTTGAAATTTTTTTTAAATTTTTTTTAATTTTTTTTCAAATTTTTTTAAATTTTTTTTTAAATTTTTTTTTTAAATTTTTTAAAAATTTTTTTTTGAAAATTTTTTTTTTAAAATTTTTTTTAAATTTTTTTTTTCGAATTTTTTTTTCAATTTTTTTTAAATTTTTTTTTAAATTTTTTTTTTTTATTTTTTTTGAAATTTTTTTTTTCGAAAATTTTTTTTTCGAATTTTTTTTTAGAATTTTTTTTTAAATTTTTTTTTCTTGAAAATTTTTTTAGAATTTTTTTTTCAATTTTTTTTTAAATTTTTTCTTGAATTTTTTTTTGAATTTTTTTTTTGAAAAATTTTTTTTTGAAAGTTTTTTTTTGAAATTTTTTTTTTTAAATTATTTTTTTTGAAATTTTTTTTTTTAATTTTTTTTGGAAATTTTGTTTTTAATTTTTTTTTTTAATTTTTTTTTTTAATTTTTTTTTAAATTTTTTTTTAAATTTTTTTAAATTTTTTTTTAAAATTTTTTTTGAAAATTTTTTTTTGAAATTTTTTTAAAATTTTTTTTTAAATTTTTTTTTCTTGAAAATTTTTTTTTCGAAATTTTTTTTGAATTTATTTTTTTATTTTTTTTAAAATTTTTTTTTTGAATTTTTTTTAAAATTTTTTTTTTGAAAATTTTTTTTTTTTTAAGTTTTTTTTTGAAATTTTTTTTTTTAATTTTTTTTTTTGAAATTTTTTTTGAAAATTTTTTTTTTTTATTTTTTTTCGAAAATTTTTTTTAATTTTTTTTTTAATTTTTTTTTCTTGAAAATTTTTTTCGAATTTTTTTTTCAATTTTTTTTTAATTTTTTTTTTTTAATTTTTTTTTGAATTTTTTTTTGAAATTTTTTTTTTTGAAATTTTTTTTTTGAAATTTTTTTTTTTGAAATTTTTTTTTTGAATCTTTTTTTAAATTTTAAAAAAAAAATTTTTTTTTTCTAAAATTTTTTTAAATTTTTTTTGAAATTTTTTTTTTTTATTTTTTTTTCGAAATTTTGTTTTTAATTTTTTTTTTAATTTTTTTAAAAATTTTTTTTGAAAATTTTTTTTTGAAGTTTTTTTTTTATTTTTTTTTCTTGAAAATTTTTTTTCGAATATTTTTTTCATTTTTTTTTTCAATTTTTTTTTAAATTTTTTTTTTGAAATTTTTCTTTCGAATATTTTTTTCATTTTTTTTTAAATTTTTTTTTTATTTTTTTTTTGAAAATTTTTTTTTCGAAATTTTTTTCTCATTTTTTTTTAAATTTTTTTTTTTTGAAAATTTTTTTTTCGAAATTTTTTTTTAATTTTTTCTTTATTTTTTTTAAAATTTTTTTAAATTTTTTTTTTTAATTTTTTTTTTGAAATTTTTTTAAATTTTTTTTTTGAAAATTTTTTTTTAAAGTTTTTTTTTATTTTTTTAAAAATTTTTCTAAAATTTTTTTTTCTTGAAAATTTTTTTTTCGAATTTTTTTTTTCATTTTTTTAAAATTTTTTTTTAATTTGTTTTTTAATTTTTTTTAAAAGTTTTTTTTTTTTGAAATTTTTTTAAAATTTTTTTTTGAAAATTTTTTTTTTGAAGTTTTTTTTTTATTTTTTTAAAATTTTTTTTTTAATTTTTTTTTCTTGAAAATTTTTTTTTCGAATTTTTTTTTTCATTTTTTTGAAAATTTTTTTTCGAAATTTTTTTTAAATTTTTTTTTGAAAATTTTTTTTTAGAAATTTTTTTTAAATTTTTTTTAAATTTTTTTTTCATTTTTTTTGAAAATTTTTTTTGAAATTTTTTTTTTCATTTTTTTTTATTTTTTTTTTTTGAAAATTTTTTTTTCGAAATTTTTTTTTAAATTTTTTTTTTAATTTTTTTTTTTAATTTTTTTTTTCGAAATTTTTTTTAATTTATTTTTTTATTTTTTTTTAAATTTTTTTTTTGAAAGTTTTTTTGAAAGTTTTTTTTTGAAATTTTTTTTTTTTTAATTTTTTTTTTAATATTTTTTTTTAAATTTTTTTTTCGAAATTTTTTTTAATTTATTTTTTTATTTTTTTTTAAATTTTTTTTTTGAATTTTTTCTTAAACTTTTTTTTTTGAAAATTTTTTTTTTTTGAAATTTTTTTTTTTAATTTTCTTTCGAAATTTTTTTTAATTTTTTTTTTTAATTTTTTTTTCGAATTTTTTTTTCAATTTTTTTTTCAATTTTTTTTTTAATTTTTTTTTCAATTTTTTTTTGAATTTTTTTTTTTGAAAATTTTTTTTTTTGAAAGTTTTTTTTTGAAATTTTTTTTTTGAAAATTTTTTTTTCGAAATTTTTTTTAAATTTTTTTTTTATTATTTTTTATTTTTTTTTTTTATTTTTTTTAATTTTTTTTTTAATTTTTTTTTCTTGAAAATTTTTTTTTCGAATTTTTTTTCATTCTTTTTTAGTTTTTTTTTTTAATTTTTTTTTTGAAAATTTTTTTTTCGAAATTTTTTTTTTTGAAATTTTTTTTTTTTGAAATTTTTTTAAAATTTTTTTTAAAATTTTTTTTTTTGAAAATTTTTTTTTCGAAATTATTTTTCGAATTTTTTTTTTAATTTTTTAAAAAATTTTTTTTTTATTTTTTTTTTGAAAATTTTTTTTTGAAATTTTTTTAAATTTTTTTTTATTTTTTTTTTATTTTTTTTTTTATTTTTTTAAATTTTTTTTTGAAATTTTTTTAAAATTTTTTTATTGAAAATTTTTTTTTCGAATTTTTTTTCATTTTTTTTTTAATTTTTTTAAAATTTTTTTTTGAAAATTTTTTTATCGAATTTTTTTAGAAATTTTTTTTTTTGAAATTTTTTTTTTTTATTTTTTTTTGAAATTTTTTTTAAATTTTTTTTAATTTTTTTTCAAATTTTTTTAAATTTTTTTTTAAATTTTTTTTTTAAATTTTTTAAAAATTTTTTTTTGAAAATTTTTTTTTTTAAATTTTTTTTAAATTTTTTTT
>OX101809.2:37318327-37323327 GCA_944452925.2 Chrysolina oricalcia | reverse complement strand
TTTTTAATTTTTTTTTGAATTTTTTTTTTGAAAATTTTTTTTTCGAAATTTTTTTTTTTGAAAATTTTTTTTTTTTATTTTTTTAGAAATTTTTTTTTTTGAAAATTTTTTTTTCGAAATTTTTTTTCGAATTTTTTTTTAAATTTTTAAAAAAAATTTTTTTTTTAATTTTTTTTTTAAATTTTTTTTTAAATTTTTTTTGAAAATTTTTTTTTTTATTTTTTTTTGAAAATTTTTTTTAAAGTTTTTTTAAATTTTTTTAAAATTTTTTTTAAAATTTTTTTTAAATTTTTTTTATTTTTTTTTTAATTTTTTTAAATTTTTTTTTTTAATTTTTTTTTTTAAATTTTTTTTAATTTTTTTTTTTGAAATTTTTTTTTTTTTCAAGTTTTTTTTTAATTTTTTTTTCTTGAAAATTTTTTTTTCATTTTTTTTTCATTTTTTTTTATTTTTTTTTTGAAATTTTTTTTTTCGAAATTTTTTTCTCATTTTTTTTAAAAATTTTTTTAAAATTTTTTTTTTAATTTTTTTTTTGAAAATTTTTTTTTAGAAATTTTTTTTAAATTTTTTTTTATTTTTTTAAAAAAATTTTTTAAATTTTTTTTATTTTTTTTTTAATTTTTTTAAATTTTTTTTTTTCGAAATTTTTTTCTCATTTTTTTTAAAAATTTTTTAAAAATTTTTTTTTAATTTTTTTTTTTGAAAATTTTTTTTTCGAAATTTTTTAAAATTTTTTTTAAATTTTTATTAAAAATTTTTTTTTTGAAATTTTTTTAAATTTTTTTTTTAATTTTTTTTTCTTGAAAATTTTTTTTTCGAATTTTTTTTTCATTTTTTTTTAATTTGTTTTTTAATTTTTTTTTTGAAAATTTTTTTTTCGAAATTTTTTTTTTGAAAATTTTTTTTTTATTTTTTTAGAAATTTTTTTTTTTTGAAAATTTTTTTTTCGAAATTTTTTTTCGAATTTTTTTTTTAATTTTTTAAAAATTTTTTTTTTAAATTTTTTTTTTGAAATGTTTTTTAAATTTTTTTTTAAATTTTTTTTAATTTTTTTTGAAATTTTTTTTTTCATTTTTTTTAAATTTTTTTTTTCGAAATTTTTTTTAAATTTTTTTTTAATTTTTTTTTTATTTTTTTTTTGAATTTTTTTTTAAATTTTTTTTTGAAATTTTTTTTTTTTTAATTTTTTTTTTCGAAAATTTTTTTGAAATTTTTTTTGAAATATTTTTTTGTAAATTTTTTTTTCGTAATTTTGTTTTTAATTTTTTTTAAAATTTTTTTTGAAAATTTTTTTTTATATTTTTTTTTGAAAATTTTTTTTTAAGTTTTTTTAAATTTTTTTAAAATTTTTTTAAAAATTTTTTTAAAATTTTTTTTATTTTTTTTTAAATTTTTTTTTTTAATTTTTTTTTTGAAATTTTTTTTAATTTTTTTTTTTGAAAATTTTTTTTTTCAAGTTTTTTTTTAATTTCTTTTTCTTGAAAATTTTTTTTTCGAATTTTTTTTTAAATTTTTTTTAAATTTTTTTTTTTTTAATTTTTTTTTTTTAAATTTTTTTTTAGAAATTTTTTTAAATTTTTTTTAAATTTTTTTTAAAATTTTTTTAAATTTTTTTTTTGAAATTTTTTTTTTTTGAAGTTTTTTTTTCATTTTTTTAAAAATTTTTTTTTAATTTTTTTTTTGATAATTTTTTTTTCGAAATTTTTTTAAATTTTTTTTTAATTTTTATTAAAAATTTTTTTTTTGAAATTTTTTTAAATTTTTTTTTAAATTTTTTTTTCTTGAAAATTTTTTTTTCGAATTTTTTTTTCATTTTTTTTAAATTTGTTTTTTAATTTTTTTTTTGAAAATTTTTTTTTCGAAATTTTTTTTTTTGAAAATTTTTTTTCTATTTTTTTTAAATTTTTTTTTTGAAATTTTTTTTAAATTTTTTTTTGAAAATTTTTTTTATTTTTATTTTTTTTTTCGAAAATTTTTTTGAAATTTTTTTTAGAAATTTTTTTTAATTTTTTTTTAAATTTTTTTTTAAATTTTTTTTTATTTTTTTTTTTGAAAATTTTTTTTTCGAAATTTTTTTCTCATTTTTTTTAAAATTTTTTTTTAAATTTTTTTTTTAATTTTTTTTTTTGAAAATTTTTTTTTAGAAATTTTTTTTAAATTCTTTTTTAATTTTTTTTAAAATTTTTTTAAATTTTTTTTTTGAAATTTTTTTTTTTGAAGTTTTTTTTTTATTTTTTTAAAATTTTTTTTTAAATTTTTTTTTTTGAAAATTTTTTTTTCGAAATTTTTTTAAATTTTTTTTTAATTTTTATTAAAAATTTTTTTTTTGAAATTTTTTTAAAATTTTTTTAAATTTTTTTTTCTTGAAAATTTTTTTTTCGAATTTTTTTTTCATTTTTTTTTAATTTGTTTTTTAATTTTTTTTTTGAAAATTTTTTTTTCGAAATTTTTTTTTTTGAAAATTTTTTTTTTTATTTTTTTAGAAATTTTTTTTTTTGAAAATTTTTTTTTCGAAATTTTTTTTCGAATTTTTTTTTTAATTTTTTAAAATTTTTTTTTTTTAATTTTTTTTTTGAAATGTTTTTTAAATTTTTTTTTGAAATTTTTTTTTTGGAAATTTTTTATTTTGAAAATTTTTTTTTGAAATTTTTTTTTTCGAAAATTATTTTTTCGAATTTTTTTCGAATTTTTTTTTTTGAAAATTTTTTTTTTTTTTTTTTTTTTTGAAATTTTTTTTTCTTAAAAATTTTTTTTTCGAATTTTTTTTTTCAATTTTTTTTTAATTTTTTTTTTCGAATTTTTTTCAATTTTTTTCAAATTTTTTTTTTTAATTTTTTTTGAAATTTTTTTAAAATTTTTTTTTTGAAATTTTTTTTTTTTTATTTTTTTTTTATTTTTTTTAAATTTTTTTTAAAATTTTTTTTTAAATTTTTTTTTCTTGAAAATTTTTTTTCGAATTTTTTTTTCATTCTTTTTTAATTTTTTTTAAATTTTTTTTTTGAAAATTTTTTTTTCGAAATTTTTTTTTTTGAAAATTTTTTTTTTTTATTTTTTTAGAAATTTTTTTTTTTTGAAAATTTTTTTTTCGAAATTTTTTTTCGAATTTTTTTTTAAATTTTTTAAAAAATTTTTTTTTTAATTTTTTTTTTTTATTTTTTTTTGAAATTTTTTTAAAATTTTTATTTTGAAAATTTTTTTTTTTGAAAATTTTTTTTTCGAATTTTTTTAGAAATTTTTTTAGAAATTTTTTTTTTTTATTTTTTTTGAAATTTTTTTTAAATTTTTTTTTTGAAAATTTTTTTTTTTGAAGTTTTTTTTTTATTTTTTTAAATTTTTTTTAAAAATTTTTTTAAAATTTTTTTTTATTTTTTTTAAAATTTTTTTAAATTTTTTTTTTTATTTTTTTTTTGAAATTTTTTTAAAATTTTTATTTTGAAAATTTTTTTTTTTGAAAATTTTTTTTTCGAATTTTTTTAGAAATTTTTTTTTTTATTTTTTTTGAAATGTTTTTTAAATTTTTTTTTGAAATTTTTTTTTTGGAAATTTTTTATTTTGAAAATTTTTTTTTGAATTTTTTTTTTTTGAAAATTATTTTTTCGAATTTTTTTTTTTGAAAATTTTTTTTTTTTTATTTTTTTTTGAAATTTTTTTTTCTTGAAAATTTTTTTTTCGAATTTTTTTTTCAATTTTTTTTAAATTTTTTTTAATTTTTTTTTTAAATTTTTTTTTTAATTTTTTTTTTCGAATTTTTTTCAATTTTTTTCAAATTTTTTTTTAATTTTTTTTTTTTAATTTTTTTTGAAATTTTTTTTAAATTTTTTTTCTTGAAAATTTTTTTTTCGAATTTTTTTTTCATACTTTTTTAATTTTTTTTTGAAGTTTTTTTTTGAAAATTTTTTTTTCGAAATTTTTTTTTTTGAAAATTTTTTTTTTTATTTTTTTAGAAATTTTTTTTTTGAACATTTTTTTTTCGAAATTTTTTTTCGAATTTTTTTTTAAATTTTTAAAAAAAATTTTTTTTTTAATTTTTTTTTTTAATTTTTTTTAAAATTTTTTTTGAAAATTTTTTTTTTTATTTTTTTTTGAAAATTTTTTTAAAAGTTTTTTTAAATTTTTTTAAAATTTTTTTTAAAATTTTTTTTAAATTTTTTTTATTTTTTTTTTTATTTTTTTAAATTTTTTTTTTTAATTTTTTTTTTAAAATTTTTTTTAATTTTTTTTTTGAAAATTTTTTTTTTTTCAAGTTTTTTTTTAATTTTTTTTTCTTGAAAATTTTTTTTTCATTTTTTTTTCATTTTTTTTTATTTTTTTTTTGAAATTTTTTTTTTCGAAATTTTTTTCTCATTTTTTTTAAAAATTTTTTTAAAATTTTTTTTTTAATTTTTTTTTTTGAAAATTTTTTTTTAGAAATTTTTTTTTAATTTTTTTTTATTTTTTTTAAAATTTTTTTTAAATTTTTTTTATTTTTTTTAAAATTTTTTTAAATTTTTTTTTTTAATTTTTTTTTTGAAATTTTTTTTAATTTTTTTTTTTGAAAATTTTTTTTTTTCAAGTTTTTTTTTAATTTTTTTTTCTTGAAATTTTTTTTTTCATTTTTTTTTCATTTTTTTTTATTTTTTTTTTGAAAATTTTTTTTTCGAAATTTTTTTCTCATTTTTTTAAAAATTTTTTTTAAAATTTTTTTTTAATTTTTTTTTTTGAAAATTTTTTTTTCGAAATTTTTTAAATTTTTTTTTAAATTTTTATTAAAAATTTTTTTTTTGAAATTTTTTTAAATTTTTTTTTTAATTTTTTTTTCTTGAAAATTTTTTTTTCGAATTTTTTTTTCATTTTTTTTAATTTGTTTTTTAATTTTTTTTTTGAAAATTTTTTTTTCGAAATTTTTTTTTTGAAAATTTTTTTTTTTATTTTTTTAGAAATTTTTTTTTTTTGAAAATTTTTTTTTCGAAATTTTTTTTCGAATTTTTTTTTAAATTTTTTAAAAATTTTTTTTTTTAATT
>OX101809.2:37243327-37248327 GCA_944452925.2 Chrysolina oricalcia | reverse complement strand
AAATTATTTTAAATTTTTTTTTTTAATTTTTTTTTGAAATTTTTTTAAATTTTTTTTTTGAAAATTTTTTTTTTTTAAGTTTTTTTTTTATTTTTTTTTTTATTTTTTTTAAAAATTTTTTTTCTTGAAAATTTTTTTTTCGAATTTTTTTTTCATTTTTTTTTAAATTTTTTTTTTTTGAAAATTTTTTTTTCGAAATTTTTTTTAAATTTTTTTTTAATTTTTATTAAAATTTTTTTTTTGAAATTTTTTTAAATTTTTTTTTAAATTTTTTTTTCTTGAAAATTTTTTTTTCGAATTTTTTTTTTAATTTTTTTTTATTTTTTTTTTAATTTTTTTAAATTTTTTTTTAAATTTTTTTTTTTTAATTTTTTTAAATTTTTTTTTGAAAAATTTTTTTTTTTAAGTTTTTTTTTTATTTTTTTAAAAAAATTTTTTAAATTTTTTTTTCTTGAAAATTTTTTTTTCGAATTTTTTTTTCATTTTTTTTTTAATTTTTTTTTTGAAATTTTTTTAAATTTTTTTTAAAATTTTTTTTTCTTGAAAATTTTTTTTTCGAATTTTTTTTTCATTTTTTTAAAATTTTTTTTAAATTCTTTTTTTGAAAATTTTTTTTTCGAAATTTTTTTTTTTGAAAATTTTTTTTTTAAATTTTTTTAGAAATTTTTTTTTTTGAAAATTTTTTTTTCGAAATTTTTTTTCGAATTTTTTTTTTAATTTTTCAAAAATTTTTTTTCGAAATTTTTTTTGTGAAATTTTTTTTAAATTTTTTTTTGAAATTTTTTTTTTGGAAATTTTTTTTTTTGAAAATTTTTTTTTGAAATTTTTTTTTTCGAAAATTTTTTTTTCGAATTTTTTTAGAAATTTTTTTTTTTGAAAATTTTTTTTTTTTTTTTTTTTGAAATTTTTTTTTCTTGAAAATTTTTTTTTCGATTTTTTTTTTTCAATTTTTTTTTAATTTTTTTTTATTTTTTTTTTTGAAAATTTTTTTTTCGAAATTTTTTTCTCATTTTTTTTTTAATTTTTTTTTTGAAAATTTTTTTTTCGAATTTTTTTTTTAATCTTTTTTTTATTTTTTTTAAAATCATTTTAAATTTTTTTTTTTAATTTTTTTTTTGAAATTTTTTTAAATTTTTTTTTTGAAGTTTTTTTTTATTTTTTTAAATTTTTTTTTAAATTTTTTTTTCTTGAAAATTTTTTTTTCGAATTTTTTTTCTTTTTTTTTAAATTTTTTTTTTTGAAAATTGTTTTTTCGAAATTTTTTTAAAATTTTTTTTTCAAATTTTTATTAAAATTTTTTTTTTTGAAATTTTTTTAAATTTTTTTTTCTTGAAAATTTTTTTTTCGAATTTTTTTTTCATTTTTTTTTAAATTTTTTTTTTGAAATTTTTTTAAATTTTTTTTTAAATTTTTTTTTCTTGAAAATTTTTTTTTCGAATTTTTTTTTCATTTTTTTTAAATTTTTTTCAAATTTTTTTTTTGAAAATTTTTTTTTCGAAATTTTTTTTTTTTTAAATTTTTTTTTTAATTTTTTTAGAAATTTTTTTTTTTGAAAATTTTTTTTTCGAAATTTTTTTTCGAATTTTTTTTTTAATTTTTCAAAAATTTTTTTTCGAAATTTTTTTTTTGAAATTTTTTTTAAATTTTTTTTTGAAATTTTTTTTTTGGAAATTTTTTTTTTTGAAAATTTTTTTTTGAAATTTTTTTTTTCGAAAATTTTTTTTTCGAATTTTTTTAAAAATTTTTTTTTTTGAAAATTTTTTTTTTTTTTTTTTTTGAAATTTTTTTTTCTTGAAAATTTTTTTTTCGAATTTTTTTTTTCAATTTTTTTTTTTATTTTTTTTTTTGAAAATTTTTTTTTCGAAATTTTTTTCTCATTTTTTTTTAAATTTTTTTTTTGAAAATTTTTTTTTCGAAATTTTTTTTTAATATTTTTTTTATTTTTTTAAAAATCATTTTAAATTTTTTTTTTTAATTTTTTTTTTTTATTTTTTTAAATTTTTTTTTTAATTTTTTTTTCTTGAAAATTTTTTTTTCGAATTTTTTTTTCTTTTTTTTTAAATTTTTTTTTTGAAAATTTTTTTTTCGAAATTTTTTTTAAATTTTTTTTTCAAATTTTTATTAAATTTTTTTTTTTGAAATTTTTTTAAATTTTTTTTTAAATTTTTTTTTCTTGAAAATTTTTTTTTCGATTTTTTTTTTCATTTTTTTAAAAAATTTTTTAAATTTGTTTTTTGAAAATTTTTTTTTCGAAATTTTTTTTTTAATTTTTTTTTTAATTTTTATTAAAATTTTTTTTTTTGAAATTTTTTTAAATTTTTTTTTAAATTTTTTTTTTCTTGAAAATTTTTTTTTCGAATTTTTTTTTCATTTTTTAAAAATTTTTTTTAAATTTTTTTTTTGAAAATTTTTTTTTCGAATTTTTTTTTTTTGAAAATTTTTTTTTAAAATTTTTTTAGAAATTTTTTTTTTTGAAAATTTTTTTTCGAAATTTTTTTTCGAATTTTTTTTTTAATTTTTCAAAAATTTTTTTTCGAAATTTTTTTTTTGAAATTTTTTTTAAATTTTTTTTTGGAATTTTTTTTTTGGAAATTTTTTTTTTTGAAAATTTTTTTTTGAAATTTTTTTTTTCGAAAATTTTTTTTTCGAATTTTTTTAGAAATTTTTTTTTTTGAAAATTTTTTTTTTTTTTTGAAATTTTCTTTTTCTTGAAAATTTTTTTTTCGAATTTTTTTTTTCAATTTTTTTTTTAATTTTTTTTTTATTTTTTTTTTTGAAAATTTTTTTTTCGAAATTTTTTTCTCATTTTTTTTAAATTTTTTTTTAAATTTTTTTTTTGAAAATTTTTTTTTCGAAATTTTTTTAAAATCTTTTTTTTATTTTTTTTTAAATTATTTTAAATTTTTTTTTAAATTTTTTTTTTTGAAAATTTTTTTTTCGAATTTTTTTTTCATTTTTTTTAAATTTTTTTTTTGAAAATTTTTTTTTCGAAATTTTTTTTTAATTTTTTTTTTTAATTTTTATTAAAATTTTTTTTTTGAAATTTTTCTAATTTTTTTTTCTTGAAAATTTTTTTTTCGAATTTTTTTTTCGAATTTTTTTTTCATTTTTTTAAAATTTTTTTTAAATTTTTTTTTTGAAAATTTTTTTTTCGAAATTTTTTTTTTTGAAAATTTTTTTTTTAATTTTTTTAGAAATTTTTTTTTGAAAATTTTTTTTTCGAAATTTTTTATCGAATTTTTTTTTTAATTTTTTAAAATTTTTTTTTTTAATTTTTTTTTTTTAATTTTTTTTAAATTTTTTTTTGAAATTTTTTTTTTGGAAATTTTTTTTTGAAAATTTTTTTTTAAAATTTTTTTTTTTTTAAGTTTTTTTTTTATTTTTTTTTAATTTTTTTAAAATTTTTTTTTAAATTTTTTTTTATTTTTTTTAAAATTTTTTAAAATTTTTTTTTTTTATTTTTTTTTTGAAATTTTTTTTAAATTTTTTTTTTGAAAATTTTTTTTTTTAAGTTTTTTTTTTATTTTTTTTTCTTGAAAATTTTTTTTTCGAATTTTTTTTTCATTTTTTTTTAAATTTTTTTTATGAAAATTTTTTTTTCGAAATTTTTTTCTCATTTTTTTTTAAATTTTTTTTTTAATTTTTTTTTTTGAAAATTTTTTTTTCAATTTTTTTTTTGAAAATTTTTTTTTCGAAATTTTTTTTAAATTTTTTTTTATTTTTTTAAAATTATTTTAAATTTTTTTTTTTAATTTTTTTTTGAAATTTTTTTAAATTTTTTTTTTGAAAATTTTTTTTTTTTAAGTTTTTTTTTTATTTTTTTTTTTATTTTTTTTTAAAAATTTTTTTTCTTGAAAATTTTTTTTTCGAATTTTTTTTTCATTTTTTTTTAAATTTTTTTTTTTGAAAATTTTTTTTTCGAAATTTTTTTTAAATTTTTTTTTAATTTTTATTAAAATTTTTTTTTTGAAATTTTTTTAAATTTTTTTTTAAATTTTTTTTTCTTGAAAATTTTTTTTTCGAATTTTTTTTTTTATTTTTTTTTATTTTTTTTTTAATTTTTTTAAATTTTTTTTTAAATTTTTTTTTAAAATTTTTTTAAATTTTTTTTTGAAAAATTTTTTTTTTTAAGTTTTTTTTTTATTTTTTTAAAAAAATTTTTTAAATTTTTTTTTCTTGAAAATTTTTTTTTCGAATTTTTTTTTCATTTTTTTTTAAATTTTTTTTTTGAAATTTTTTTAAATTTTTTTTAAAATTTTTTTTTCTTGAAAATTTTTTTTTCGAATTTTTTTTTCATTTTTTTTAAATTTTTTTTAAATTCTTTTTTTGAAAATTTTTTTTTCGAAATTTTTTTTTTTGAAAATTTTTTTTTTAAATTTTTTTAGAAATTTTTTTTTTTGAAAATTTTTTTTTCGAAATTTTTTTTCGAATTTTTTTTTTAATTTTTCAAAAATTTTTTTTCGAAATTTTTTTTGTGAAATTTTTTTTAAATTTTTTTTTGAAATTTTTTTTTTGGAAATTTTTTTTTTTGAAAATTTTTTTTTGAAATTTTTTTTTTCGAAAATTTTTTTTTCGAATTTTTTTAGAAATTTTTTTTTTTGAAAATTTTTTTTTTTTTTTTTTTTGAAATTTTTTTTTCTTGAAAATTTTTTTTTCGATTTTTTTTTTTCAATTTTTTTTTAATTTTTTTTTATTTTTTTTTTGAAAATTTTTTTTTCGAAATTTTTTTCTCATTTTTTTTTTAATTTTTTTTTTGAAAATTTTTTTTTCGAAATTTTTTTTTAATCTTTTTTTTATTTTTTTTAAAATCATTTTAAATTTTTTTTTTTTATTTTTTTTTTGAAATTTTTTTAAATTTTTTTTTTGAAGTTTTTTTTTATTTTTTTAAATTTTTTTTTAAATTTTTTTTTCTTGAAAATTTTTTTTTCGAATTTTTTTTCTTTTTTTTTAAATTTTTTTTTTTGAAAATTGTTTTTTCGAAATTTTTTTAAAATTTTTTT
>OX101809.2:37225827-37228327 GCA_944452925.2 Chrysolina oricalcia | reverse complement strand
TTTTTTTTTGAAATTTTTTTTTTGGAAATTTTTTTTTTTGAAAATTTTTTTTTGAAATTTTTTTTTTCGAAATTTTTTTTTTCGAATTTTTTTAGAAATTTTTTTTTTTGAAAATTTTTTTTTTTTTATTTTTTTTGAAATTTTTTTTTCTTGAAAATTTTTTTTTCGAATTTTTTTTTTCAATTTTTTTTTATTTTTTTTTTATTTTTCTTAAAATTTTTTTCAAATTTTTTTTAAATTTTTTTTTTTAATTTTTTTTTTTCGAATTTTTTTCAATTTTTTTTTTAATTTTTTTTTAAATTTTTTTTTTTTAATTTTTTTTGAAATTTTTTTTTTCGAAAATTTTTTTTTTGAATTTTTTTTAGAAATTTTTCTTTTGAATTTTTTTTTTTATTTTTTTTTGAAATTTTTTTTAAATTTTTTTTTTGAAATTTTTTTTTTTTAAATTTTTTTTTTATTTTTTTAAAATTTTTTTTTAAATTTTTTTTTCTTGAAAATTTTTTTTTTCGATTTTTTTTTTCATTTTTTTGAAATTTTTTTTTTGAAAATTTTTTTTTCGAAATTTTTTTTTAAATTTTTTTTTTGAAAATTTTTTTTTCGAAATTTTTTTTTAATTTTTTTTTAAATTTTTTTTCTTGAAAATTTTTTTTTCGAATTTTTTTTTCATTTTTTTTAAAAAATTTTTTTATTTTTTTTTTTGAAAATTTTTTTTTCGAAATTTTTTTCTCATTTTTTTAAAATTTTTTTTTTAATTTTTTTTTTTTGAAAATTTTTTTTTCGAAATTTTTTTTAAATTTTTTTTTTATTTTTTTTTAAATTATTTTAAATTTTTTTTTAAAATTTTTTTTTTGAAATTTTTTGAAATTTTTTTTTTTGAAATTTTTTTTTTTTTAAGTTTTTTTTTTATTTTTTTAAAATTTTTTTTTTTGAAAATTTTTTTTTTTTTTTTTTTGAAATTTTTTTTTCTTGAAAATTTTTTTTTCGAATTTTTTTTTTCAATTTTTTTTTAATTTTTTTTTTATTTTTTTTTTTGAAAATTTTTTTTTCGAAATTTTTTTCTCATTTTTTTTAAAAATTTTTTTTAAATTTTTTTTTTGAAAATTTTTTTTTCGAAATTTTTTTCAAATCTTTTTTTTATTTTTTTTAAAATCATTTTAAATTTTTTTTTTTAATTTTTTTTTTGAAATTTTTTTAAATTTTTTTTTTTGAAGTTTTTTTTTTATTTTTTTAAATTTTTTTATTAATTTTTTTTTCTTGAAAATTTTTTTTTCGAATTTTTTTTTCTTTTTTTTTAAATTTTTTTTTTTGAAAATTTTTTTTTCGAAATTTTTTTTAAATTTTTTTTTCAAATTTTTATTAAAATTTTTTTTTTTGAAATTTTTTTAAATTTTTTTTTAAATTTTTTTTTCTTGATAATTTTTTTTTCGATTTTTTTTTTCATTTTTTTTAAATTTTTTTTAAATTTTTTTTTTGAAAATTTTTTTTTCGAAATTTTTTTTTTTGAAAATTTTTTTTAAAATTTTTTTAGAAATTTTTTTTTTTGAAAATTTTTTTTTCGAAATTTTTTTTCGAATTTTTTTTTTTAATTTTTTAAAAATTTTTTTTCGAAATTTTTTTTTCTTGAAAATTTTTTTTTCGAATTTTTTTTTCATTTTTTTTTAAATTTTTTTTTTTGAAAATTTTTTTTTCGAAATTTTTTTTTAATTTTTTTTTTAATTTTCATTAAAATTTTTTTTTTGAAATTTTTTAAAATTTTTTTTTAAATTTTTTTTTCTTGAAAATTTTTTTTTCGAATTTTTTTTTAAATTTTTTTTTTATTTTTTTTTTAATTTTTTTAAATTTTTTTTTTAAATTTTTTTTTTTGAAATTTTTTTTTTTAAGTTTTTTTTTTTATTTTTTTAAAAATTTTTTTTAAATTTTTTTCTCTTGAAAATTTTTTTTTCGAATTTTTTTTTCATTTTTTTTTAAATTTTTTTGTTTTGAAAATTTTTTTTTCGAAATTTTTTTTTAATTTTTTTTTTAATTTTTATTAAAATTTTTTTTTTGAAATTTTTTTAAATTTTT
This sequence comes from Chrysolina oricalcia, assembly GCA_944452925.2. Lineage (NCBI taxonomy): Eukaryota > Metazoa > Arthropoda > Insecta > Coleoptera > Chrysomelidae > Chrysolina > Chrysolina oricalcia. The sequence continues at coordinate 37,226,263 of OX101809.2, read as the reverse complement.
TTTTTTAATTTTTTTTTCTTGAAAATTTTTTTTTCGAATTTTTTTTTAAATTTTTTTTTATTTTTTTTTTAATTTTTTTAAAAATTTTTTTAAATTTTTTTTTTGAAATTTTTTTAAATTTTTTTTTGAAAAATTTTTTTTTTTAAGTTTTTTTTTTATTTTTTTAAAAAAATTTTTTAAATTTTTTTTTCTTGAAAATTTTTTTTTCGAATTTTTTTTTCATTTTTTTTTTAATTTTTTTTTTGAAATTTTTTTAAATTTTTTTTTAAATTTTTTTTTCTTGAAAATTTTTTTTTCGAATTTTTTTTTTCATTTTTTTTAAATTTTTTTTAAATTTTTTTTTTGAAAATTTTCTTTTCGAAATTTTTTTTTTTGAAAATTTTTTTTTTTAATTTTTTTAGAATTTTTTTTTTTTGAAAATTTTTTTTTCGAAATT
>OX101809.2:37218327-37220827 GCA_944452925.2 Chrysolina oricalcia | reverse complement strand
TTTTGAAATTTTTTTTAAATTTTTTTTTTGAAATTTTTTTTTTTTAAATTTTTTTTTTATTTTTTTAAAATTTTTTTTTAAATTTTTTTTTCTTGAAAATTTTTTTTTTCGATTTTTTTTTTCATTTTTTTGAAATTTTTTTTTTGAAAATTTTTTTTTCGAAATTTTTTTTTAAATTTTTTTTTTGAAAATTTTTTTTTCGAAATTTTTTTTTAATTTTTTTTTAAATTTTTTTTCTTGAAAATTTTTTTTTCGAATTTTTTTTTCATTTTTTTTAAAAAATTTTTTTATTTTTTTTTTTGAAAATTTTTTTTTCGAAATTTTTTTCTCATTTTTTTAAAATTTTTTTTTTAATTTTTTTTTTTTGAAAATTTTTTTTTCGAAATTTTTTTTAAATTTTTTTTTTATTTTTTTTTAAATTATTTTAAATTTTTTTTTTAAATTTTTTTTTTGAAATTTTTTGAAATTTTTTTTTTTGAAATTTTTTTTTTTTTAAGTTTTTTTTTTATTTTTTTAAAATTTTTTTTTTTGAAAATTTTTTTTTTTTTTTTTTTGAAATTTTTTTTTCTTGAAAATTTTTTTTTCGAATTTTTTTTTTCAATTTTTTTTTAATTTTTTTTTTATTTTTTTTTTTGAAAATTTTTTTTTCGAAATTTTTTTCTCATTTTTTTTAAAATTTTTTTTTAAATTTTTTTTTTGAAAATTTTTTTTTCGAAATTTTTTTCAAATCTTTTTTTTATTTTTTTTAAAATCATTTTAAATTTTTTTTTTTAATTTTTTTTTTGAAATTTTTTTAAATTTTTTTTTTTGAAGTTTTTTTTTTATTTTTTTAAATTTTTTTATTAATTTTTTTTTCTTGAAAATTTTTTTTTCGAATTTTTTTTTCTTTTTTTTTAAATTTTTTTTTTTGAAAATTTTTTTTTCGAAATTTTTTTTAAATTTTTTTTTCAAATTTTTATTAAAATTTTTTTTTTTGAAATTTTTTTAAATTTTTTTTTAAATTTTTTTTTCTTGATAATTTTTTTTTCGATTTTTTTTTTCATTTTTTTAAAATTTTTTTTAAATTTTTTTTTTGAAAATTTTTTTTTCGAAATTTTTTTTTTTGAAAATTTTTTTTAAAATTTTTTTAGAAATTTTTTTTTTTGAAAATTTTTTTTTCGAAATTTTTTTTCGAATTTTTTTTTTTAATTTTTTAAAAATTTTTTTTCGAAATTTTTTTTTCTTGAAAATTTTTTTTTCGAATTTTTTTTTCATTTTTTTTTAAATTTTTTTTTTTGAAAATTTTTTTTTCGAAATTTTTTTTTAATTTTTTTTTTAATTTTCATTAAAATTTTTTTTTTGAAATTTTTTAAAATTTTTTTTTAAATTTTTTTTTCTTGAAAATTTTTTTTTCGAATTTTTTTTTAAATTTTTTTTTTATTTTTTTTTTAATTTTTTTAAATTTTTTTTTTAAATTTTTTTTTTTGAAATTTTTTTTTTTAAGTTTTTTTTTTTATTTTTTTAAAAATTTTTTTTAAATTTTTTTCTCTTGAAAATTTTTTTTTCGAATTTTTTTTTCATTTTTTTTTAAATTTTTTTGTTTTGAAAATTTTTTTTTCGAAATTTTTTTTTAATTTTTTTTTTAATTTTTATTAAAATTTTTTTTTTGAAATTTTTTTAAATTTTTTTTTTTAATTTTTTTTTCTTGAAAATTTTTTTTTCGAATTTTTTTTTAAATTTTTTTTTATTTTTTTTTTAATTTTTTTAAAAATTTTTTTAAATTTTTTTTTTGAAATTTTTTTAAATTTTTTTTTGAAAAATTTTTTTTTTTAAGTTTTTTTTTTATTTTTTTAAAAAATTTTTTTAAATTTTTTTTTCTTGAAAATTTTTTTTTCGAATTTTTTTTTCATTTTTTTTTTAATTTTTTTTTTGAAATTTTTTTAAATTTTTTTTTAAATTTTTTTTTCTTGAAAATTTTTTTTTCGAATTTTTTTTTTCATTTTTTTTAAATTTTTTTTAAATTTTTTTTTTGAAAATTTTCTTTTCGAAATTTTTTTTTTTGAAAATTTTTTTTTTTAATTTTTTTAGAATTTTTTTTTTTTGAAAATTTTTTTTTCGAAATTTTTTTTCGAATTTTTTTTTTAATTTTTCAAAAATTTTTTTTCGAAATTTTTTTTTTGAAATTTTTTTTAAATTTTTTTTTGAAATTTTTTTTTTGGAATTTTTTTTTTTTGAAATTTTTTTTTTGAAATTTTTTTTTTCGAAAATTTTTTTTTCGAATTTTTTTAAAAATTTTTTTTCTGAAAATTTTTTTTTTTTTTTTTTTTGAAATTTTTTTTTCTTGAAAATTTTTTTTTCGAATTTTTTTTTTCAATTTTTTTTTTATTTTTTTTTTGAAAATTTTTTTTTCGAAATTTTTTTCTCATTTTTTTTAAAAAATTTTTTTAAATTTTTTTTTTGAAAATTTTTTTTTCGAAATTTTTTTTTAATCTTTTTTTTATTTTTTAAAAATCATTTTAAA
>OX101809.2:37200827-37203327 GCA_944452925.2 Chrysolina oricalcia | reverse complement strand
TTTTTCTTGAAAATTTTTTTTTCGAATTTTTTTTTAAATTTTTTTTTTATTTTTTTTTTAATTTTTTTAAATTTTTTTTTAAATTTTTTTTTTTTAATTTTTTTAAATTTTTTTTTGAAAAATTTTTTTTTTTAAGTTTTTTTTTTATTTTTTTAAAAAAAATTTTTAAATTTTTTTTTCTTGAAAATTTTTTTTTCGAATTTTTTTTTCATTTTTTTTTAAATTTTTTTTTTTGAAATTTTTTTAAATTTTTTTTTAAATTTTTTTTTCTTGAAAATTTTTTTTTCGAATTTTTTTTTCATTTTTTTTTAATTTTTTTTAAATTCTTTTTTTGAAAATTTTTTTTTCGAAATTTTTTTTTTTGAAAATTTTTTTTTTTAATTTTTTTAGAAATTTTTTTTTTTGAAAATTTTTTTTTCGAAATTTTTTTTCGAATTTTTTTTTTAATTTTTCAAAAATTTTTTTTCGAAATTTTTTTTGTGAAATTTTTTTAAAATTTTTTTTTGAAATTTTTTTTTTGGAAATTTTTTTTTTTGAAAATTTTTTTTTGAAATTTTTTTTTTCGAAAATTTTTTTTTCGAATTTTTTTAGAAATTTTTTTTTTTGAAAATTTTTTTTTTTTTTTTTTTTGAAATTTTTTTTTCTTGAAAATTTTTTTTTCGATTTTTTTTTTCAATTTTTTTTTAATTTTTTTTTATTTTTTTTTTTGAAAATTTTTTTTTCGAAATTTTTTTCTCATTTTTTTTTTTATTTTTTTTTAAATTTTTTTTTTGAAAATTTTTTTTTCGAAATTTTTTTTAAATCTTTTTTTTATTTTTTTAAAAATCATTTTAAATTTTTTTTTTTATTTTTTTTTTTGAAATTTTTTTAAATTTTTTTTTTTGAAGTTTTTTTTTTATTTTTTTAAATTTTTTTTTAAATTTTTTTTTCTTGAAAATTTTTTTTTCGAATTTTTTTTCTTTTTTTTTAAATTTTTTTTTTTGAAAATTTTTTTTTCGAAATTTTTTTTAAATTTTTTTTTCAAATTTTTATTAAAATTTTTTTTTTGAAATTTTTTAAAATTTTTTTTTCTTGAAAATTTTTTTTTCGATTTTTTTTTTCATTTTTTAAAAATTTTTTTTCGAAATTTTTTTTTCTTGAAAATTTTTTTTTCGAATTTTTTTTTCATTTTTTTTTAAATTTTTTTTTTTGAAAATTTTTTTTTCGAAATTTTTTTTAAATTTTTTTTTAAATTTTCAATAAAATTTTTTTTTTGAAATTTTTTAAAATTTTTTTTTAAATTTTTTTTTCTTGAAAATTTTTTTTTCGAATTTTTTTTTCATTTTTTTTCAAATTTTTTTTTTGAAAATTTTTTTTTCGAATTTTTTTTTTAATTTTTTTTTTTAATTTTTATTAAAATTTTTTTTTTGAAGTTTTTTTTTTATTTTTTTAAATTTTTTTTTTAAATTTTTTTTTTTGAAAATTTTTTTTTCGAATTTTTTTTTCATTTTTTTTTAAATTTTTTTTTTTGAAAATTTTTTTTTCGAAATTTTTTTTTTAATTTTTTTTTTAATTTTTATTAAAATTTTTTTAAATTTTTTTTAAATTTTTTTTTCTTGAAAATTTTTTTTTCGAATTTTTTTTTTCATTTTTTTTTAATTTTTTTTAATATTTTTTTTTTGAAAATTTTTTTTTCGAAATTTTTTTTTTTGAAAATTTTTTTAAAAATTTTTTTAGAAATTTTTTTTTTTGAAAATTTTTTTTTCGAAATTTTTTTTCGATTTTTTTTTTAATTTTTTAAAAAATTTTTTTTTTAATTTTTTTTTTGAAATTTTTTTTAAATTTTTTTTTGAAATTTTTTTTTTGGAAATTTTTTTTTTTGAAAATTTTTTTTTGAAATTTTTTTTTTCGAAATTTTTTTTTTCGAATTTTTTTAGAAATTTTTTTTTTTGAAAATTTTTTTTATTTTATTTTTTTTTGAAATTTTTTTTTCTTGAAAATTTTTTTTTCGAATTTTTTTTTTCAATTTTTTTTAATTTTTTTTTTAATTTTTCTTAAAATTTTTTTCAAATTTTTTTAAATTTTTTTTTTAAATTTTTTTTTAATTTTTTTTTTCGAATTTTTTTCAATTTTTTTTTAAATTTTTTTTTAAATTTTTTTTTTTAATTTTTTTTGAAATTTTTTTTTTCGAAAATTTTTTTTTCGAATTTTTTTTTAGAAATTTTTCTTTTGAATTTTTTTTTTTTATTTTTTTTTGAAATTTTTTTTAAATTTTTTTTTTGAAATTTTTTTTTTTTTAATTTTTTTTTTATTTTTTTAAAATTTTTTTTTAAATTTTTTTTTCTTGAAAATTTTTTTTTTCGATTTTTTTTTTCATTTTTTTTAAATTTTTTTTTTGAAAATTTTTTTTTCGAAATTTTTTTTTAAATTTTTTTTTTGAAAATTTTTTTTTCGAAATTTTTTTTTAATTTTTTTTTTAATTTTTTTTCTTGAAAATTTTTTTTTCGAATTTTTTTTTCAT
>OX101809.2:37188327-37195827 GCA_944452925.2 Chrysolina oricalcia | reverse complement strand
TTTAAATTTTTTTTTTTAATTTTTTTTTGAAAAATTTTTTTTTTTAAGTTTTTTTTTTATTTTTTTAAAAAAATTTTTTAAATTTTTTTTTCTTGAAAATTTTTTTTTCGAATTTTTTTTTCATTTTTTTTTAAATTTTTTTTTTTGAAATTTTTTTAAATTTTTTTTTAAATTTTTTTTTCTTGAAAATTTTTTTTTCGAATTTTTTTTTCATTTTTTTTAAATTTTTTTTAAATTCTTTTTTTGAAAATTTTTTTTTCGAAATTTTTTTTTTTGAAAATTTTTTTTTTAAATTTTTTTAGAAATTTTTTTTTTTGAAAATTTTTTTTTCGAAATTTTTTTTCGAATTTTTTTTTTAATTTTTCAAAAATTTTTTTTCGAAATTTTTTTTGTGAAATTTTTTTAAAATTTTTTTTTGAAATTTTTTTTTTGGAAATTTTTTTTTTTGAAAATTTTTTTTTGAAATTTTTTTTTTCGAAAATTTTTTTTTCGAATTTTTTTAGAAATTTTTTTTTTTGAAAATTTTTTTTTTTTTTTTTTTTGAAATTTTTTTTTCTTGAAAATTTTTTTTTCGATTTTTTTTTTTCAATTTTTTTTTAATTTTTTTTTATTTTTTTTTTTTTAAATTTTTTTTTTCGAAATTTTTTTCTCATTTTTTTTTTAATTTTTTTTTTAATTTTTTTTTTGAAAATTTTTTTTTCGAAATTTTTTTTAAATCTTTTTTTTATTTTTTTTAAAATCATTTTAAATTTTTTTTTTAAATTTTTTTTTTGAAATTTTTTTAAATTTTTTTTTTTGAAGTTTTTTTTTTATTTTTTTAAATTTTTTTTTAAATTTTTTTTTCTTGAAAATTTTTTTTTCGAATTTTTTTTCTTTTTTTTTAAATTTTTTTTTTTGAAAATTTTTTTTTCGAAATTTTTTTTAAATTTTTTTTTCAAATTTTTATTAAAATTTTTTTTTTTGAAATTTTTTAAAATTTTTTTTTCTTGAAAATTTTTTTTCGAAATTTTTTTTTTTGAAAATTTTTTTTTAATTTTTTTAGAAATTTTTTTTTTTGAAAATTTTTTTTTCGAAATTTTTTTTCGAATTTTTTTTTTAATTTTTCAAACATTTTTTTTCGAAATTTTCTTTTTGAAATTTTTTTTAAATTTTTTTTTGAAATTTTTTTTTTGGAAATTTTTTTTTTTGAAATTTTTTTTTTGAAATTTTTTTTTTCGAAAATTTTTTTTTTGAATTTTTTTAGAAATTTTTTTTTTTGAAAATTTTTTTTTTTTTATTTTTTTTTTGAAATTTTTTTTTCTTGAAAATTTTTTTTTCGAATTTTTTTTTCAATTTTTTTTTAATTTTTTTTTATTTTTTTTTTTGAAAATTTTTTTTTCGAAATTTTTTTCTCATTTTTTTTAAAATTTTTTTTAAAATTTTTTTTTCTTGAAAATTTTTTTTTCGAATTTTTTTTTCATTTTTTTTTAAATTTTTTTTTAATTTTTTTTTTGAAAATTTTTTTTTCGAAATTTTTTTTAAATTTTTTTTTTTAATTTTTATTAAAATTTTTTTTTTTGAAATTTTTTTAAATTTTTTTTTAATTTTTTTTTCTTGAAAATTATTTTTTCGAATTTTTTTTTCATTTTTTTTTTAATTTTTTTTTTTTGAAAATTTTTTTTTCGAAATTTTTTTTTAATTTTTTTTTTAATTTTTATTAAAATTTTTTTTTTTGAAATTTTTTTAAATTTTTTTTTAATTTTTTTTTTCTTGAAAATTTTTTTTTCGAATTTTTTTTTCGAATTTTTTTTTTAATTTTTTTTAAATTTTTTTTAAAAATTTTTTAAATTTTTTTTTTTTATTTTTTTTTTGAAATTTTTTTAAATTTTTTTTTGAAAATTTTTTTTTTTTAATTTTTTTTTTATTTTTTTAAAAATTTTTTTTAAATTTTTTTTTTTTGAAAATTTTTTTTTCGAATTTTTTTTTCATTTTTTTTTAAATTTTTTTTTTTGAAAATTTTTTTTTCGAAATTTTTTTTTAATTTTTTTTTTAATTTTTATTAAAATTTTTTTTTTTGAAATTTTTTTAAATTTTTTTTTAAATTTTTTTTTCTTGAAAATTTTTTTTTCGAATTTTTTTTTCATTTTTTTTTAATTTTTTTTAAATTTTTTTTTTGAAAATTTTTTTTTCGAAATTTTTTTTTTTGAAAATTTTTTTTTTAATTTTTTTAGAAATTTTTTTTTTTGAAAATTTTTTTTTCGAAATTTTTTTTCGATTTTTTTTTTTAATTTTTTGAAAATTTTTTTTCGAAATTTTTTTTTTGAAATTTTTTTTAAATTTTTTTTTGAAATTTTTTTTTTGGAAATTTTTTTTTTTGAAAATTTTTTTTTGAAATTTTTTTTTTCGAAAATTTTTTTTTCGAATTTTTTTAGAAATTTTTTTTTTTGAAAATTTTTTTTTTTTTTTTTTTTTTTTAATTTTGTTTTCTTGAAAATTTTTTTTTCGAATTTTTTTTTTCAATTTTTTTTAAATTTTTTATTTATTTTTTTTTGAAAATTTTTTTTTAAATTTTTTTTTTTGAAAATTTTTTTTTCGAAATTTTTTTTTTTTAATTTTTTTTTTATTTTTTAAAAAATTTTTTTAAAATTTTTTTTTCTTGAAAATTTTTTTTTCGATTTTTTTTTTCATTTTTTTGAAATTTTTTTCGAAATTTTTTTCTCATTTTTTTTAAAAATTTTTTTTTGAAAATTTTTTTTTCGAATTTTTTTTTTAATTTTTTTTTTATTTTTTTTTTAATTTTTTTAAATTTTTTTTTAAATTTTTTTTTTTAATTTTTTTTTGAAAAATTTTTTTTTTTAAGTTTTTTTTTTATTTTTTTAAAAAAATTTTTTAAATTTTTTTTTCTTGAAAATTTTTTTTTCGAATTTTTTTTTCATTTTTTTTTAAATTTTTTTTTTTGAAATTTTTTTAAATTTTTTTTTAAATTTTTTTTTCTTGAAAATTTTTTTTTCGAATTTTTTTTTCATTTTTTTTAAATTTTTTTTAAATTCTTTTTTTGAAAATTTTTTTTTCGAAATTTTTTTTTTTGAAAATTTTTTTTTTAAATTTTTTTAGAAATTTTTTTTTTTGAAAATTTTTTTTTCGAAATTTTTTTTCGAATTTTTTTTTTAATTTTTCAAAAATTTTTTTTCGAAATTTTTTTTGTGAAATTTTTTTAAAATTTTTTTTTGAAATTTTTTTTTTGGAAATTTTTTTTTTTGAAAATTTTTTTTTGAAATTTTTTTTTTCGAAAATTTTTTTTTCGAATTTTTTTAGAAATTTTTTTTTTTGAAAATTTTTTTTTTTTTTTTTTTTGAAATTTTTTTTTCTTGAAAATTTTTTTTTCGATTTTTTTTTTTCAATTTTTTTTTAATTTTTTTTTATTTTTTTTTTTTTAAATTTTTTTTTTCGAAATTTTTTTCTCATTTTTTTTTTAATTTTTTTTTTAATTTTTTTTTTGAAAATTTTTTTTTCGAAATTTTTTTTAAATCTTTTTTTTATTTTTTTTAAAATCATTTTAAATTTTTTTTTTAAATTTTTTTTTTGAAATTTTTTTAAATTTTTTTTTTTGAAGTTTTTTTTTTATTTTTTTAAATTTTTTTTTAAATTTTTTTTTCTTGAAAATTTTTTTTTCGAATTTTTTTTCTTTTTTTTTAAATTTTTTTTTTTGAAAATTTTTTTTTCGAAATTTTTTTTAAATTTTTTTTTCAAATTTTTATTAAAATTTTTTTTTTTGAAATTTTTTAAAATTTTTTTTTCTTGAAAATTTTTTTTCGAAATTTTTTTTTTTGAAAATTTTTTTTTAATTTTTTTAGAAATTTTTTTTTTTGAAAATTTTTTTTTCGAAATTTTTTTTCGAATTTTTTTTTTAATTTTTCAAACATTTTTTTTCGAAATTTTCTTTTTGAAATTTTTTTTAAATTTTTTTTTGAAATTTTTTTTTTGGAAATTTTTTTTTTTGAAATTTTTTTTTTGAAATTTTTTTTTTCGAAAATTTTTTTTTTGAATTTTTTTAGAAATTTTTTTTTTTGAAAATTTTTTTTTTTTTATTTTTTTTTTGAAATTTTTTTTTCTTGAAAATTTTTTTTTCGAATTTTTTTTTCAATTTTTTTTTAATTTTTTTTTATTTTTTTTTTTGAAAATTTTTTTTTCGAAATTTTTTTCTCATTTTTTTTAAAATTTTTTTTAAAATTTTTTTTTCTTGAAAATTTTTTTTTCGAATTTTTTTTTTCATTTTTTTTTAAATTTTTTTTTAATTTTTTTTTTGAAAATTTTTTTTTCGAAATTTTTTTTAAATTTTTTTTTTTAATTTTTATTAAAATTTTTTTTTTTGAAATTTTTTTAAATTTTTTTTTAATTTTTTTTTCTTGAAAATTATTTTTTCGAATTTTTTTTTCATTTTTTTTTTAATTTTTTTTTTTTGAAAATTTTTTTTTCGAAATTTTTTTTTAATTTTTTTTTTAATTTTTATTAAAATTTTTTTTTTTGAAATTTTTTTAAATTTTTTTTTAATTTTTTTTTTCTTGAAAATTTTTTTTTCGAATTTTTTTTTCGAATTTTTTTTTTAATTTTTTTTAAATTTTTTTTAAAAATTTTTTAAATTTTTTTTTTTTATTTTTTTTTTGAAATTTTTTTAAATTTTTTTTTGAAAATTTTTTTTTTTTTATTTTTTTTTTATTTTTTTAAAAATTTTTTTTAAATTTTTTTTTTTTGAAAATTTTTTTTTCGAATTTTTTTTTCATTTTTTTTTAAATTTTTTTTTTTGAAAATTTTTTTTTCGAAATTTTTTTTTAATTTTTTTTTTAATTTTTATTAAAATTTTTTTTTTTGAAATTTTTTTAAATTTTTTTTTAAATTTTTTTTTCTTGAAAATTTTTTTTTCGAATTTTTTTTTCATTTTTTTTTAATTTTTTTTAAATTTTTTTTTTGAAAATTTTTTTTTCGAAATTTTTTTTTTTGAAAATTTTTTTTTTAATTTTTTTAGAAATTTTTTTTTTTGAAAATTTTTTTTTCGAAATTTTTTTTCGATTTTTTTTTTTAATTTTTTGAAAATTTTTTTTCGAAATTTTTTTTTTGAAATTTTTTTTAAATTTTTTTTTGAAATTTTTTTTTTGGAAATTTTTTTTTTTGAAAATTTTTTTTTGAAATTTTTTTTTTCGAAAATTTTTTTTTCGAATTTTTTTAGAAATTTTTTTTTTTGAAAATTTTTTTTTTTTTTTTTTTTTTTTAATTTTGTTTTCTTGAAAATTTTTTTTTCGAATTTTTTTTTTCAATTTTTTTTAAATTTTTTATTTATTTTTTTTTGAAAATTTTTTTTTCGAAATTTTTTTCTCATTTTTTTTTAAATTTTTTTTTTTGAAAATTTTTTTTTCGAAATTTTTTTTTTATTTTTTTTTTTATTTTTTTTAAAATTATTTTAAATTTTTTTTTTGAATTTTTTTTTTGAAATTTTTTTAATTTTTTTTTTGAAATTTTTTTAAATTTTTTTTTTGAAATTTTTTTTTTTAAAGTTTTTTTTTAATTTTTTTAAAATTTTTTTTTAAATTTTTTTTTTGAAAATTTTTTTTTCGAATTTTTTTTAAATTTTTTTTTTAATTTTTTTTTTTGAAAATTTTTTTTTCGAAATTTTTTTTAAATTTTTTTTTTTAATTTTTATTAAAATTTTTTTTTTTGAAATTTTTTTAAATTTTTTTTTAATTTTTTTTTCTTGAAAATTTTTTTTTCATTTTTTTTTTATTTATTTTTTTTAAATTTTTTTTTCGAAATTTTTTTTTAATTTTTTTTTTAATTTTTATTAAAATTTTTTTTTTTTGAAATTTTTTTAAATTTTTTTTAATTTTTTTTTTCTTGAAAATTTTTTTTTCGAATTTTTTTTTTAATTTTTTTTAAATTTTTTTTTAAATTTTTTAAAATTTTTTTTTTTTATTTTTTTTTTGAAATTTTTTTAATTTTTTTTTTGAAAATTTTTTTTTTTAAATTTTTTTTTTATTTTTTTAAAAATTTTTTTTAAATTTTTTTTTTTTGAAAATTTTTTTTTCGAATTTTTTTTTCATTTTTTTAAATTTTTTTTTTTGAAAATTTTTTTTTCGAAATTTTTTTTTAATTTTTTTTTTAATTTTTATTAAAATTTTTTTTTTTGAAATTTTTTTAAAATTTTTTTTAAATTTTTTTTTCTTGAAAATTTTTTTTTCGAATTTTTTTTTCATTTTTTTAAAATTTTTTTTAAATTTTTTTTTTGAAAATTTTTTTTTCGAAATTTTTTTTTTTGAAAATTTTTTTTTATATTTTTTTAGAAATTTTTTTTTTTGAAAATTTTTTTTTCGAAATTTTTTTTCGAATTTTTTTTTTAATTTTTTGAAAATTTTTTTTCGAAATTTTTTTTTTGAAATTTTTTTTAAATTTGTTTTTGAAATTTTTTCTTTGGAAATTTTTTTTTTTGAAAATTTTTTTTTGAAATTTTTTTTTCGAAAATTTTTTTTTCGAATTTTTTTAGAAATTTTTTTTTTTGAAATTTTTTTTTTTTTTTTTTTGAAATTTTGTTTTCTTGAAAATTTTTTTTTTCGAATTTTTTTTTTCAATTTTTTTTAAATTTTTTATTTATTTTTTTTTTGAAAATTTTTTTTTCGAAATTTTTTTCTCATTTTTTTTTAATTTTTTTTTTTAATTTTTTTTTTTTGAAAATTTTTTTTTCGAAATTTTTTTTAAATTTTTTTTTTATTTTTTTTAAAATTATTTTAAATTTTTTTTTTAATTTTTTTTTTATTTTTTTTAAAATTATTTTAATTTTTTTTTTTAAATTTTTTTTTTGAAATTTTCTTAAATTTTTTTTTTGAAAATTTTTTTTTCGAAATTTTTTTTTTTGAAAATTTTTTTTTTAAATTTTTTTAGAAATTTTTTTTTTTGAAAATTTTTTTTTCGAAATTTTTTTTCGATTTTTTTTTTTAATTTTTTGAAAATTTTTTTTCGAAATTTTTTTTTTGAAATTTTTTTTAAATTTTTTTTTGAAATTTTTTTTTTGGAAATTTTTTTTTTGAAAATTTTTTTTTGAAATTTTTTTTTTCGAAAATTTTTTTTTCGAATTTTTTTAGAAATTTTTTTTTTGAAAATTTTTTTTTTTTTTTTTTTTTTTAATTTTGTTTTCTTGAAAATTTTTTTTTCGAATTTTTTTTTTCAATTTTTTTTAAATTTTTTATTTATTTTTTTTTGAAAATTTTTTTTTCGAAATTTTTTTCTCATTTTTTTTAAAATTTTTTTTTTAATTTTTTTTTTTTGAAAATTTTTTTTTCGAAATTTTTTTTTAATTTTTTTTTTATTTTTTTTAAAATTATTTTAAATTTTTTTTTTGAATTTTTTTTTTGAAATTTTTTTAATTTTTTTTTGAAATTTTTTTAAATTTTTTTTTGAATTTTTTTTTTTTTTAAGTTTTTTTTAAATTTTTTTAAAATTTTTTTTTAAATTTTTTTTTTGAAAATTTTTTTTTCG
>OX101809.2:37150827-37185827 GCA_944452925.2 Chrysolina oricalcia | reverse complement strand
TTTTATTTTTTAAAAATTTTTTTAAAAATTTTTTTAAAATTTTTTTATATTTTTTTTTAAATTTTTTTAAATTTTTTTCTTTAATTTTTTTTTTGAAATTTTTTTTAAATTTTTTTTTTTAAGTTTTTTTTTTATTTTTTTTAAATTTTTTTTTCTTAAAAATTTTTTTTTCGAATTTTTTTTTAAATTTTTTTTAAAATTTTTTTTTGAAATTTTTTTTTTCGAAATTTTTTTCTCATTTTTTTTAAAAATTTTTTTTCATTTTTTTTTTTGAAAATTTTTTTTCGAAATTTTTTTTAATTTTTTTTTTATTTTTTTTTTATTTTTTTTAATTTTTTTTTTTATTTTTTTTTTTTATTTTTTTTAAATTTTTTTGAAATTTTTTTTCAAAATTTTTTTTTTTGAAAGTTTTTTTTTGAAATTTTTTTTTTATTTTTTTTTTGAAATTTTTTTTAAATTTTTTTTTGAAAATTTTTTTTTTTTCAATTTTTTTTTTTCGAAAATTTTTTTAAATTTTTTTTAGAATTTTTTTTTAAATTTTTTTTTGAAAATTTTTTTTTTGAAAGTTTTTTTTTGAAATTTTTTTTTTTTTAATTTTTTTTTTTGAAATTTTTTTTAAATTTTTTTTTGAAAATTTTTTTTTTTTAATTTTTTTTTTTCGAAAATTTTTTAGAAATTTTTTTTGAAATTTTTTTTTTTTAAATTTTTTTTTTTGAATTTTTTTTTAAATTTTTTTTTCTTGAAAATTTTTTTTTCGAATTTTTTTAGAAATTTTTTTTTATGAAAATTTTTTTTTTTATTTTTTTTTGAAATTTTTTTTTAAATTTTTTTTTTGAAGTTTTTTTTTTATTTTTTTAAAATTTTTTTTTGAAATTTTTTTTTTGGAAATTTTTTTTTTTGAAAATTTTTTTTTGAAATATTTTTTTCGAAAATTTTTTTTTCGAATTTTTTTTTCTTGAAAATTTTTTTTTCGAATTTTTTTTTTCAATTTTTTTTTAATTTTTTTTTATTTTTTTTTTGAAAATTTTTTTTTCGAAATTTTTTTCTCATTTTTTTTTTAATTTTTTTTTTAATTTTTTTTTCGAAATTTTTTTTTAATTTTTTTTTTATTTTTTTTAAAATAATTTTAAATTTTTTTTTTTAATTTTTTTTTTGAAATTTTTTTAAATTTTTTTTTTGAATTTTTTTTTTTAAGTTTTTTTTTTATTTTTTTAAAAAATTTTTTTAAATTTTTTTTTTTGAAAATTTTTTTTTCGAATTTTTTTTTCATTTTTTTTTAATTTTTTTTTTTGAAAATTTTTTTTTCGAAATTTTTTTTAAATTTTTTTTTTAATTTTTATTAAAATTTTTTTTTTTGAAATTTTTTTAAATTTTTTTTTAATTTTTTTTTCTTGAAAATTTTTTTTTCGAATTTTTTTTTCATTTTTTTTTAAATTTTTTTTCTTTGAAAATTTTTTTTTCGAAATTTTTTTTTAATTTTTTTTTTATTTTTATTAAAATTTTTTTTTTTGAAATTTTTTAAAATTTTTTTTTAATTTTTTTTTCTTGAAAATTTTTTTTTCGAATTTTTTTTTAAATTTTTTTTAAATTTTTTAAAAAATTTTTTTAAATTTTTTTTTTTAATTTTTTTTTTGAAATTTTTTTAAATTTTTTTTTGAAAATTTTTTTTTTTTAATTTTTTTTTTATTTTTTTAAAAATTTTTTTAAAATTTTTTTTTCTTGAAAATTCATTTTTCGAATTTTTTTTTCATTTTTTTTTAAATTTTTTTTTTTGAAAATTTTTTTTTCGAAATTTTTTTTAAATTTTTTTTTTAATTTTTATTAAAATTTTTTTTTTGAAATTTTTTTAAATTTTTTTTTAAATTTTTTTTTCTTGAAAATTTTTTTTTCGAATTTTTTTTTCATTTTTTTAAAATTTTTTTTAAATTTTTTTTTTGAAAATTTTTTTTTCGAAATTTTTTTTTTTGAAAATTTTTTTTTTAAATTTTTTTAGAAATTTTTTTTTTTGAAAATTTTTTTTTCGAAATTTTTTTTCGAATTTTTTTTTTAATTTTTTGAAAATTTTTTTTCGAAATTTTTTTTTTTGAAATTTTTTTTAAATTTTTTTTTGAAATTTTTTTTTGGAAATTTTTTTTTTTGAAAATTTTTTTTGAAATTTTTTTTTTCGAAAATTTTTTTTTCGAATTTTTTTAGAAATTTTTTTTTTTGAAAATTTTTTTTTTTTTTTTTTGAAATTTTGTTTTCTTGAAAATTTTTTTTTCGAATTTTTTTTTTCAATTTTTTTAAAATTTTTTATTTATTTTTTTTTTGAAAATTTTTTTTTCGAAATTTTTTTCTCATTTTTTTTTAAATTTTTTTTTTAATTTTTTTTTTTTGAAAATTTTTTTTTCGAATTTTTTTTTAATTTTTTTTTTATTTTTTTAAAAATTATTTTAAATTTTTTTTTTAATTTTTTTTTTGAAATTTTTTTAAATTTTTTTTTTGAAAATTTTTTTTTTTGAAGTTTTTTTTTTATTTTTTTAAAAATTTTTTTTTAATTTTTTTTTCTTGAAAATTTTTTTTTCGAATTTTTTTTTCATTTTTTTAAAATTTTTTTTTTGAAAATTTTTTTTTCGAAATTTTTTTTAATTTTTTTTTTAATTTTTATTAAAATTTTTTTTTTGAAATTTTTTTAAATTTTTTTTTAAATTTTTTTTTCTTGAAAATTTTTTTTTCGATTTTTTTTTTCATTTTTTTTAAATTTTTTTTTAATTTTTTTTTTGAAAATTTTTTTTTCGAAATTTTTTTTTTTGAAATTTTTTTTTTAATTTTTTTAGAAATTTTTTTTTTTGAAAATTTTTTTTTCGAAATTTTTTTTCGAATTTTTTTTTTAATTTTTCAAAAATTTTTTTTCGAAATTTTTTTTTTGAAATTTTTTTTAAATTTTTTTTTGAAATTTTTTTTTTGGAAATTTTTTTTTTTGAAATTTTTTTTTGAAATTTTTTTTTTCGAAATTTTTTTTTTTGAATTTTTTTAGAAATTTTTTTTTTTGAAAATTTTTTTTTTTTTATTTTTTTTTTGAAATTTTTTTTTCTTGAAAATTTTTTTTTCGAATTTTTTTTTCAATTTTTTTTTAATTTTTTTTTTATTTTTTTTTTTTGAAAATTTTTTTTTCGAAATTTTTTTCTCATTTTTTTTTAAATTTTTTTTAAAATTTTTTTTTCTTGAAAATTTTTTTTTCGAATTTTTTTTTCATTTTTTTTTAAATTTTTTTTTAATTTTTTTTTTGAAAATTTTTTTTTCGAAATTTTTTTTAAATTTTTTTTTTTAATTTTTATTAAAATTTTTTTTTTTGAAATTTTTTTAAATTTTTTTTTAATTTTTTTTTCTTGAAAATTTTTTTTTCGAATTTTTTTTTCATTTTTTTTTTAATTTTTTTTTTTTGAAAATTTTTTTTTCGAAATTTTTTTTAAATTTTTTTTTTAATTTTCATTAAAATTTTTTTTTTTGAAATTTTTTTAAATTTTTTTTTAATTTTTTTTTTCTTGAAAATTTTTTTTTCGAATTTTTTTTTAAATTTTTTTTTAATTTTTTTTAAAATTTTTTTAAATTTTTTTTTTTTATTTTTTTTTTGAAATTTTTTTAAATTTTTTTTTGAAAATTTTTTTTTTTTTATTTTTTTTTTATTTTTTTAAAAATTTTTTTTAATTTTTTTTTTTTTGAAAATTTTTTTTTCGATTTTTTTTTTCATTTTTTTTTAAATTTTTTTTTTTTGAAAATTTTTTTTTCGAAATTTTTTTTTAATTTTTTTTTTAATTTTTATTAAAATTTTTTTTTTTGAAATTTTTTTAAATTTTTTTTGAAATTTTTTTTTCTTGAAAATTTTTTTTTCGAATTTTTTTTTCATTTTTTTTAAATTTTTTTTAAATTTTTTTTTTGAAAATTTTTTTTTCGAAATTTTTTTTTTTGAAAATTTTTTTTTTTAATTTTTTTAGAAATTTTTTTTTTTGAAAATTTTTTTTTCGAAATTTTTTTTCGAATTTTTTTTTTAATTTTTTGAAAATTTTTTTTCGAAATTTTTTTTTTGAAATTTTTTTTAAATTTTTTTTTGAAATTTTATTTTTGGAAATTTTTTTTTTGAAAATTTTTTTTTGAAATTTTTTTTTTCGAAAATTTTTTTTTCGAATTTTTTTAGAAATTTTTTTTTTTGAAATTTTTTTTTTTTTTTTTTAATTTTGTTTTCTTGAAAATTTTTTTTTCGAATTTTTTTTTCAATTTTTTTTAAATTTTTTATTTATTTTTTTTTGAAAATTTTTTTTTCGAAATTTTTTTCTCATTTTTTTTTAAATTTTTTTTTTAATTTTTTTTTTTTGAAAATTTTTTTTTCGAAATTTTTTTTTAATTTTTTTTTTATTTTTTTTAAAATTATTTTAAATTTTTTTTTTGAATTTTTTTTTTGAAATTTTTTTAATTTTTTTTTTGAAATTTTTTTAAATTTTTTTTTTGAATTTTTTTTTTTTTAAGTTTTTTTTTTAATTTTTTTAAAATTTTTTTTTAAATTTTTTTTTTGAAAATTTTTTTTTCGAATTTTTTTTTAATTTTTTTTTTAATTTTTTTTTTTGAAAATTTTTTTTTCGAAATTTTTTTTAAATTTTTTTTTTAAATTTTTATTAAAATTTTTTTTTTTGAAATTTTTTTAAATTTTTTTTAAATTTTTTTTTCTTGAAAATTTTTTTTTCGAATTTTTTTTTCATTTTTTTTTATTTTTTTTTTTGAAAATTTTTTTTTCGAAATTTTTTTTTAATTTTTTTTTAAATTTTTATTAAAATTTTTTTTTTTTGAAATTTTTTTAAATTTTTTTTTAATTTTTTTTTTGAAAATTTTTTTTTCGAAATTTTTTTTTAATTTTTTTTTTAATTTTTATTAAAATTTTTTTTTTTGAAATTTTTTTAAATTTTTTTTTAATTTTTTTTTTCTTGAAAATTTTTTTTTCGAATTTTTTTTTTAATTTTTTTTAAATTTTTTTTAAAATTTTTTAAAATTTTTTTTTTTATTTTTTTTTTGAAATTTTTTTAAATTTTTTTTTGAAAATTTTTTTTTTTTAATTTTTTTTTTATTTTTTTAAAAATTTTTTTTAAATTTTTTTTTTTGAAAATTTTTTTTTCGAATTTTTTTTTCATTTTTTTTTAAATTTTTTTTTTTGAAAATTTTTTTTTCGAAATTTTTTTTTAATTTTTTTTTTTAATTTTTATTAAAATTTTTTTTTTTGAAATTTTTTTAAATTTTTTTTTAATTTTTTTTTTCTTGAAAATTTTTTTTTCGAATTTTTTTTTTAATTTTTTTTTAATTTTTTTTAAAATTTTTTTTTTGAAAATTTTTTTTTCGAATTTTTTTTTCATTTTTTTTTAAATTTTTTTTTTTGAAAATTTTTTTTTCGAAATTTTTTTTTAATTTTTTTTTTAATTTTTATTAAAATTTTTTTTTTTGAAATTTTTTTAAATTTTTTTTTAATTTTTTTTTCTTGAAAATTTTTTTTTCGAATTTTTTTTTCATTTTTTTTTTAATTTTTTTTTTTTGAAAATTTTTTTTTCGAAATTTTTTTTTAATTTTTTTTTAATTTTTATTAAAATTTTTTTTTTTGAAATTTTTTTAAATTTTTTTTTAATTTTTTTTTTCTTGAAAATTTTTTTTTCGAATTTTTTTTTAAATTTTTTTTTAATTTTTTTCAAAATTTTTTAAAATTTTTTTTTTTATTTTTTTTTTAAATTTTTTTAAATTTTTTTTTGAAAATTTTTTTTTTTTAATTTTTTTTTTTATTTTTTTAAAATTTTTTTTTAAATTTTTTTTTTTGAAAATTTTTTTTTCGAATTTTTTTTTCATTTTTTTTTTAATTTTTTTTTTTGAAAATTTTTTTTTCGAAATTTTTTTTTAATTTTTTTTTTAATTTTTATTAAAATTTTTTTTTTTTAAATTTTTTTAAATTTTTTTTTAAATTTTTTTTTCTTGAAAATTTTTTTTTCGAATTTTTTTTTCATTTTTTTAAAAATTTTTTTAAATTTTTTTTTTGAAAATTTTTTTTTCGAAATTTTTTTTTTTTGAAAATTTTTTTTTAAAATTTTTTTAGAAATTTTTTTTTTTGAAAATTTTTTTTTCGAAATTTTTTTTCGAATTTTTTTTTAAATTTTTTTTTAATTTTTTTTCGAAATTTTTTTTTTGAAATTTTTTTTAAATTTTTTTTTGAAATTTTTTTTTTGGAAATTTTTTTTTTTGAAAATTTTTTTTTGAAATTTTTTTTTTCGAAAATTTTTTTTTCGAATTTTTTTAGAAATTTTTTTTTTTGAAAATTTTTTTTTTTTTTTTTTTTGAAATTTTGTTTTCTTGAAAATTTTTTTTTCGAATTTTTTTTTTCAATTTTTTTAAAATTTTTTATTTATTTTTTTTTTGAAAATTTTTTTTTCGAAATTTTTTTCTCATTTTTTTTTAAATTTTTTTTTTAATTTTTTTTTTTTGAAAATTTTTTTTTCGAAATTTTTTTTTAATTTTTTTTTTATTTTTTTAAAAATTATTTTAAATTTTTTTTTTTAATTTTTTTTTTGAAATTTTTTTAAATTTTTTTTTTGAAAATTTTTTTTTTTGAAGTTTTTTTTTTATTTTTTTAAAAATTTTTTTTTAATTTTTTTTTCTTGAAAATTTTTTTTTCGAATTTTTTTTTTCATTTTTTTTAAATTTTTTTTTTGAAAATTTTTTTTTCGAAATTTTTTTTTAATTTTTTTTTTAATTTTTATTAAAATTTTTTTTTTTGAAATTTTTTAAAATTTTTTTTTAAATTTTTTTTTCTTGAAAATTTTTTTTTCGAATTTTTTTTTAATTTTTTTAAAAATTTTTTTTAATTTTTTTTTTGAAAATTTTTTTTTCGAAATTTTTTTTTTTGAAAATTTTTTTTTAATTTTTTTAGAAATTTTTTTTTTGAAAATTTTTTTTTCGAAATTTTTTTTCGAATTTTTTTTTTAATTTTTTAAAAATTTTTTTTCGAAATTTTTTTTTTGAAATTTTTTTTAAATTTTTTTTTGAAATTTTTTTTTTGGAAATTTTTTTTTTTGAAAATTTTTTTTTGAAATTTTTTTTTTCGAAAATTTTTTTTTCGAATTTTTTTAGAAATTTTTTTTTTTGAAAATTTTTTTTTTTTATTTTTTTTTTTAAATTTTTTTTTCTTGAAAATTTTTTTTTCGAATTTTTTTTTCAATTTTTTTTAAATTTTTTTTTTATTTTTTTTTTTGAAAATTTTTTTTTCCAAATTTTTTTCTCATTTTTTTTAAAATTTTTTTTTAAATTTTTTTTTCTTGAAAATTTTTTTTTCGAATTTTTTTTTCATTTTTTTTTTAATTTTTTTTAATTTTTTTTTTGAAAATTTTTTTTTCGAAATTTTTTTCTCATTTTTTTTTAAATTTTTTTTTTAATTTTTTTTTTTTGAAAATATTTTTTTCGAATTTTTTTTTTAATTTTTTTTTATATTTTTTTAAATTATTTTAAATTTTTTTTTTTAATTTTTTTTTTGAAATTTTTTTAAATTTTTTTCTTGAAAATTTTTTTTTCGAATTTTTTTTTCATTTTATTTTAAATTTTTTTTTTTTGAAAATTTTTTTTTGAAATTTTTTTTTAATTTTTTTTTTTAATTTTTATTAAAATTTTTTTTTTTGAAATTTTTTTAAATTTTTTTTTAATTTTTTTTTTCTTGAAAATTTTTTTTTCGAATTTTTTTTTTGAAAATTGTTTTTTCGAAATTTTTTTTTTTGAAATTTTTTTTTTTAATTTTTTTAGAAATTTTTTTTTTTGAAAATTTTTTTTTCGAAATTTTTTTTCGAATTTTTTTTTTAATTTTTTAAAAATTTTTTTTTTTAATTTTTTTTTTGAAATTTTTTTTAAATTTTTTTTTGAAATTTTTTTTTGGAAATTTTTTTTTTTGAAAATTTTTTTTTTTAATTTTTTTTTTTTAAGTTTTTTTTTTATTTTTTTAAAATTTTTTTTAAAATTTTTTTTAAATTTTTTTTTATTTTTTTAAAAATTTTTTAAATTTTTTTTTTTTATTTTTTTTTGAAATTTTTTTTAAATTTTTTTTTGAAATTTTTTTTTTTAATTTTTTTTTTTATTTTTTTTTCTTGAAAATTTTTTTTTCGAATTTTTTTTTTATTTTTTTTTAAATTTTTTTTTTTTTGAAAATTTTTTTTTCGAAATTTTTTTTTAATTTTTTTTTTAATTTTTATTAAATTTTTTTTTTTTGAAATTTTTTTAAATTTTTTTTTTCTTGAAAATTTTTTTTTAAATTTTTTTTTTGAAAATTTTTTTTTGAAGTTTTTTTTTTTAATTTTTTTTTCTTGAAAATTTTTTTTTCGAATTTTTTTTCATTTTTTTTTAAATTTTTTTTTTTTGAAAATTTTTTTTTCGAAATTTTTTTTTAATTTTTTTTTTAAATTTTTATTAAAATTTTTTTTTTTGAAATTTTTTTAAATTTTTTTTTAATTTTTTTTTCTTGAAAATTTTTTTTTAAATTTTTTTTTTGAAAATTGTGTTTTCGAAATTTTTTTTTTTGAAAATTTTTTTTAAAATTTTTTTAGAAATTTTTTTTTTTGAAAATTTTTTTTTCGAAATTTTTTTTCGAATTTTTTTTTTATTTTTTAAAAATTTTTTTTTTTAATTTTTTTTTTGAAATTTTTTTTAAATTTTTTTTTGAAATTTTTTTTTTGGAAATTTTTTTTTTGAAAATTTTTTTTAAATTTTTTTTTTTAAGTTTTTTTTTTATTTTTTTAAAATTTTTTTTAAAATTTTTTTAAAATTTTTTTTTATTTTTTTTAAAAATTTTTTAAATTTTTTTTTTTATTTTTTTTTGAAATTTTTTTTAAATTTTTTTTTTGAAAATTTTTTTTTAACGTTTTTTTTTTTATTTTTTTTTCTTGAAAATTTTTTTTTCGAATTTTTTTTTCATATTTTTTAAAATTTTTTTTTAATTTTTTTTTTGAAAATTTTTTTTTCGAAATTTTTTTCTCATTTTTTTTAAATTTTTTTTTAATTTTTTTTTTGAAAATTTTTTTTTCGAATTTTTTTTTTAATTTTTTTTTATTTTTTTTTAAATTATTTTAAATTTTTTTTTAAATTTTTTTTTTGAAATTTTTTTAAATTTTTTTTTTGAAAATTTTTTTTTTAAGTTTTTTTTTTATTTTTTTAAAAAATTTTTTTAAATTTTTTTTTCTTGAAAATTTTTTTTTCGAATTTTTTTTTCATTTTTTTTTTAAATTTTTTTTTTTGAAAATTTTTTTTTCAAAATTTTTTTTAATTTTTTTTTTAATTATTATTAAAATTTTTTTTTTTGAAATTTTTTTAAATTTTTTTTTAATTTTTTTTTTCTTGAAAATTTTTTTTTCGAATTTTTTTTTAAATTTTTTAAAGTTTTTTTTTTATTTTTTTAAAAATTTTTTTTAAATTTTTTTTTCTTGAAAATTTTTTTTTTGAATTTTTTTTTTCATTTTTTTTTTAATTTTTTTTTTGAAAATTTTTTTTTCGAAATTTTTTTTTAATTTTTTTTTAAATTTTTATTAAAATTTTTTTTTTTGAAATTTTTTTAAATTTTTTTTTCTTGAAAATTTTTTTTCGAATTTTTTTTTCATTTTTTTAAATTTTTTTTAAATTTTTTTTTTGAAAATTTTTTTTTCGAAATTTTTTTTTTTGAAATTTTTTTTTTTTAATTTTTTTAGAAATTTTTTTCTTTGAAAATTTTTTTTTCGAAATTTTTTTTCGATTTTTTTTTTTAATTTTTTAAAAATTTTTTTTCGAAATTTTTTTTTTGAAATTTTTTTAAAATTTTTTTTTGAAATTTTTTTTTTGGAAATTTTTTTTTTTGAAAATTTTTTTTTGAAATTTTTTTTTTCGAAAATTTTTTTTTCGAATTTTTTTAGAAATTTTTTTTTTTGAAAATTTTTTTTTTTTTTTTTTTTTTTGAAATTTTTTTTCTTGAAAATTTTTTTTTCGAATTTTTTTTTTCAATTTTTTTTTAATTTTTTTTTTATTTTTTTTTTTGAAATTTTTTTTTTCGAAATTTTTTTCTCATTTTTTAAAAAAATTTTTTTTAATTTTTTTTTTTTGAAATTTTTTTTTTCGAAATTTTTTTTTAATTTTTTTTTTATTTTTTTTAAAATTATTTTAAATTTTTGTTTTAATTTTTTTTTTGAAATTTTTTTAAATTTTTTTTTTGAAAATTTTTTTTTTTGAAGTTTTTTTTTAATTTTTTAAAATTTTTTTTTAAATTTTTTTTTCTTGAAAATTTTTTTTTCGAATTTTTTTTTCATTTTTTTTTAAATTTTTTTTTTTGAAAATTTTTTTTTCGAAATTTTTTTTAAATTTTTTTTTAATTTTTATTAAAATTTTTTTTTTTGAAATTTTTTTAAATTTTTTTTTAAATTTTTTTTTCTTGAAAATTTTTTTTTCGAATTTTTTTTTAATTTTTTTTAAATTTTTTTTAAATTTTTTTTTTGAAAATTTTTTTTTCGAAATTTTTTTTTTTGAAAATTTTTTTTTTAAATTTTTTTAGAAATTTTTTTTTTTGAAAATTTTTTTTTCGAAATTTTTTTTCGAATTTTTTTTTTAATTTTTTAAAAATTTTTTTTCGAAATTTTTTTTTTGAATTTTTTTTTAAATTTTTTTTGAAATTTTTTTTTTGGAAATTTTTTTTTTGAAAATTTTTTTTTGAAATTTTTTTTTTCGAAAATTTTTTTTTCGAATTTTTTTAGAAATTTTTTTTTTTGAAAATTTTTTTTTTTTATTTTTTTTTTGAAATTTTTTTTTCTTGAAAATTTTTTTTTCGAATTTTTTTTTTCAATTTTTTTAAAATTTTTTTTTTAATTTTTTTTTTTTGAAAATTTTTTTTTCGAAATTTTTTTTAAATTTTTTTTTTATTTTTTTTTAAAATTATTTTAAATTTTTTTTTTAAATTTTTTTTTTGAAATTTTTTTAAATTTTTTTTTTGAAAATTTTTTTTTTTTAAGTTTTTTTTATTTTTTTAAAAAATTTTTTAAAATTTTTTTTTCTTGAAAATTTTTTTTTCGAATTTTTTTTTCATTTTTTTTTAAATTTTTTTTTTGAAAATTTTTTTTTCGAAATTTTTTTTTAATTTTTTTTTTATTTTTTTTAAAATTATTTTAAATTTTTTTTTTTAATTTTTTTTTTGAAATTTTTTTAAATTTTTTTTTTGAAAATTTTTTTTTTTGAAGTTTTTTTTTATTTTTTTAAAATTTTTTTTTTAATTTTTTTTTCTTGAAAATTTTTTTTTCGAATTTTTTTTTCATTTTTTTTTAAATTTTTTTTTTTGAAAATTTTTTTTTCGAAATTTTTTTTTAATTTTTTTTTAATTTTTATTAAAATTTTTTTTTTGAAATTTTTTTAAATTTTTTTTTAAATTTTTTTTTCTTGAAAATTTTTTTTTCGAATTTTTTTTTCATTTTTTTAAAATTTTTTTTTAATTTTTTTTTTGAAAATTTTTTTTTCGAAATTTTTTTTCTTGAAAATTTTTTTTTAAATTTTTTTAGAAATTTTTTTTTTTGAAAATTTTTTTTTCGAAATTTTTTTTCGAATTTTTTTTTTAATTTTTTAAAAATTTTTTTTCGAAATTTTTTTTTTGAAATTTTTTTTAAATTTTATTTTGAAATTTTTTTTTTGGAAATTTTTTTTTTTGAAAATTTTTTTGAAATTTTTTTTTTTTAATTTTTTTTTCTTGAAAATTTTTTTTTCGAATTTTTTTTTTCAATTTTTTTTTAATTTTTTTTTTAATTTTTTTTTTTTTTGAAAATTTTTTTTTCGAAATTTTTTTTTAATTTTTTTTTTATTTTTTTAAAAATTTTTTTTAAATTTTTTTTTCTTGAAAATTTTTTTTTCGAATTTTTTTTTCATTTTTTTTTAAATTTTTTTTTTTGAAAATTTTTTAAATTTTTTTTTTAATTTTTTTTTCTTGAAAATTTTTTTTTCGAATTTTTTTTTTAATTTTTTTTTTAAATTTTTATTAAAATTTTTTTTTTTGAAATTTTTTTAAATTTTTTTTTCTTGAAAATTTTTTTTTCGAAATTTTTTTTAAATTTTTTTTTAATTTTTTTTTTTAATTTTTTTAAATTTTTTTTTTTAATTTTTTTTTTGAAATTTTTTTAAATTTTTTTTTTGGAAATTTTTTTTTTGAAGTTTTTTTTTTATTTTTTTAAAATTTTTTTTTAAATTTTTTTTTTTGAAAATTTTTTTTTCGAATTTTTTTTTCATTTTTTTTTAAATTTTTTTTTTTGAAAATTTTTTTTTCGAAATTTTTTTTTAATTTTTTTTTTAATTTTTATTAAATTTTTTTTTTGAAATTTTTTTAAATTTTTTTTTCTTGAAAATTTTTTTTTCGAATTTTTTTTTCATTTTTTTTAAATTTTTTTTTAAATTTTTTTTTTGAAAATTTTTTTTTCGAAATTTTTTTTTTGAAAATTTTTTTTTTAATTTTTTTAGAAATTTTTTTTTTGAAAATTTTTTTTTCGAAATTTTTTTTCGAATTTTTTTTTTAATTTTTTAAAATTTTTTTTTTAAATTTTTTTTTTGGAAATTTTTTTTTTGAAAATTTTTTTTTGAAATTTTTTTTTTCGAAATTTTTTTTTTCGAATTTTTTTAGAAATTTTTTTTTTTGAAATTTTTTTTTTTTTTATTTTTTTTTGAAATTTTTTTTTCTTGAAAATTTTTTTTTCGAATTTTTTTTTTCAATTTTTTTTAAATTTTTTTTTTAATTTTTTTTAAAATTATTTTTAAATTTTTTTTAAATTTTTTTTTTAAATTTTTTTTTAAATTTTTTTTTTCGAACTTTTTTCAATTTTTTTTTAAATTTTTTTTTAAATTTTTTTTTAAAATTTTTTTTGAAATTTTTTTTTTCGAAAATTTTTTTTTCGAATTTTTTTTTAGAAATTTTTTTTTTGAATTTTTTTTTGAAATTTTTTTTAAATTTTTTTTTTGAAATTTTTTTTTTTTTATTTTTTTTTTATTTTTTTAAAATTTTTTTTTAAATTTTTTTTTCTTGAAAATTTTTTTTTCGATTTTTTTTTCATTTTTTTGAAATTTTTTTTTTGAAAATTTTTTTTTCGAAATTTTTTTTTAAATTTTTTTTTTGAAATTTTTTTTTTCGAATTTTTTTTTTAATTTTTTTTAAATTTTTTTTGAAAATTTTTTTTTCATTTTTTTTAAATTTTTTTTTTGAAAATTTTTTTTTCGAAATTTTTTTTTTAATTTTTTTTTAAATTTTTTTTCTTGAAAATTTTTTTTTCGAATTTTTTTTTCATTTTTTTTTAAATTTTTTTTTATTTTTTTTTTTGAAATTTTTTTTTTCGAAATTTTTTTCTCATTTTTTTTAAAATTTTTTTTTTGAAAATTTTTTTTTCGAAATTTTTTTTTCATTTTTTTTTTTAATTTTTATTAAAATTTTTTTTTTGAAATTTTTTTAAATTTTTTTTTAAATTTTTTTTTCTTGAAAATTTTTTTTTCGAAATTTTTTTCTCATTTTTTTTTAATTTTTTTTTTAATTTTTTTTTTTGAAAATTTTTTTTTCGAAATTTTTTTTTAATTTTTTTTTTATTTTTTTTTTTAATTATTTTAAATTTTTTTTTTGAAATTTTTTTAAATTTTTTTTTTGAAAATTTTTTTTTTTGAAGTTTTTTTTTTATTTTTTTAAATTTTTTTTTATATCTACTATATTTATTGTTTTTGAAGGGAACGAGTTGTGATTAAGTTAAATAAGGTATACCTTAATCTACCTGTTTCTTATTATATATTTATTGTTTTTAAATATCAACTTAGAATGAGGTATAATTAGTAATTTTATTATTAGATTTTCGTTTGAAAAAAATTGTAATTTACCAATATACCGAATATAGGTACATATACACCTATAAAATCGCACAAAATTTAGAACAATTATTCTATCAGTAAAACTCCTCCGATAAAATGAACGCATAAAAAATGGAAATAATATTTCTTGCGTCATTCTTCACTACATTTAAAATTAATGCATACATCAAACCATTTCTATTTTTTTTTCGATTTTTTTTTTCATTTTTTTGAAATTTTTTTTGAAATTTTTTTTTTGAAAATTTTTTTTTCGAAATTTTTTTTTAAATTTTTTTTTTGAAAATTTTTTTTTCGAAATTTTTTTTAAATTTTTTTTTAAATTTTTTTTAAATTTTTTTTGAAAATTTTTTTTTCATTTTTTTTAAATTTTTTTTTTGAAAATTTTTTTTTAAATTTTTTTTAAATTTTTTTTGAAAATTTTTTTTTCATTTTTTTTAAATTTTTTTTTTGAAAATTTTTTTTTCGAAATTTTTTTTTTAATTTTTTTTTTAATTTTTTTTCTTGAAAATTTTTTTTTCGAATTTTTTTTTCATTTTTTTTAAAATTTTTTTTTATTTTTTTTTTTTGAAAATTTTTTTTTCGAAATTTTTTTCTCATTTTTTTTTAAATTTTTTTTTTGAAAATTTTTTTTTCGAAATTTTTTTTCATTTTTTTTTTGATTTTTTTTTTGAAAATTTTTTTTTTCGAAATTTTTTTTTAATTTTTTTTTTAAATTTTTATTAAAATTTTTTTTTGAAATTTTTTTAAATTTTTTTTTTTATTTTTTTTTCTTGAAAATTTTTTTTTCGAAATTTTTTTCTCATTTTTTTTAAATTTTTTTTTTAATTTTTTTTTTTTGAAAATTTTTTTTTCGAAATTTTTTTTTAATTTTTTTTTAATTTTTTTTTTATTTTTTTTTAAATTATTTTAAATTTTTTTTTTTAATTTTTTTTTTGAAATTTTTCTAAATTTTTTTTTTGAAATTTTTTTTTTTTGAAGTTTTTTTTTTATTTTTTAAAAATTTTTTTTAAAATTTTTTTTTCTTGAAAATTTTTTTTTCGAATTTTTTTTTCATTTTTTTTTAAATTTTTTTTTTTGAAAATTTTTTTTTCGAAATTTTTTTTTAATTTTTTTTTTTAATTTTTATTAAAATTTTTTTTTTTGAAATTTTTTTAAATTTTTTTTTCTTGAAAATTTTTTTTTTGAATTTTTTTTTTAATTTTTTTTTTATTTTTTTTTTAATTTTTTAAAATTTTTTTTTTTAATTTTTTTTTTGAAATTTTTTTAAATTTTTTTTTTGAAAATTTTTTTTTTTGAAGTTTTTTTTTTATTTTTTTAAAAATTTTTTTTAAATTTTTTTTTCTTGAAAATTTTTTTTTCGATTTTTTTTTTCATTTTTTTTAAATTTTTTTTTTGAAAATTTTTTTTTCGAAATTTTTTTTTGAAAATTTTTTTTTTAAATTTTTTTAGAAATTTTTTTTTTTTTGAAAATTTTTTTTTCGAAATTTTTTTTCGAATTTTTTTTTAAATTTTTATTAAATTTTTTTTTTGAAATTTTTTTAAATTTTTTTTAAATTTTTTTTTCTTGAAAATTTTTTTTTCGAATTTTTTTTTCATTTTTTTTAAATTTTTTTAAAATTTTTTTTTTGAAAATTTTTTTTTCGAAATTTTTTTTTTTGAAAATTTTTTTTTTAATTTTTTTAGAAATTTTTTTTTTTGAAAATTTTTTTTTCGAAATTTTTTTTCGAATTTTTTTTTTAATTTTTCAAAATTTTTTTTTTTAAATTTTTTTTTTGGAAATTTTTTTTTTTGAAAATTTTTTTTTGAAATTTTTTTTTTCGAAATTTTTTTTTTCGAATTTTGTTCGAAATTTTTTTTTTTGAAATTTTTTTTTTTTTATTTTTTTTTGAAATTTTTTTTTCTTGAAAATTTTTTTTTCGAATTTTTTTTTTCAATTTTTTTTAATTTTTTTTTAAATTTTTTTTCGAATTTTTTTCAATTTTTTTTTAAATTTTTTTTAAAATTTTTTTTTAAAATTTTTTTTGAAATTTTTTTTTTCGAAATTTTTTTTTTCGAATTTTTTTTTAGAAATTTTTTT
Organism: Chrysolina oricalcia; assembly: GCA_944452925.2. NCBI lineage: Eukaryota > Metazoa > Arthropoda > Insecta > Coleoptera > Chrysomelidae > Chrysolina > Chrysolina oricalcia. Next base: position 37,169,869 of record OX101809.2, on the reverse strand, counting down.
TTTGAATTTTTTTTTTTTATTTTTTTTTGAAATTTTTTTTAAATTTTTTTTTTGAAATTTTTTTTTTTTAATTTTTTTTTTATTTTTTAAAAAATTTTTTTAAAATTTTTTTTTCTTGAAAATTTTTTTTTCGATTTTTTTTTTCATTTTTTTGAAATTTTTTTCGAAATTTTTTTCTCATTTTTTTTAAAAATTTTTTTTTGAAAATTTTTTTTTCGAAATTTTTTTTCATTTTTTTTTAAATTTTTTTTTTGAAAATATTTTTTTCGAAATTTTTTTTTAATTTTTTTTTTAAATTTTTATTAAAATTTTTTTTTTGAAATTTTTTTAAATTTTTTTTTTAATTTTTTTTTCTTGAAAATTTTTTTTTCGAAATTTTTTTCTCATTTTTTTTAAATTTTTTTTTTAATTTTTTTTTTGAAAATTTTTTTTTTCGAAATTTTTTTTAAATTTTTTTTTTATTTTTTTTTAAATTATTTTAAATTTTTTTTTTTAATTTTTTTTTTGAAATTTTTTTAAATTTTTTTTTTGAAAATTTTTTTTTTTGAAGTTTTTTTTTATTTTTTTAAATTTTTTTTTATATTTACTATATTTATTGTTTTTGAAGGGAACGAGTTGTGATTAAGTTAAATAAGGTATACCTTAATCTACCTGTTTCTTATTATATATTTATTGTTTTTAAATATCAACTTAGAATGAGGTATAATTAGTAATTTTATTATTAGATTTTCGTTTGAAAAAAAATGTAATTTACCAATATACCGAATATATACACCTATAAAATCGCACAAAATTTAAAACAATTATTCTATCAGTAAAACTCCTCCGATAAAATGAACGCATAAAAAATGGAAATAATATTTCTTGCGTCATTCTTCACTACATTTAAAATTAATGCATACATCAAAACATTTCTATTTTTTTTTCAATTTTTTTTTTCATTTTTTTGAAATTTTTTTTGAAATTTTTTTTTTGAAAATTTTTTTTTCGAAATTTTTTTTTAAATTTTTTTTTTGAAAATTTTTTTTTCGAAATTTTTTTTTAATTTTTTTTTTAATTTTTTTAAAATTTTTTTTGAAAATTTTTTTTTCATTTTTTTTAAATTTTTTTTTTGAAAATTTTTTTTTCGAAATTTTTTTTTTCATTTTTTTTAAAATTTTTTTTCTTGATAATTTTTTTTTCGAATTTTTTTTTCATTTTTTTTTAAATTTTTTTTTTGAAAATTTTTTTTTCGAAATTTTTTTCTCATTTTTTTTTAAATTTTTTTTTTGAAAATTTTTTTTTCGAAATTTTTTTTCATTTTTTTTTTAATTTTTTTTTTGAAAATTTTTTTTTCGAAATTTTTTTTTAATTTTTTTTTTTAATTTTTATTAAAATTTTTTTTTTTGAAATTTTTTTAAATTTTTTTTTAAATTTTTTTTTCTTGAGAATTTTTTTTTCGAATTTTTTTTTAAATTTTTTTAAATTTTTTTTTTTATTTTTTTTTTGAAATTTTTTTAAATTTTTTTTTTGAAAATTTTTTTTTTTGAAGTTTTTTTTTTATTTTTTTAAAATTTTTTTTTTAAAATTTTTTTTTCTTGAAAATTTTTTTTTCGATTTTTTTTTTCATTTTTTTTTAAATTTTTTTTTATTTTTTTTTTTGAAAATTTTTTTTTCGAAATTTTTTTCTCATTTTTTTTAAAATTTTTTTTTTGAAAATTTTTTTTTCGAAATTTTTTTTTCATTTTTTTTTTAATTTTTATTAAAATTTTTTTTTTGAAATTTTTTTAAATTTTTTTTTAAATTTTTTTTTCTTGAAAATTTTTTTTTCGAAATTTTTTTCTCATTTTTTTTAAATTTTTTTTTTAATTTTTTTTTTTGAAAATTTTTTTTTCGAAATTTTTTTTTAATTTTTTTTTTATTTTTTTTTAAAATTATTTTAAATTTTTTTTTTAATTTTTTTTTTGAAATTTTTTTAAATTTTTTTTTCGAAAATTTTTTTTTTTGAAGTTTTTTTTTTATTTTTTTAAATTTTTTTTTATATCTACTATATTTATTGTTTTTGAAGGGAACGAGTTGTGATTAAGTTAAATAAGGTATACCTTAATCTACCTGTTTCTTATTATATATTTATTGTTTTTAAATATCAACTTAGAATGAGGTATAATTAGTAATTTTATTATTAGATTTTCGTTTGAAAAAAATTGTAATTTACCAATATACCGAATATAGGTACATATACACCTATAAAATCGCACAAAATTTAGAACAATTATTCTATCAGTAAAACTCCTCCGATAAAATGAACGCATAAAAAATGGAAATAATATTTCTTGCGTCATTCTTCACTACATTTAAAATTAATGCATACATCAAACCATTTCTATTTTTTTTTCGATTTTTTTTTTCATTTTTTTGAAATTTTTTTTGAAATTTTTTTTTTGAAAATTTTTTTTTCGAAATTTTTTTTTAAATTTTTTTTTTGAAAATTTTTTTTTCGAAATTTTTTTTAAATTTTTTTTAAAATTTTTTTAAAATTTTTTTTGAAAATTTTTTTTTCATTTTTTTTAAATTTTTTTTTTGAAAATTTTTTTTTCGAAATTTTTTTTTTAATTTTTTTTTAATTTTTTTTCTTGAAATTTTTTTTTTCGAATTTTTTTTTCATTTTTTTTAAAAATTTTTTTTATTTTTTTTTTTTGAAAATTTTTTTTTCGAAATTTTTTTCTCATTTTTTTTTAAATTTTTTTTTTGAAAATTTTTTTTTCGAAATTTTTTTTCATTTTTTTTTTAATTTTTTTTTTGAAAATTTTTTTTTCGAAATTTTTTTTTTAATTTTTTTTTTTAATTTTTATTAAAATTTTTTTTTGAAATTTTTTTAAATTTTTTTTTTTATTTTTTTTTCTTGAAAATTTTTTTTTCGAAATTTTTTTCTCATTTTTTTTAAATTTTTTTTTTAATTTTTTTTTTTTGAAAATTTTTTTTTCGAAATTTTTTTTTAATTTTTTTTTTATTTTTTTTTAAATTATTTTAAATTTTTTTTTTTAATTTTTTTTTTGAAATTTTTCTAAATTTTTTTTTTGAAAATTTTTTTTTTTGAAGTTTTTTTTTTATTTTTTTAAAATTTTTTTTAAAATTTTTTTTTCTTGAAAATTTTTTTTTCGAATTTTTTTTTCATTTTTTTTTAAATTTTTTTTTTGAAAATTTTTTTTTCGAAATTTTTTTTTAATTTTTTTTTTTAATTTTTATTAAAATTTTTTTTTTTGAAATTTTTTCAAATTTTTTTTTAAATTTTTTTTTCTTGAAAATTTTTTTTTTGAATTTTTTTTTTAATTTTTTTTTTATTTTTTTTTTAATTTTTTAAAATTTTTTTTTTTAATTTTTTTTTTGAAATTTTTTTAAATTTTTTTTTTGAAAATTTTTTTTTTTGAAGTTTTTTTTTTATTTTTTTAAAATTTTTTTTTTAATTTTTTTTTCTTGAAAATTTTTTTTTCGAATTTTTTTTTCATTTTTTTTTCATTTTTTTTTTAATTTTTTTTTTTGAAAATTTTTTTTTCGAAATTTTTTTTTATTTTTTTTTTAATTTTTATTAAAATTTTTTTTTTTGAAATTTTTTTAAATTTTTTTTTCTTGAAAATTTTTTTTTCGATTTTTTTTTTCATTTTTTTTAAATTTTTTTTTTGAAAATTTTTTTTTCGAAATTTTTTTTTGAAAATTTTTTTTAAAAATTTTTTTAGAAATTTTTTTTTTTTTGAAAATTTTTTTTTCGAAATTTTTTTTCGAATTTTTTTTTAAATTTTTATTAAATTTTTTTTTTGAAATTTTTTTAAATTTTTTTTAAATTTTTTTTTCTTGAAAATTTTTTTTTCGAATTTTTTTTTCATTTTTTTTTAATTTTTTTAAAATTTTTTTTTTGAAAATTTTTTTTTCGAAATTTTTTTTTTTGAAAATTTTTTTTTTAATTTTTTTAGAAATTTTTTTTTTTGAAAATTTTTTTTTCGAATTTTTTTTTCGAATTTTTTTTTTAATTTTTCAAAATTTTTTTTTTTTAATTTTTTTTTTGGAAATTTTTTTTTTTGAAAATTTTTTTTTGAAATTTTTTTTTTCGAAATTTTTTTTTTCGAATTTTTTTCGAAATTTTTTTTTTTTGAAATTTTTTTTTTTTTATTTTTTTTTGAAATTTTTTTTTCTTGAAAATTTTTTTTTCGAATTTTTTTTTTCAATTTTTTTTAATTTTTTTTTAAATTTTTTTTCGAATTTTTTTCAATTTTTTTTAAAATTTTTTTTAAAATTTTTTTTTTAAATTTTTTTTGAAATTTTTTATTTCGAAAATTTTTTTTTCGAATTTTTTTTTAGAAATTTTTTTTTTGAATTTTTTTTTTTTATTTTTTTTTGAAATTTTTTTTAAATTTTTTTTTTGAAATTTTTTTTTTTAAATTTTTTTTTTATTTTTTAAAAAAATTTTTTAAAATTTTTTTTTCTTGAAAATTTTTTTTTCGATTTTTTTTTTCATTTTTTTGAAATTTTTTTTGAAATTTTTTTTTTGAAAATTTTTTTTTCGAAATTTTTTTTTAAATTTTTTTTTTGAAAATTTTTTTTTCGAAATTTTTTTTAAATTTTTTTTTAAATTTTTTTTAAATTTTTTTTGAAAATTTTTTTTTCATTTTTTTTAAATTTTTTTTTTGAAAATTTTTTTTTCGAAATTTTTTTTTTAATTTTTTTTCTTGAAAATTTTTTTTTCGAATTTTTTTTTCATTTTTTTTTAAATTTTTTTTTATTTTTTTTTTTTTGAAAATTTTTTTTTCGAAATTTTTTTTCATTTTTTTTTTAATTTTTTTTTTGAAAATATTTTTTTCGAAATTTTTTTTTAATTTTTTTTTTAAATTTTTATTAAAATTTTTTTTTTGAAATTTTTTTAAATTTTTTTTTTAATTTTTTTTTCTTGAAAATTTTTTTTTCGAAATTTTTTTCTCATTTTTTTTAAATTTTTTTTTTAATTTTTTTTTTTGAAAATTTTTTTTTTCGAAATTTTTTTTAAATTTTTTTTTTATTTTTTTTAAAATTATTTTAAATTTTTTTTTTTAATTTTTTTTTTGAAATTTTTTTAAATTTTTTTTTTGAAAATTTTTTTTTTTGAATTTTTTTTTTATTTTTTTAAATTTTTTTTTATATTTACTATATTTATTGTTTTTGAAGGGAACGAGTTGTGATTAAGTTAAATAAGGTATACCTTAATCTACCTGTTTCTTATTATATATTTATTGTTTTTAAATATCAACTTAGAATGAGGTATAATTAGTAATTTTATTATTAGATTTTCGTTTGAAAAAAAATGTAATTTACCAATATACCGAATATAGGTACATATACACCTATAAAATCGCACAAAATTTAAAACAATTATTCTATCAGTAAAACTCCTCCGATAAAATGATAAAATGATAAAAAATGGAAATAATATTTCTTGCGTCATTCTTCACTACATTTAAAATTAATGCATACATCAAACCATTTCTATTTTTTTTTCAATTTTTTTTTTCATTTTTTTGAAATTTTTTTTGAAATTTTTTTTTTGAAAATTTTTTTTTCGAAATTTTTTTTTAATTTTTTTTTTTGAAAATTTTTTTTTCGAAATTTTTTTTAAATTTTTTTTTTAATTTTTTTAAAATTTTTTTTGAAAATTTTTTTTTCATTTTTTTTAAATTTTTTTTTTGAAAATTTTTTTTTCGAAATTTTTTTTTTCATTTTTTTTAAATTTTTTTTTCTTGAAAATTTTTTTTTCGAAATTTTTTTCTCATTTTTTTTAAATTTTTTTTTTAATTTTTTTTTTTGAAAATTTTTTTTTCGAAATTTTTTTTTAATTTTTTTTTTATTTTTTTTAAAAATTATTTTAAATTTTTTTTTTAATTTTTTTTTTGAAATTTTTTTAAATTTTTTTTTCGAAAATTTTTTTTTTTGAAGTTTTTTTTTTATTTTTTTAAATTTTTTTTTATATCTACTATATTTATTGTTTTTGAAGGGAACGAGTTGTGATTAAGTTAAATAAGGTATACCTTAATCTACCTGTTTCTTATTATATATTTATTGTTTTTAAATATCAACTTAGAATGAGGTATAATTAGTAATTTTATTATTAGATTTTCGTTTGAAAAAAATTGTAATTTACCAATATACCGAATATAGGTACATATACACCTATAAAATCGCACAAAATTTAGAACAATTATTCTATCAGTAAAACTCCTCCGATAAAATGAACGCATAAAAAATGGAAATAATATTTCTTGCGTCATTCTTCACTACATTTAAAATTAATGCATACATCAAACCATTTCTATTTTTTTTTCGATTTTTTTTTTCATTTTTTTGAAATTTTTTTTGAAATTTTTTTTTTGAAAATTTTTTTTCGAAATTTTTTTTTAAATTTTTTTTTTGAAAATTTTTTTTTCGAAATTTTTTTTTTAATTTTTTTTTAATTTTTTTTCTTGAAATTTTTTTTTTCGAATTTTTTTTTCATTTTTTTTAAAAATTTTTTTTATTTTTTTTTTTTGAAAATTTTTTTTTCGAAATTTTTTTCTCATTTTTTTTTAAATTTTTTTTTTGAAAATTTTTTTTTCGAAATTTTTTTTCATTTTTTTTTTAATTTTTTTTTTGAAAATTTTTTTTTCGAAATTTTTTTTTTAATTTTTTTTTTTAATTTTTATTAAAATTTTTTTTTGAAATTTTTTTAAATTTTTTTTTTTATTTTTTTTTCTTGAAAATTTTTTTTTCGAAATTTTTTTCTCATTTTTTTTAAATTTTTTTTTTAATTTTTTTTTTTTGAAAATTTTTTTTTCGAAATTTTTTTTTAATTTTTTTTTTATTTTTTTTTAAATTATTTTAAATTTTTTTTTTTAATTTTTTTTTTGAAATTTTTCTAAATTTTTTTTTTGAAAATTTTTTTTTTTGAAGTTTTTTTTTTATTTTTTTAAAATTTTTTTTAAAATTTTTTTTTCTTGAAAATTTTTTTTTCGAATTTTTTTTTCATTTTTTTTTAAATTTTTTTTTTGAAAATTTTTTTTTCGAAATTTTTTTTTAATTTTTTTTTTAATTTTTATTAAAATTTTTTTTTTTGAAATTTTTTTAAATTTTTTTTTAAATTTTTTTTTCTTGAAAATTTTTTTTTTGAATTTTTTTTTTAATTTTTTTTTTATTTTTTTTTTAATTTTTTAAAATTTTTTTTTTTAATTTTTTTTTTGAAATTTTTTTAAATTTTTTTTTTGAAAATTTTTTTTTTTGAAGTTTTTTTTTTATTTTTTTAAAATTTTTTTTTTAATTTTTTTTTCTTGAAAATTTTTTTTTCGAATTTTTTTTTCATTTTTTTTTTAATTTTTTTTTTTGAAAATTTTTTTTTCGAAATTTTTTTTTATTTTTTTTTTAATTTTTATTAAAATTTTTTTTTTTGAAATTTTTTTAAATTTTTTTTTCTTGAAAATTTTTTTTTCGATTTTTTTTTTCATTTTTTTTAAATTTTTTTTTTGAAAATTTTTTTTTCGAAATTTTTTTTTGAAAATTTTTTTTAAAAATTTTTTTAGAAATTTTTTTTTTTTTGAAAATTTTTTTTTCGAAATTTTTTTTCGAATTTTTTTTTAAATTTTTATTAAATTTTTTTTTTGAAATTTTTTTAAATTTTTTTTAAATTTTTTTTTCTTGAAAATTTTTTTTTCGAATTTTTTTTTCATTTTTTTTTAATTTTTTTAAAATTTTTTTTTTGAAAATTTTTTTTTCGAAATTTTTTTTTTTGAAAATTTTTTTTTTAATTTTTTTAGAAATTTTTTTTTTTGAAAATTTTTTTTTCGAAATTTTTTTTCGAATTTTTTTTTTAATTTTTCAAAATTTTTTTTTTTTAATTTTTTTTTTGGAAATTTTTTTTTTTGAAAATTTTTTTTTGAAATTTTTTTTTTCGAAATTTTTTTTTTCGAATTTTTTTCGAAATTTTTTTTTTTTGAAATTTTTTTTTTTTTATTTTTTTTTGAAATTTTTTTTTCTTGAAAATTTTTTTTTCGAATTTTTTTTTTCAATTTTTTTTAATTTTTTTTTAAATTTTTTTTCGAATTTTTTTCAATTTTTTTTAAAATTTTTTTTAAAATTTTTTTTTTAAATTTTTTTTGAAATTTTTTATTTCGAAAATTTTTTTTTCGAATTTTTTTTTAGAAATTTTTTTTTTGAATTTTTTTTTTTTATTTTTTTTTGAAATTTTTTTTAAATTTTTTTTTTGAAATTTTTTTTTTTTAATTTTTTTTTTATTTTTTAAAAAAATTTTTTAAAATTTTTTTTTCTTGAAAATTTTTTTTTCGATTTTTTTTTTCATTTTTTTGAAATTTTTTTTGAAATTTTTTTTTTGAAAATTTTTTTTTCGAAATTTTTTTTTAAATTTTTTTTTTGAAAATTTTTTTTTCGAAATTTTTTTTAAATTTTTTTTTAAATTTTTTTTAAATTTTTTTTGAAAATTTTTTTTTCATTTTTTTTAAATTTTTTTTTTGAAAATTTTTTTTTCGAAATTTTTTTTTTAATTTTTTTTCTTGAAAATTTTTTTTTCGAATTTTTTTTTCATTTTTTTTAAAATTTTTTTTTATTTTTTTTTTTTTGAAAATTTTTTTTTCGAAATTTTTTTCTCATTTTTTTTAAAAATTTTTTTTTGAAAATTTTTTTTTCGAAATTTTTTTTCATTTTTTTTTTAATTTTTTTTTTGAAAATATTTTTTTCGAAATTTTTTTTTAATTTTTTTTTTAAATTTTTATTAAAATTTTTTTTTTGAAATTTTTTTAAATTTTTTTTTTAATTTTTTTTTCTTGAAAATTTTTTTTTCGAAATTTTTTTCTCATTTTTTTTAAATTTTTTTTTTAATTTTTTTTTTTGAAAATTTTTTTTTTCGAAATTTTTTTTAAATTTTTTTTTTATTTTTTTTTAAATTATTTTAAATTTTTTTTTTTAATTTTTTTTTTGAAATTTTTTTAAATTTTTTTTTTGAAAATTTTTTTTTTTGAATTTTTTTTTTATTTTTTTAAATTTTTTTTTATATTTACTATATTTATTGTTTTTGAAGGGAACGAGTTGTGATTAAGTTAAATAAGGTATACCTTAATCTACCTGTTTCTTATTATATATTTATTGTTTTTAAATATCAACTTAGAATGAGGTATAATTAGTAATTTTATTATTAGATTTTCGTTTGAAAAAAAATGTAATTTACCAATATACCGAATATAGGTACATATACACCTATAAAATCGCACAAAATTTAAAACAATTATTCTATCAGTAAAACTCCTCCGATAAAATGATAAAATGATAAAAAATGGAAATAATATTTCTTGCGTCATTCTTCACTACATTTAAAATTAATGCATACATCAAAACATTTCTATTTTTTTTTCAATTTTTTTTTTCATTTTTTTGAAATTTTTTTTGAAATTTTTTTTTTGAAAATTTTTTTTTCGAAATTTTTTTTTTAATTTTTTTTTTGAAAATTTTTTTTTCGAAATTTTTTTTTAATTTTTTTTTTATTTTTTTAAAAATTATTTTAAATTTTTTTTTTTAATTTTTTTTTTGAAATTTTTTTAAATTTTTTTTTTGAAAATTTTTTTTTTTGAAGTTTTTTTTTTATTTTTTTAAAAATTTTTTTTTAATTTTTTTTTCTTGAAAATTTTTTTTTCGAATTTTTTTTTTCATTTTTTTTAAATTTTTTTTTTGAAAATTTTTTTTTCGAAATTTTTTTTTAATTTTTTTTTTAATTTTTATTAAAATTTTTTTTTTTGAAATTTTTTAAAATTTTTTTTTAAATTTTTTTTTCTTGAAAATTTTTTTTTCGAATTTTTTTTTAATTTTTTTAAAAATTTTTTTTAATTTTTTTTTTGAAAATTTTTTTTTCGAAATTTTTTTTTTTGAAAATTTTTTTTTAATTTTTTTAGAAATTTTTTTTTTGAAAATTTTTTTTTCGAAATTTTTTTTCGAATTTTTTTTTTAATTTTTTAAAAATTTTTTTTCGAAATTTTTTTTTTGAAATTTTTTTTAAATTTTTTTTTGAAATTTTTTTTTTGGAAATTTTTTTTTTTGAAAATTTTTTTTTGAAATTTTTTTTTTCGAAAATTTTTTTTTCGAATTTTTTTAGAAATTTTTTTTTTTGAAAATTTTTTTTTTTTATTTTTTTTTTGAAATTTTTTTTTCTTGAAAATTTTTTTTTCGAATTTTTTTTTCAATTTTTTTTAAATTTTTTTTTTATTTTTTTTTTTGAAAATTTTTTTTTCCAAATTTTTTTCTCATTTTTTTTAAAATTTTTTTTTAAATTTTTTTTTCTTGAAAATTTTTTTTTCGAATTTTTTTTTCATTTTTTTTTTAATTTTTTTTAATTTTTTTTTTGAAAATTTTTTTTTCGAAATTTTTTTCTCATTTTTTTTAAAATTTTTTTTTTAATTTTTTTTTTTGAAAATATTTTTTTCGAATTTTTTTTTTAATTTTTTTTTATATTTTTTTAAATTATTTTAAATTTTTTTTTTTAATTTTTTTTTTGAAATTTTTTTAAATTTTTTTCTTGAAAATTTTTTTTTCGAATTTTTTTTTCATTTTATTTTAAATTTTTTTTTTTTGAAAATTTTTTTTTGAAATTTTTTTTTAATTTTTTTTTTTAATTTTTATTAAAATTTTTTTTTTTGAAATTTTTTTAAATTTTTTTTTAATTTTTTTTTTCTTGAAAATTTTTTTTTCGAATTTTTTTTTTGAAAATTGTTTTTTCGAAATTTTTTTTTTTGAAATTTTTTTTTTTAATTTTTTTAGAAATTTTTTTTTTTGAAAATTTTTTTTTCGAAATTTTTTTTCGAATTTTTTTTTTAATTTTTTAAAAATTTTTTTTTTTAATTTTTTTTTTGAAATTTTTTTTAAATTTTTTTTTGAAATTTTTTTTTGGAAATTTTTTTTTTTGAAAATTTTTTTTTTTAATTTTTTTTTTTTAAGTTTTTTTTTTATTTTTTTAAAATTTTTTTTAAAATTTTTTTTAAATTTTTTTTTATTTTTTTAAAAATTTTTTAAATTTTTTTTTTTTATTTTTTTTTGAAATTTTTTTTAAATTTTTTTTTGAAATTTTTTTTTTTAATTTTTTTTTTTATTTTTTTTTCTTGAAAATTTTTTTTTCGAATTTTTTTTTTATTTTTTTTTAAATTTTTTTTTTTTTGAAAATTTTTTTTTCGAAATTTTTTTTTAATTTTTTTTTTAATTTTTATTAAATTTTTTTTTTTTGAAATTTTTTTAAATTTTTTTTTTCTTGAAAATTTTTTTTTAAATTTTTTTTTTGAAAATTTTTTTTTGAAGTTTTTTTTTTAAATTTTTTTTTCTTGAAAATTTTTTTTTCGAATTTTTTTTCATTTTTTTTTAAATTTTTTTTTTTTGAAAATTTTTTTTTCGAAATTTTTTTTTAATTTTTTTTTTAAATTTTTATTAAAATTTTTTTTTTTGAAATTTTTTTAAATTTTTTTTTAATTTTTTTTTCTTGAAAATTTTTTTTTAAATTTTTTTTTTGAAAATTGTGTTTTCGAAATTTTTTTTTTTGAAAATTTTTTTTAAAATTTTTTTAGAAATTTTTTTTTTTGAAAATTTTTTTTTCGAAATTTTTTTTCGAATTTTTTTTTTATTTTTTAAAAATTTTTTTTTTTAATTTTTTTTTTGAAATTTTTTTTAAATTTTTTTTTGAAATTTTTTTTTTGGAAATTTTTTTTTTGAAAATTTTTTTTAAATTTTTTTTTTTAAGTTTTTTTTTTATTTTTTTAAAATTTTTTTTAAAATTTTTTTAAAATTTTTTTTTATTTTTTTTAAAAATTTTTTAAATTTTTTTTTTTATTTTTTTTTGAAATTTTTTTTAAATTTTTTTTTTGAAAATTTTTTTTTAAAGTTTTTTTTTTATTTTTTTTTCTTGAAAATTTTTTTTTCGAATTTTTTTTTCATATTTTTTAAAATTTTTTTTTAATTTTTTTTTTGAAAATTTTTTTTTCGAAATTTTTTTCTCATTTTTTTTAAATTTTTTTTTAATTTTTTTTTTGAAAATTTTTTTTTCGAATTTTTTTTTTAATTTTTTTTTATTTTTTTTAAAATTATTTTAAATTTTTTTTTTGAAATTTTTTTAAATTTTTTTTTTGAAAATTTTTTTTTTAAGTTTTTTTTTTATTTTTTTAAAAAATTTTTTTAAATTTTTTTTTCTTGAAAATTTTTTTTTCGAATTTTTTTTTCATTTTTTTTTTAAATTTTTTTTTTTGAAAATTTTTTTTTCAAAATTTTTTTTAATTTTTTTTTTAATTATTATTAAAATTTTTTTTTTTGAAATTTTTTTAAATTTTTTTTTAATTTTTTTTTTCTTGAAAATTTTTTTTTCGAATTTTTTTTTAAATTTTTTTTTAATTTTTTTTTTAATTTTTTTAAATTTTTTTTTTTATTTTTTTTTTGAAATTTTTTTAAATTTTTTTTTGAAAATTTTTTTTTTTTAAGTTTTTTTTTTATTTTTTTAAAAATTTTTTTTAAATTTTTTTTTCTTGAAAATTTTTTTTTTGAATTTTTTTTTTCATTTTTTTTTTAATTTTTTTTTTGAAAATTTTTTTTTCGAAATTTTTTTTTAATTTTTTTTTAAATTTTTATTAAAATTTTTTTTTTTGAAATTTTTTTAAATTTTTTTTTCTTGAAAATTTTTTTTCGAATTTTTTTTTCATTTTTTTAAATTTTTTTTAAATTTTTTTTTTGAAAATTTTTTTTTCGAAATTTTTTTTTTTGAAAATTTTTTTTTTTAATTTTTTTAGAAATTTTTTTCTTTGAAAATTTTTTTTTCGAAATTTTTTTTCGAATTTTTTTTTTAATTTTTTAAAAATTTTTTTTCGAAATTTTTTTTTTGAAATTTTTTTAAAATTTTTTTTTGAAATTTTTTTTTTGGAAATTTTTTTTTTGAAATTTTTTTTTTTGAAAATTTTTTTTTCGAAATTTTTTTTCGATTTTTTTTTTTAATTTTTTAAAAATTTTTTTTCGAAATTTTTTTTTTGAAATTTTTTTAAAATTTTTTTTTGAAATTTTTTTTTTGGAAATTTTTTTTTTTGAAAATTTTTTTTTGAAATTTTTTTTTTCGAAAATTTTTTTTTCGAATTTTTTTAGAAATTTTTTTTTTTGAAAATTTTTTTTTTTTATTTTTTTTTGAAATTTTTTTTCTTGAAAATTTTTTTTTCGAATTTTTTTTTTCAATTTTTTTTTAATTTTTTTTTTATTTTTTTTTTTGAAATTTTTTTTTTCGAAATTTTTTTCTCATTTTTTAAAAAATTTTTTTTTAATTTTTTTTTTTTGAAATTTTTTTTTTCGAAATTTTTTTTTAATTTTTTTTTTATTTTTTTTAAAATTATTTTAAATTTTTGTTTTAATTTTTTTTTTGAAATTTTTTTAAATTTTTTTTTTGAAAATTTTTTTTTTTGAAGTTTTTTTTTAATTTTTTAAAATTTTTTTTTAAATTTTTTTTTCTTGAAAATTTTTTTTTCGAATTTTTTTTTCATTTTTTTTTAAATTTTTTTTTTTGAAAATTTTTTTTTCGAAATTTTTTTTAAATTTTTTTTTTAATTTTTATTAAAATTTTTTTTTTTGAAATTTTTTTAAATTTTTTTTTAAATTTTTTTTTCTTGAAAATTTTTTTTTCGAATTTTTTTTTAATTTTTTTTAAATTTTTTTTAAATTTTTTTTTTGAAAATTTTTTTTTCGAAATTTTTTTTTTTGAAAATTTTTTTTTTAAATTTTTTTAGAAATTTTTTTTTTTGAAAATTTTTTTTTCGAAATTTTTTTTCGAATTTTTTTTTTAATTTTTTAAAAATTTTTTTTCGAAATTTTTTTTTTGAATTTTTTTTTAAATTTTTTTTGAAATTTTTTTTTTGGAAATTTTTTTTTTGAAAATTTTTTTTTGAAATTTTTTTTTTCGAAAATTTTTTTTTCGAATTTTTTTAGAAATTTTTTTTTTTGAAAATTTTTTTTTTTTATTTTTTTTTTGAAATTTTTTTTTCTTGAAAATTTTTTTTTCGAATTTTTTTTTTCAATTTTTTTAAAATTTTTTTTTTAATTTTTTTTTTTTGAAAATTTTTTTTTCGAAATTTTTTTTAAATTTTTTTTTTATTTTTTTTTAAATTATTTTAAATTTTTTTTTTAAATTTTTTTTTTGAAATTTTTTTAAATTTTTTTTTTGAAAATTTTTTTTTTTTAAGTTTTTTTTATTTTTTTAAAAATTTTTTTAAAATTTTTTTTTCTTGAAAATTTTTTTTTCGAATTTTTTTTTCATTTTTTTTTAAATTTTTTTTTTTGAAAATTTTTTTTTCGAAATTTTTTTTTAATTTTTTTTTTATTTTTTTTAAAATTATTTTAAATTTTTTTTTTTAATTTTTTTTTTGAAATTTTTTTAAATTTTTTTTTTGAAAATTTTTTTTTTTGAAGTTTTTTTTTATTTTTTTAAAATTTTTTTTTAAATTTTTTTTTCTTGAAAATTTTTTTTTCGAATTTTTTTTTCATTTTTTTTTAAATTTTTTTTTTTGAAAATTTTTTTTTCGAAATTTTTTTTTAATTTTTTTTTTAATTTTTATTAAAATTTTTTTTTTGAAATTTTTTTAAATTTTTTTTTAAATTTTTTTTTCTTGAAAATTTTTTTTTCGAATTTTTTTTTCATTTTTTTTAAATTTTTTTTTAATTTTTTTTTTGAAAATTTTTTTTTCGAAATTTTTTTTCTTGAAAATTTTTTTTTAAATTTTTTTAGAAATTTTTTTTTTTGAAAATTTTTTTTTCGAAATTTTTTTTCGAATTTTTTTTTTAATTTTTTAAAAATTTTTTTTCGAAATTTTTTTTTTGAAATTTTTTTTAAATTTTATTTTGAAATTTTTTTTTTGGAAATTTTTTTTTTTGAAAATTTTTTTTTGAAATTTTTTTTTTTAAATTTTTTTTTCTTGAAAATTTTTTTTTCGAATTTTTTTTTTCAATTTTTTTTTAATTTTTTTTTTAATTTTTTTTTTTTTTGAAAATTTTTTTTTCGAAATTTTTTTTTAATTTTTTTTTTATTTTTTTAAAAATTTTTTTTAAATTTTTTTTTCTTGAAAATTTTTTTTTCGAATTTTTTTTTCATTTTTTTTAAAATTTTTTTTTTTGAAAATTTTTTAAATTTTTTTTTTAATTTTTTTTTCTTGAAAATTTTTTTTTCGAATTTTTTTTTTAATTTTTTTTTTAAATTTTTATTAAAATTTTTTTTTTTGAAATTTTTTTAAATTTTTTTTTCTTGAAAATTTTTTTTTCGAAATTTTTTTTAAATTTTTTTTTAATTTTTTTTTTTAATTTTTTTAAATTTTTTTTTTTAATTTTTTTTTTGAAATTTTTTTAAATTTTTTTTTTGGAAATTTTTTTTTTGAAGTTTTTTTTTTATTTTTTTAAAATTTTTTTTTAAATTTTTTTTTTTGAAAATTTTTTTTTCGAATTTTTTTTTCATTTTTTTTTAAATTTTTTTTTTTGAAAATTTTTTTTTCGAAATTTTTTTTTAATTTTTTTTTTAATTTTTATTAAATTTTTTTTTTGAAATTTTTTTAAATTTTTTTTTCTTGAAAATTTTTTTTTCGAATTTTTTTTTCATTTTTTTTAAATTTTTTTTAAAATTTTTTTTTTGAAAATTTTTTTTTCGAAATTTTTTTTTTGAAAATTTTTTTTTTAATTTTTTTAGAAATTTTTTTTTTGAAAATTTTTTTTTCGAAATTTTTTTTCGAATTTTTTTTTTAATTTTTTAAAATTTTTTTTTTAAATTTTTTTTTTGGAAATTTTTTTTTTGAAAATTTTTTTTTGAAATTTTTTTTTTCGAAATTTTTTTTTTCGAATTTTTTTAGAAATTTTTTTTTTTGAAATTTTTTTTTTTTTTATTTTTTTTTGAAATTTTTTTTTCTTGAAAATTTTTTTTTCGAATTTTTTTTTTCAATTTTTTTTAAATTTTTTTTTTAATTTTTTTTAAAATTTTTTTTAAATTTTTTTTAAATTTTTTTTTTAAATTTTTTTTTAAATTTTTTTTTTCGAACTTTTTTCAATTTTTTTTTAAATTTTTTTTAAAATTTTTTTTTAAAATTTTTTTTGAAATTTTTTTTTTCGAAAATTTTTTTTTCGAATTTTTTTTTAGAAATTTTTTTTTTGAATTTTTTTTTGAAATTTTTTTTAAATTTTTTTTTTGAAATTTTTTTTTTTTTATTTTTTTTTTATTTTTTTAAAATTTTTTTTTAAATTTTTTTTTCTTGAAAATTTTTTTTTCGATTTTTTTTTCATTTTTTTGAAATTTTTTTTTTGAAAATTTTTTTTTCGAAATTTTTTTTTAAATTTTTTTTTTGAAAATTTTTTTTTCGAATTTTTTTTTTAATTTTTTTTAAATTTTTTTTGAAAATTTTTTTTTCATTTTTTTTAAATTTTTTTTTTGAAAATTTTTTTTTCGAAATTTTTTTTTTAATTTTTTTTTAAATTTTTTTTCTTGAAAATTTTTTTTTCGAATTTTTTTTTCATTTTTTTTTAAATTTTTTTTTATTTTTTTTTTTGAAATTTTTTTTTTCGAAATTTTTTTCTCATTTTTTTTAAAATTTTTTTTTTGAAAATTTTTTTTTCGAAATTTTTTTTTCATTTTTTTTTTTAATTTTTATTAAAATTTTTTTTTTGAAATTTTTTTAAATTTTTTTTTAAATTTTTTTTTCTTGAAAATTTTTTTTTCGAAATTTTTTTCTCATTTTTTTTTAATTTTTTTTTTAATTTTTTTTTTTGAAAATTTTTTTTTCGAAATTTTTTTTTAATTTTTTTTTTATTTTTTTTTTTAATTATTTTAAATTTTTTTTTTAATTTTTTTTTTGAAATTTTTTTAAATTTTTTTTTTGAAAATTTTTTTTTTTGAAGTTTTTTTTTTATTTTTTTAAATTTTTTTTTATATCTACTATATTTATTGTTTTTGAAGGGAACGAGTTGTGATTAAGTTAAATAAGGTATACCTTAATCTACCTGTTTCTTATTATATATTTATTGTTTTTAAATATCAACTTAGAATGAGGTATAATTAGTAATTTTATTATTAGATTTTCGTTTGAAAAAAATTGTAATTTACCAATATACCGAATATAGGTACATATACACCTATAAAATCGCACAAAATTTAGAACAATTATTCTATCAGTAAAACTCCTCCGATAAAATGAACGCATAAAAAATGGAAATAATATTTCTTGCGTCATTCTTCACTACATTTAAAATTAATGCATACATCAAACCATTTCTATTTTTTTTTCGATTTTTTTTTTCATTTTTTTGAAATTTTTTTTGAAATTTTTTTTTTGAAAATTTTTTTTTCGAAATTTTTTTTTAAATTTTTTTTTTGAAAATTTTTTTTTCGAAATTTTTTTTAAATTTTTTTTTAAATTTTTTTTAAATTTTTTTTGAAAATTTTTTTTTCATTTTTTTTAAATTTTTTTTTTGAAAATTTTTTTTTAAATTTTTTTTAAATTTTTTTTGAAAATTTTTTTTTCATTTTTTTTAAATTTTTTTTTTGAAAATTTTTTTTTCGAAATTTTTTTTTTAATTTTTTTTTTAATTTTTTTTCTTGAAAATTTTTTTTTCGAATTTTTTTTTCATTTTTTTTAAAATTTTTTTTTATTTTTTTTTTTTGAAAATTTTTTTTTCGAAATTTTTTTCTCATTTTTTTTTAAATTTTTTTTTTGAAAATTTTTTTTTCGAAATTTTTTTTCATTTTTTTTTTGATTTTTTTTTTGAAAATTTTTTTTTTCGAAATTTTTTTTTAATTTTTTTTTTAAATTTTTATTAAAATTTTTTTTTGAAATTTTTTTAAATTTTTTTTTTTATTTTTTTTTCTTGAAAATTTTTTTTTCGAAATTTTTTTCTCATTTTTTTTAAATTTTTTTTTTAATTTTTTTTTTTTGAAAATTTTTTTTTCGAAATTTTTTTTTAATTTTTTTTTAATTTTTTTTTTATTTTTTTTTAAATTATTTTAAATTTTTTTTTTTAATTTTTTTTTTGAAATTTTTCTAAATTTTTTTTTTGAAAATTTTTTTTTTTGAAGTTTTTTTTTTATTTTTTAAAAATTTTTTTTAAAATTTTTTTTTCTTGAAAATTTTTTTTTCGAATTTTTTTTTCATTTTTTTTTAAATTTTTTTTTTTGAAAATTTTTTTTTCGAAATTTTTTTTTAATTTTTTTTTTTAATTTTTATTAAAATTTTTTTTTTTGAAATTTTTTTAAATTTTTTTTTCTTGAAAATTTTTTTTTTGAATTTTTTTTTTAATTTTTTTTTTATTTTTTTTTAAATTTTTTAAAATTTTTTTTTTTAATTTTTTTTTTGAAATTTTTTTAAATTTTTTTTTTGAAAATTTTTTTTTTTGAAGTTTTTTTTTTATTTTTTTAAAAATTTTTTTTAAATTTTTTTTTCTTGAAAATTTTTTTTTCGAATTTTTTTTTCATTTTTTTTTTAATTTTTTTTTTTGAAAATTTTTTTTTCGAAATTTTTTTTTATTTTTTTTTTTAATTTTTATTAAAATTTTTATTTTTGAAATTTTTTTAAATTTTTTTTTCTTGAAAATTTTTTTTTCGATTTTTTTTTTCATTTTTTTTAAATTTTTTTTTTGAAAATTTTTTTTTCGAAATTTTTTTTTGAAAATTTTTTTTTTAAATTTTTTTAGAAATTTTTTTTTTTTTGAAAATTTTTTTTTCGAAATTTTTTTTCGAATTTTTTTTTAAATTTTTATTAAATTTTTTTTTTGAAATTTTTTTAAATTTTTTTTAAATTTTTTTTTCTTGAAAATTTTTTTTTCGAATTTTTTTTTCATTTTTTTTAAATTTTTTTAAAATTTTTTTTTTGAAAATTTTTTTTTCGAAATTTTTTTTTTTGAAAATTTTTTTTTTAATTTTTTTAGAAATTTTTTTTTTTGAAAATTTTTTTTTCGAAATTTTTTTTCGAATTTTTTTTTTAATTTTTCAAAATTTTTTTTTTTTAATTTTTTTTTTGGAAATTTTTTTTTTTGA
>OX101809.2:37138327-37145827 GCA_944452925.2 Chrysolina oricalcia | reverse complement strand
TATTTTTTTTTTTTTGAAAATTTTTTTTTCGAAATTTTTTTCTCATTTTTTTTAAAAATTTTTTTTTGAAAATTTTTTTTTCGAAATTTTTTTTCATTTTTTTTTTAATTTTTTTTTTGAAAATATTTTTTTCGAAATTTTTTTTTAATTTTTTTTTTAAATTTTTATTAAAATTTTTTTTTTGAAATTTTTTTAAATTTTTTTTTTAATTTTTTTTTCTTGAAAATTTTTTTTTCGAAATTTTTTTCTCATTTTTTTTAAATTTTTTTTTTAATTTTTTTTTTTGAAAATTTTTTTTTTCGAAATTTTTTTTAAATTTTTTTTTTATTTTTTTTAAAATTATTTTAAATTTTTTTTTTTAATTTTTTTTTTGAAATTTTTTTAAATTTTTTTTTTGAAAATTTTTTTTTTTGAATTTTTTTTTTATTTTTTTAAATTTTTTTTTATATTTACTATATTTATTGTTTTTGAAGGGAACGAGTTGTGATTAAGTTAAATAAGGTATACCTTAATCTACCTGTTTCTTATTATATATTTATTGTTTTTAAATATCAACTTAGAATGAGGTATAATTAGTAATTTTATTATTAGATTTTCGTTTGAAAAAAAATGTAATTTACCAATATACCGAATATAGGTACATATACACCTATAAAATCGCACAAAATTTAAAACAATTATTCTATCAGTAAAACTCCTCCGATAAAATGATAAAATGATAAAAAATGGAAATAATATTTCTTGCGTCATTCTTCACTACATTTAAAATTAATGCATACATCAAACCATTTCTATTTTTTTTTCAATTTTTTTTTTCATTTTTTTGAAATTTTTTTTGAAATTTTTTTTTTGAAAATTTTTTTTTCGAAATTTTTTTTTAATTTTTTTTTTTGAAAATTTTTTTTTCGAAATTTTTTTTAAATTTTTTTTTTAATTTTTTTAAAATTTTTTTTGAAAATTTTTTTTTCATTTTTTTTAAATTTTTTTTTTGAAAATTTTTTTTTCGAAATTTTTTTTTTCATTTTTTTTAAATTTTTTTTTCTTGAAAATTTTTTTTTCGAAATTTTTTTCTCATTTTTTTTAAATTTTTTTTTTAATTTTTTTTTTTGAAAATTTTTTTTTCGAAATTTTTTTTTAATTTTTTTTTTATTTTTTTTTAAAATTATTTTAAATTTTTTTTTTAATTTTTTTTTTGAAATTTTTTTAAATTTTTTTTTCGAAAATTTTTTTTTTTGAAGTTTTTTTTTTATTTTTTTAAATTTTTTTTTATATCTACTATATTTATTGTTTTTGAAGGGAACGAGTTGTGATTAAGTTAAATAAGGTATACCTTAATCTACCTGTTTCTTATTATATATTTATTGTTTTTAAATATCAACTTAGAATGAGGTATAATTAGTAATTTTATTATTAGATTTTCGTTTGAAAAAAATTGTAATTTACCAATATACCGAATATAGGTACATATACACCTATAAAATCGCACAAAATTTAGAACAATTATTCTATCAGTAAAACTCCTCCGATAAAATGAACGCATAAAAAATGGAAATAATATTTCTTGCGTCATTCTTCACTACATTTAAAATTAATGCATACATCAAACCATTTCTATTTTTTTTTCGATTTTTTTTTTCATTTTTTTGAAATTTTTTTTGAAATTTTTTTTTTGAAAATTTTTTTTTCGAAATTTTTTTTTAAATTTTTTTTTTGAAAATTTTTTTTTCGAAATTTTTTTTAAATTTTTTTTAAAATTTTTTTTAAATTTTTTTTGAAAATTTTTTTTTCATTTTTTTTAAATTTTTTTTTTGAAAATTTTTTTTTCGAAATTTTTTTTTTAATTTTTTTTTAATTTTTTTTCTTGAAATTTTTTTTTTCGAATTTTTTTTTCATTTTTTTTAAAAATTTTTTTTATTTTTTTTTTTTGAAAATTTTTTTTTCGAAATTTTTTTCTCATTTTTTTTTAAATTTTTTTTTTGAAAATTTTTTTTTCGAAATTTTTTTTCATTTTTTTTTAATTTTTTTTTTGAAAATTTTTTTTTCGAAATTTTTTTTTTAATTTTTTTTTTTAATTTTTATTAAAATTTTTTTTTGAAATTTTTTTAAATTTTTTTTTTTATTTTTTTTTCTTGAAAATTTTTTTTTCGAAATTTTTTTCTCATTTTTTTTAAATTTTTTTTTTAATTTTTTTTTTTTGAAAATTTTTTTTTCGAAATTTTTTTTTAATTTTTTTTTTATTTTTTTTTAAATTATTTTAAATTTTTTTTTTTAATTTTTTTTTTGAAATTTTTCTAAATTTTTTTTTTGAAAATTTTTTTTTTTGAAGTTTTTTTTTTATTTTTTTAAAATTTTTTTTAAAATTTTTTTTTCTTGAAAATTTTTTTTTCGAATTTTTTTTTCATTTTTTTTTAAATTTTTTTTTTGAAAATTTTTTTTTCGAAATTTTTTTTTAATTTTTTTTTTTAATTTTTATTAAAATTTTTTTTTTTGAAATTTTTTTAAATTTTTTTTTAAATTTTTTTTTCTTGAAAATTTTTTTTTTGAATTTTTTTTTTAATTTTTTTTTTATTTTTTTTTTAATTTTTTAAAATTTTTTTTTTTAATTTTTTTTTTGAAATTTTTTTAAATTTTTTTTTTGAAAATTTTTTTTTTTGAAGTTTTTTTTTTATTTTTTTAAAATTTTTTTTTTAATTTTTTTTTCTTGAAAATTTTTTTTTCGAATTTTTTTTTCATTTTTTTTTTAATTTTTTTTTTTGAAAATTTTTTTTTCGAAATTTTTTTTTATTTTTTTTTTAATTTTTATTAAAATTTTTTTTTTTGAAATTTTTTTAAATTTTTTTTTCTTGAAAATTTTTTTTTCGATTTTTTTTTTCATTTTTTTTAAATTTTTTTTTTGAAAATTTTTTTTTCGAAATTTTTTTTTGAAAATTTTTTTTAAAAATTTTTTTAGAAATTTTTTTTTTTTTGAAAATTTTTTTTTCGAAATTTTTTTTCGAATTTTTTTTTAAATTTTTATTAAATTTTTTTTTTGAAATTTTTTTAAATTTTTTTTAAATTTTTTTTTCTTGAAAATTTTTTTTTCGAATTTTTTTTTCATTTTTTTTTAATTTTTTTAAAATTTTTTTTTTGAAAATTTTTTTTTCGAAATTTTTTTTTTTGAAAATTTTTTTTTTAATTTTTTTAGAAATTTTTTTTTTTGAAAATTTTTTTTTCGAAATTTTTTTTCGAATTTTTTTTTTAATTTTTCAAAATTTTTTTTTTTTAATTTTTTTTTTGGAAATTTTTTTTTTTGAAAATTTTTTTTTGAAATTTTTTTTTTCGAAATTTTTTTTTTCGAATTTTTTTCGAAATTTTTTTTTTTTGAAATTTTTTTTTTTTTATTTTTTTTTGAAATTTTTTTTTCTTGAAAATTTTTTTTTCGAATTTTTTTTTTCAATTTTTTTTAATTTTTTTTTAAATTTTTTTTCGAATTTTTTTCAATTTTTTTTAAAATTTTTTTTAAAATTTTTTTTTTAAATTTTTTTTGAAATTTTTTATTTCGAAAATTTTTTTTTCGAATTTTTTTTTAGAAATTTTTTTTTTGAATTTTTTTTTTTATTTTTTTTTGAAATTTTTTTTAAATTTTTTTTTTGAAATTTTTTTTTTTTAATTTTTTTTTTATTTTTTAAAAAAATTTTTTAAAATTTTTTTTTCTTGAAAATTTTTTTTTCGATTTTTTTTTTCATTTTTTTGAAATTTTTTTTGAAATTTTTTTTTTGAAAATTTTTTTTTCGAAATTTTTTTTTAAATTTTTTTTTTGAAAATTTTTTTTTCGAAATTTTTTTTAAATTTTTTTTTAAATTTTTTTTAAATTTTTTTTGAAAATTTTTTTTTCATTTTTTTTAAATTTTTTTTTTGAAAATTTTTTTTTCGAAATTTTTTTTTTAATTTTTTTTCTTGAAAATTTTTTTTTCGAATTTTTTTTTCATTTTTTTTAAAATTTTTTTTTATTTTTTTTTTTTTGAAAATTTTTTTTTCGAAATTTTTTTCTCATTTTTTTTAAAAATTTTTTTTTGAAAATTTTTTTTTCGAAATTTTTTTTCATTTTTTTTTTAATTTTTTTTTTGAAAATATTTTTTTCGAAATTTTTTTTTAATTTTTTTTTTAAATTTTTATTAAAATTTTTTTTTTGAAATTTTTTTAAATTTTTTTTTTAATTTTTTTTTCTTGAAAATTTTTTTTTCGAAATTTTTTTCTCATTTTTTTTAAATTTTTTTTTTAATTTTTTTTTTTGAAAATTTTTTTTTTCGAAATTTTTTTTAAATTTTTTTTTTATTTTTTTTTAAATTATTTTAAATTTTTTTTTTTAATTTTTTTTTTGAAATTTTTTTAAATTTTTTTTTTGAAAATTTTTTTTTTTGAATTTTTTTTTTATTTTTTTAAATTTTTTTTTATATTTACTATATTTATTGTTTTTGAAGGGAACGAGTTGTGATTAAGTTAAATAAGGTATACCTTAATCTACCTGTTTCTTATTATATATTTATTGTTTTTAAATATCAACTTAGAATGAGGTATAATTAGTAATTTTATTATTAGATTTTCGTTTGAAAAAAAATGTAATTTACCAATATACCGAATATAGGTACATATACACCTATAAAATCGCACAAAATTTAAAACAATTATTCTATCAGTAAAACTCCTCCGATAAAATGATAAAATGATAAAAAATGGAAATAATATTTCTTGCGTCATTCTTCACTACATTTAAAATTAATGCATACATCAAAACATTTCTATTTTTTTTTCAATTTTTTTTTTCATTTTTTTGAAATTTTTTTTGAAATTTTTTTTTTGAAAATTTTTTTTTCGAAATTTTTTTTTTAATTTTTTTTTTGAAAATTTTTTTTTCGAAATTTTTTTTTAATTTTTTTTTTATTTTTTTAAAAATTATTTTAAATTTTTTTTTTTAATTTTTTTTTTGAAATTTTTTTAAATTTTTTTTTTGAAAATTTTTTTTTTTGAAGTTTTTTTTTTATTTTTTTAAAAATTTTTTTTTAATTTTTTTTTCTTGAAAATTTTTTTTTCGAATTTTTTTTTTCATTTTTTTTAAATTTTTTTTTTGAAAATTTTTTTTTCGAAATTTTTTTTTAATTTTTTTTTTAATTTTTATTAAAATTTTTTTTTTTGAAATTTTTTAAAATTTTTTTTTAAATTTTTTTTTCTTGAAAATTTTTTTTTCGAATTTTTTTTTAATTTTTTTAAAAATTTTTTTTAATTTTTTTTTTGAAAATTTTTTTTTCGAAATTTTTTTTTTTGAAAATTTTTTTTTTATTTTTTTAGAAATTTTTTTTTTGAAAATTTTTTTTTCGAAATTTTTTTTCGAATTTTTTTTTTAATTTTTTAAAAATTTTTTTTCGAAATTTTTTTTTTGAAATTTTTTTTAAATTTTTTTTTGAAATTTTTTTTTTGGAAATTTTTTTTTTTGAAAATTTTTTTTTGAAATTTTTTTTTTCGAAAATTTTTTTTTCGAATTTTTTTAGAAATTTTTTTTTTTGAAAATTTTTTTTTTTTATTTTTTTTTTGAAATTTTTTTTTCTTGAAAATTTTTTTTTCGAATTTTTTTTTCAATTTTTTTTAAATTTTTTTTTTATTTTTTTTTTTGAAAATTTTTTTTTCCAAATTTTTTTCTCATTTTTTTTAAAATTTTTTTTTAAATTTTTTTTTCTTGAAAATTTTTTTTTCGAATTTTTTTTTCATTTTTTTTTTAATTTTTTTTAATTTTTTTTTTGAAAATTTTTTTTTCGAAATTTTTTTCTCATTTTTTTTTAAATTTTTTTTTTAATTTTTTTTTTTTGAAAATATTTTTTTCGAATTTTTTTTTTAATTTTTTTTTATATTTTTTTAAATTATTTTAAATTTTTTTTTTTAATTTTTTTTTTGAAATTTTTTTAAATTTTTTTCTTGAAAATTTTTTTTTCGAATTTTTTTTTCATTTTATTTTAAATTTTTTTTTTTTGAAAATTTTTTTTTGAAATTTTTTTTTAATTTTTTTTTTTAATTTTTATTAAAATTTTTTTTTTTGAAATTTTTTTAAATTTTTTTTTAATTTTTTTTTTCTTGAAAATTTTTTTTTCGAATTTTTTTTTTGAAAATTGTTTTTTCGAAATTTTTTTTTTTGAAATTTTTTTTTTTAATTTTTTTAGAAATTTTTTTTTTTGAAAATTTTTTTTTCGAAATTTTTTTTCGAATTTTTTTTTTAATTTTTTAAAAATTTTTTTTTTTAATTTTTTTTTTGAAATTTTTTTTAAATTTTTTTTTGAAATTTTTTTTTGGAAATTTTTTTTTTTGAAAATTTTTTTTTTTAATTTTTTTTTTTTAAGTTTTTTTTTTATTTTTTTAAAATTTTTTTTAAAATTTTTTTTAAATTTTTTTTTATTTTTTTAAAAATTTTTTAAATTTTTTTTTTTTATTTTTTTTTGAAATTTTTTTTAAATTTTTTTTTGAAATTTTTTTTTTTTATTTTTTTTTTTATTTTTTTTTCTTGAAAATTTTTTTTTCGAATTTTTTTTTTATTTTTTTTTAAATTTTTTTTTTTTTGAAAATTTTTTTTTCGAAATTTTTTTTTAATTTTTTTTTTAATTTTTATTAAATTTTTTTTTTTTGAAATTTTTTTAAATTTTTTTTTTCTTGAAAATTTTTTTTTAAATTTTTTTTTTGAAAATTTTTTTTTGAAGTTTTTTTTTTAAATTTTTTTTTCTTGAAAATTTTTTTTTCGAATTTTTTTTCATTTTTTTTTAAATTTTTTTTTTTTGAAAATTTTTTTTTCGAAATTTTTTTTTAATTTTTTTTTTAAATTTTTATTAAAATTTTTTTTTTTGAAATTTTTTTAAATTTTTTTTTAATTTTTTTTTCTTGAAAATTTTTTTTTAAATTTTTTTTTTGAAAATTGTGTTTTCGAAATTTTTTTTTTTGAAAATTTTTTTTAAAATTTTTTTAGAAATTTTTTTTTTTGAAAATTTTTTTTTCGAAATTTTTTTTCGAATTTTTTTTTTATTTTTTAAAAATTTTTTTTTTAAATTTTTTTTTTGAAATTTTTTTTAAATTTTTTTTTGAAATTTTTTTTTTGGAAATTTTTTTTTTGAAAATTTTTTTTAAATTTTTTTTTTTAAGTTTTTTTTTTATTTTTTTAAAATTTTTTTTAAAATTTTTTTAAAATTTTTTTTTATTTTTTTTAAAAATTTTTTAAATTTTTTTTTTTATTTTTTTTTGAAATTTTTTTTAAATTTTTTTTTTGAAAATTTTTTTTTAAAGTTTTTTTTTTTATTTTTTTTTCTTGAAAATTTTTTTTTCGAATTTTTTTTTCATATTTTTTAAAATTTTTTTTTAATTTTTTTTTTGAAAATTTTTTTTTCGAAATTTTTTTCTCATTTTTTTTAAATTTTTTTTAAATTTTTTTTTTGAAAATTTTTTTTTCGAATTTTTTTTTTAATTTTTTTTTATTTTTTTTAAAATTAT
>OX101809.2:37130827-37135827 GCA_944452925.2 Chrysolina oricalcia | reverse complement strand
AATTTTTATTAAAATTTTTTTTTTGAAATTTTTTTAAATTTTTTTTTAAATTTTTTTTTCTTGAAAATTTTTTTTTCGAATTTTTTTTTCATTTTTTTTAAATTTTTTTTTAATTTTTTTTTTGAAAATTTTTTTTTCGAAATTTTTTTTCTTGAAAATTTTTTTTAAAATTTTTTTAGAAATTTTTTTTTTTGAAAATTTTTTTTTCGAAATTTTTTTTCGAATTTTTTTTTTAATTTTTTAAAAATTTTTTTTCGAAATTTTTTTTTTGAAATTTTTTTTAAATTTTATTTTGAAATTTTTTTTTTGGAAATTTTTTTTTTTGAAAATTTTTTTTTGAAATTTTTTTTTTTAAATTTTTTTTTCTTGAAAATTTTTTTTTCGAATTTTTTTTTTCAATTTTTTTTTAATTTTTTTTTTAATTTTTTTTTTTTTTGAAAATTTTTTTTTCGAAATTTTTTTTTAATTTTTTTTTTATTTTTTTAAAAATTTTTTTTAAATTTTTTTTTCTTGAAAATTTTTTTTTCGAATTTTTTTTTCATTTTTTTTAAAATTTTTTTTTTTGAAAATTTTTTAAATTTTTTTTTTAATTTTTTTTTCTTGAAAATTTTTTTTTCGAATTTTTTTTTTAATTTTTTTTTTAAATTTTTATTAAAATTTTTTTTTTTGAAATTTTTTTAAATTTTTTTTTCTTGAAAATTTTTTTTTCGAAATTTTTTTTAAATTTTTTTTTAATTTTTTTTTTTAATTTTTTTAAATTTTTTTTTTTAATTTTTTTTTTGAAATTTTTTTAAATTTTTTTTTTGGAAATTTTTTTTTTGAAGTTTTTTTTTTATTTTTTTAAAATTTTTTTTTAAATTTTTTTTTTTGAAAATTTTTTTTTCGAATTTTTTTTTCATTTTTTTTTAAATTTTTTTTTTTGAAAATTTTTTTTTCGAAATTTTTTTTTAATTTTTTTTTTAATTTTTATTAAATTTTTTTTTTGAAATTTTTTTAAATTTTTTTTTCTTGAAAATTTTTTTTTCGAATTTTTTTTTCATTTTTTTTAAATTTTTTTTAAAATTTTTTTTTTGAAAATTTTTTTTTCGAAATTTTTTTTTTGAAAATTTTTTTTTTAATTTTTTTAGAAATTTTTTTTTTGAAAATTTTTTTTTCGAAATTTTTTTTCGAATTTTTTTTTTAATTTTTTAAAATTTTTTTTTTAAATTTTTTTTTTGGAATTTTTTTTTTTGAAAATTTTTTTTTGAAATTTTTTTTTTCGAAATTTTTTTTTTCGAATTTTTTTAGAAATTTTTTTTTTTGAAATTTTTTTTTTTTTTATTTTTTTTTGAAATTTTTTTTTCTTGAAAATTTTTTTTTCGAATTTTTTTTTTCAATTTTTTTTAAATTTTTTTTTTAATTTTTTTTAAAATTTTTTTTAAATTTTTTTTAAATTTTTTTTTTAAATTTTTTTTTAAATTTTTTTTTTCGAACTTTTTTCAATTTTTTTTTAAATTTTTTTTTAAATTTTTTTTTAAAATTTTTTTTGAAATTTTTTTTTTCGAAAATTTTTTTTTCGAATTTTTTTTTAGAAATTTTTTTTTTGAATTTTTTTTTGAAATTTTTTTTAAATTTTTTTTTTGAAATTTTTTTTTTTTTATTTTTTTTTTATTTTTTTAAAATTTTTTTTTAAATTTTTTTTTCTTGAAAATTTTTTTTTCGATTTTTTTTTCATTTTTTTGAAATTTTTTTTTTGAAAATTTTTTTTTCGAAATTTTTTTTTAAATTTTTTTTTTGAAAATTTTTTTTTCGAATTTTTTTTTTAATTTTTTTTAAATTTTTTTTGAAAATTTTTTTTTCATTTTTTTTAAATTTTTTTTTTGAAAATTTTTTTTTCGAAATTTTTTTTTTAATTTTTTTTTAAATTTTTTTTCTTGAAAATTTTTTTTTCGAATTTTTTTTTCATTTTTTTTTAAATTTTTTTTTATTTTTTTTTTTGAAATTTTTTTTTTCGAAATTTTTTTCTCATTTTTTTTTAAATTTTTTTTTTGAAAATTTTTTTTTCGAAATTTTTTTTTCATTTTTTTTTTTAATTTTTATTAAAATTTTTTTTTTGAAATTTTTTTAAATTTTTTTTTAAATTTTTTTTTCTTGAAAATTTTTTTTTCGAAATTTTTTTCTCATTTTTTTTTAATTTTTTTTTTAATTTTTTTTTTTGAAAATTTTTTTTTCGAAATTTTTTTTTAATTTTTTTTTTATTTTTTTTTTTAATTATTTTAAATTTTTTTTTTAATTTTTTTT
This sequence comes from Chrysolina oricalcia, assembly GCA_944452925.2. NCBI lineage: Eukaryota > Metazoa > Arthropoda > Insecta > Coleoptera > Chrysomelidae > Chrysolina > Chrysolina oricalcia. The sequence continues at coordinate 37,133,547 of OX101809.2, read as the reverse complement.
TTGAAATTTTTTTAAATTTTTTTTTTGAAAATTTTTTTTTTTGAAGTTTTTTTTTTATTTTTTTAAATTTTTTTTTATATCTACTATATTTATTGTTTTTGAAGGGAACGAGTTGTGATTAAGTTAAATAAGGTATACCTTAATCTACCTGTTTCTTATTATATATTTATTGTTTTTAAATATCAACTTAGAATGAGGTATAATTAGTAATTTTATTATTAGATTTTCGTTTGAAAAAAATTGTAATTTACCAATATACCGAATATAGGTACATATACACCTATAAAATCGCACAAAATTTAGAACAATTATTCTATCAGTAAAACTCCTCCGATAAAATGAACGCATAAAAAATGGAAATAATATTTCTTGCGTCATTCTTCACTACATTTAAAATTAATGCATACATCAAACCATTTCTATTTTTTTTTCGATTTTTTTTTTCATTTTTTTGAAATTTTTTTTGAAATTTTTTTTTTGAAAATTTTTTTTTCGAAATTTTTTTTTAAATTTTTTTTTTGAAAATTTTTTTTTCGAAATTTTTTTTAAATTTTTTTTTAAATTTTTTTTAAATTTTTTTTGAAAATTTTTTTTTCATTTTTTTTAAATTTTTTTTTTGAAAATTTTTTTTTAAATTTTTTTTAAATTTTTTTTGAAAATTTTTTTTTCATTTTTTTTAAATTTTTTTTTTGAAAATTTTTTTTTCGAAATTTTTTTTTAAATTTTTTTTTAAATTTTTTTTCTTGAAAATTTTTTTTTCGAATTTTTTTTTCATTTTTTTTAAAATTTTTTTTTATTTTTTTTTTTTGAAAATTTTTTTTTCGAAATTTTTTTCTCATTTTTTTTTAAATTTTTTTTTTGAAAATTTTTTTTTCGAAATTTTTTTTCATTTTTTTTTTGATTTTTTTTTTGAAAATTTTTTTTTTCGAAATTTTTTTTTAATTTTTTTTTTAAATTTTTATTAAAATTTTTTTTTGAAATTTTTTTAAATTTTTTTTTTTATTTTTTTTTCTTGAAAATTTTTTTTTCGAAATTTTTTTCTCATTTTTTTTAAATTTTTTTTTTAATTTTTTTTTTTTGAAAATTTTTTTTTCGAAATTTTTTTTTAATTTTTTTTTAATTTTTTTTTTATTTTTTTTTAAATTATTTTAAATTTTTTTTTTTAATTTTTTTTTTGAAATTTTTCTAAATTTTTTTTTTGAAAATTTTTTTTTTTGAAGTTTTTTTTTTATTTTTTAAAAATTTTTTTTAAAATTTTTTTTTCTTGAAAATTTTTTTTTCGAATTTTTTTTTCATTTTTTTTTAAATTTTTTTTTTTGAAAATTTTTTTTTCGAAATTTTTTTTTAATTTTTTTTTTTAATTTTTATTAAAATTTTTTTTTTTGAAATTTTTTTAAATTTTTTTTTCTTGAAAATTTTTTTTTTGAATTTTTTTTTTAATTTTTTTTTTATTTTTTTTTTAATTTTTTAAAATTTTTTTTTTTAATTTTTTTTTTGAAATTTTTTTAAATTTTTTTTTTGAAAATTTTTTTTTTTGAAGTTTTTTTTTTATTTTTTTAAAAATTTTTTTTAAATTTTTTTTTCTTGAAAATTTTTTTTTCGAATTTTTTTTTCATTTTTTTTTTAATTTTTTTTTTTGAAAATTTTTTTTTCGAAATTTTTTTTTATTTTTTTTTTTAATTTTTATTAAAATTTTTTTTTTTGAAATTTTTTTAAATTTTTTTTTCTTGAAAATTTTTTTTTCGATTTTTTTTTTCATTTTTTTTAAATTTTTTTTTTGAAAATTTTTTTTTCGAAATTTTTTTTTGAAAATTTTTTTTTTAAATTTTTTTAGAAATTTTTTTTTTTTTGAAAATTTTTTTTTCGAAATTTTTTTTCGAATTTTTTTTTAAATTTTTATTAAATTTTTTTTTTGAAATTTTTTTAAATTTTTTTTAAATTTTTTTTTCTTGAAAATTTTTTTTTCGAATTTTTTTTTCATTTTTTTTAAATTTTTTTAAAATTTTTTTTTTGAAAATTTTTTTTTCGAAATTTTTTTTTTTGAAAATTTTTTTTTTAATTTTTTTAGAAATTTTTTTTTTTGAAAATTTTTTTTTCGAAATTTTTTTTCGAATTTTTTTTTTAATTTTTCAAAATTTTTTTTTTTTAATTTTTTTTTTGGAAATTTTTTTTTTTGAAAATTTTTTTTTGAAATTTTTTTTTTCGAAATTTTTTTTTTCGAATTTTTTTCGAAATTTTTTTTTTTGAAATTTTTTTTTTTTTATTTTTTTTTGAAATTTTTTTTTCTTGAAAATTTTTTTTTCGAATTTTTTTTTTCAATTTTTTTTAATTTTTTTTTAAATTTTTTTTCGAATTTTTTTCAATTTTTTTTTAAATTTTTTTTAAAATTTTTTTTTTAAATTTTTTTTGAAATTTTTTTTTTCGAAATTTTTTTTTTCGAATTTTTTTTTAGAAATTTTTTTTTTGAATTTTTTTTTTTTATTTTTTTTTGAAATTTTTTTTGAATTTTTTTTTTGAAATTTTTTTTTTTTAATTTTTTTTTTATTTTTTAAAAAATTTTTTTAAAATTTTTTTTTCTTGAAAATTTTTTTTTCGATTTTTTTTTTCATTTTTTTGAAATTTTTTTCGAAATTTTTTTCTCATTTTTTTTAAAAATTTTTTTTTGAAAATTTTTTTTTCGAAATTTTTTTTCATTTTTTTTTAAATTTTTTTTTTGAAAA
>OX101809.2:37123327-37128327 GCA_944452925.2 Chrysolina oricalcia | reverse complement strand
TTTTTTTTTTAATTTTTTTTTTGAAAATTTTTTTTTCGAAATTTTTTTTTTAATTTTTTTTTTTAATTTTTATTAAAATTTTTTTTTGAAATTTTTTTAAATTTTTTTTTTTATTTTTTTTTCTTGAAAATTTTTTTTTCGAAATTTTTTTCTCATTTTTTTTAAATTTTTTTTTTAATTTTTTTTTTTTGAAAATTTTTTTTTCGAAATTTTTTTTTAATTTTTTTTTTATTTTTTTTTAAATTATTTTAAATTTTTTTTTTTAATTTTTTTTTTGAAATTTTTCTAAATTTTTTTTTTGAAAATTTTTTTTTTTGAAGTTTTTTTTTTATTTTTTTAAAATTTTTTTTAAAATTTTTTTTTCTTGAAAATTTTTTTTTCGAATTTTTTTTTCATTTTTTTTTAAATTTTTTTTTTGAAAATTTTTTTTTCGAAATTTTTTTTTAATTTTTTTTTTTAATTTTTATTAAAATTTTTTTTTTTGAAATTTTTTTAAATTTTTTTTTAAATTTTTTTTTCTTGAAAATTTTTTTTTTGAATTTTTTTTTTAATTTTTTTTTTATTTTTTTTTTAATTTTTTAAAATTTTTTTTTTTAATTTTTTTTTTGAAATTTTTTTAAATTTTTTTTTTGAAAATTTTTTTTTTTGAAGTTTTTTTTTTATTTTTTTAAAATTTTTTTTTTAATTTTTTTTTCTTGAAAATTTTTTTTTCGAATTTTTTTTTCATTTTTTTTTTAATTTTTTTTTTTGAAAATTTTTTTTTCGAAATTTTTTTTTATTTTTTTTTTAATTTTTATTAAAATTTTTTTTTTTGAAATTTTTTTAAATTTTTTTTTCTTGAAAATTTTTTTTTCGATTTTTTTTTTCATTTTTTTTAAATTTTTTTTTTGAAAATTTTTTTTTCGAAATTTTTTTTTGAAAATTTTTTTTAAAAATTTTTTTAGAAATTTTTTTTTTTTTGAAAATTTTTTTTTCGAAATTTTTTTTCGAATTTTTTTTTAAATTTTTATTAAATTTTTTTTTTGAAATTTTTTTAAATTTTTTTTAAATTTTTTTTTCTTGAAAATTTTTTTTTCGAATTTTTTTTTCATTTTTTTTTAATTTTTTTAAAATTTTTTTTTTGAAAATTTTTTTTTCGAAATTTTTTTTTTTGAAAATTTTTTTTTTAATTTTTTTAGAAATTTTTTTTTTTGAAAATTTTTTTTTCGAATTTTTTTTTCGAATTTTTTTTTTAATTTTTCAAAATTTTTTTTTTTTAATTTTTTTTTTGGAAATTTTTTTTTTTGAAAATTTTTTTTTGAAATTTTTTTTTTCGAAATTTTTTTTTTCGAATTTTTTTCGAAATTTTTTTTTTTTGAAATTTTTTTTTTTTTATTTTTTTTTGAAATTTTTTTTTCTTGAAAATTTTTTTTTCGAATTTTTTTTCAATTTTTTTTAATTTTTTTTTAAATTTTTTTTCGAATTTTTTTCAATTTTTTTTAAAATTTTTTTTAAAATTTTTTTTTTAAATTTTTTTTGAAATTTTTTATTTCGAAAATTTTTTTTTCGAATTTTTTTTTAGAAATTTTTTTTTTGAATTTTTTTTTTTTATTTTTTTTTGAAATTTTTTTTAAATTTTTTTTTTGAAATTTTTTTTTTTTAATTTTTTTTTTATTTTTTAAAAAAATTTTTTAAAATTTTTTTTTCTTGAAAATTTTTTTTTCGATTTTTTTTTTCATTTTTTTGAAATTTTTTTTGAAATTTTTTTTTTGAAAATTTTTTTTTCGAAATTTTTTTTTAAATTTTTTTTTTGAAAATTTTTTTTTCGAAATTTTTTTTAAATTTTTTTTTAAATTTTTTTTAAATTTTTTTTGAAAATTTTTTTTTCATTTTTTTTAAATTTTTTTTTTGAAAATTTTTTTTTCGAAATTTTTTTTTTAATTTTTTTTCTTGAAAATTTTTTTTTCGAATTTTTTTTTCATTTTTTTTAAAATTTTTTTTTATTTTTTTTTTTTTGAAAATTTTTTTTTCGAAATTTTTTTCTCATTTTTTTTAAAAATTTTTTTTTGAAAATTTTTTTTTCGAAATTTTTTTTCATTTTTTTTTTAATTTTTTTTTTGAAAATATTTTTTTCGAAATTTTTTTTTAATTTTTTTTTTAAATTTTTATTAAAATTTTTTTTTTGAAATTTTTTTAAATTTTTTTTTTAATTTTTTTTTCTTGAAAATTTTTTTTTCGAAATTTTTTTCTCATTTTTTTTAAATTTTTTTTTTAATTTTTTTTTTTGAAAATTTTTTTTTTCGAAATTTTTTTTAAATTTTTTTTTTATTTTTTTTTAAATTATTTTAAATTTTTTTTTTTAATTTTTTTTTTGAAATTTTTTTAAATTTTTTTTTTGAAAATTTTTTTTTTTGAATTTTTTTTTTATTTTTTTAAATTTTTTTTTATATTTACTATATTTATTGTTTTTGAAGGGAACGAGTTGTGATTAAGTTAAATAAGGTATACCTTAATCTACCTGTTTCTTATTATATATTTATTGTTTTTAAATATCAACTTAGAATGAGGTATAATTAGTAATTTTATTATTAGATTTTCGTTTGAAAAAAAATGTAATTTACCAATATACCGAATATAGGTACATATACACCTATAAAATCGCACAAAATTTAAAACAATTATTCTATCAGTAAAACTCCTCCGATAAAATGATAAAATGATAAAAAATGGAAATAATATTTCTTGCGTCATTCTTCACTACATTTAAAATTAATGCATACATCAAACCATTTCTATTTTTTTTTCAATTTTTTTTTTCATTTTTTTGAAATTTTTTTTGAAATTTTTTTTTTGAAAATTTTTTTTTCGAAATTTTTTTTTAATTTTTTTTTTGAAAATTTTTTTTTCGAAATTTTTTTTAAATTTTTTTTTTAATTTTTTTAAAATTTTTTTTGAAAATTTTTTTTTCATTTTTTTTAAATTTTTTTTTTGAAAATTTTTTTTTCGAAATTTTTTTTTTCATTTTTTTTTAAATTTTTTTTCTTGATAATTTTTTTTTCGAATTTTTTTTTCATTTTTTTTTAAATTTTTTTTTTGAAAATTTTTTTTTCGAAATTTTTTTCTCATTTTTTTTTAAATTTTTTTTTTGAAAATTTTTTTTTCGAAATTTTTTTTCATTTTTTTTTAAATTTTTTTTTTGAAAATTTTTTTTTCGAAATTTTTTTTTAATTTTTTTTAAAAATTTTTATTAAAATTTTTTTTTGAAATTTTTTTAAATTTTTTTTTTAATTTTTTTTTCTTGAAAATTTTTTTTTCGAAATTTTTTTCTCATTTTTTTTTAAATTTTTTTTTTTGAAAATTTTTTTTTCGAAATTTTTTTTTAATTTTTATTAAAATTTTTTTTTTTGAAATTTTTTTAAATTTTTTTTTAAATTTTTTTTTCTTGAAAATTTTTTTTACGAATTTTTTTTTTAATTTTTTTAAATTTTTTTTTTTATTTTTTTTTTGAAATTTTTTTAAATTTTTTTTTTGAAAATTTTTTTTTTTGAAGTTTTTTTTTTATTTTTTTAAAATTTTTTTTTTAAAATTTTTTTTTCTTGAAAATTTTTTTTTCGAATTTTTTTTTCATTTTTTTTTAAATTTTTTTTTTTGAAAATTTTTTTTTCGAAATTTTTTTTTAATTTTTTTTTTAATTTTTATTAAAATTTTTTTTTTTTGAAATTTTTTTAAATTTTTTTTTCTTGAAAATTTTTTTTTCGAATTTTTTTTTCATTTTTTTTTAATTTCTTTTAAATTTTTTTTTTGAAAATTTTTTTTTCGAAATTTTTTTTTTTGAAAATTTTTTTTTTTAATTTTTTTAGAAATTTTTTTTTTTGAAAATTTTTTTTTCGAAATTTTTTTTCGAATTTTTTTTTAAATTATTTAAAAATTTTTTTTAAATTTTTTTTTCTTGAAAATTTTTTTTCGAATTTTTTTTTCATTTTTTTTTTTGAAAATTTTTTTTCGAAATTTTTTTTTAATTTTTTTTTTTATTTTTATTAAAATTTTTTTTTTTGAAATTTTTTTAAATTTTTTTTTAAATTTTTTTTTCTTGAAAATTTTTTTTTCGAAATTTTTTTTAAATTTTTTTTTTATTTTTTTTTAAATTTTTTTAAATTTTTTTTTTAAATTTTTTTTTTTTGAAATTTTTTTAAATTTTTTTTTTGAAAATTTTTTTTTTTTAAGTTTTTTTTTATTTTTTTAAAATTTTTTTTTAAATTTTTTTTTTTGAAAATTTTTTTTTCGAATTTTTTTTTCATTTTTTTTTAAAATTTTTTTTTTGAAATTTTTTTTTTCGAAATTTTTTTTCATTTTTTTTTTAATTTTTATTAAAATTTTTTTTTGAAATTTTTTTAAATTTTTTTTAAATTTTTTTTTCTTGAAAATTTTTTTTTCGAATTTTTTTTTTCATTTTTTTAAATTTTTTTTTTAAATTTTTTTTTTGAAAATTTTTTTTTCGAAATTTTTTTTTTTGAAAATTTTTTTTAAAATTTTTTTAGAAATTTTTTTTTTTGAAAATTTTTTTTTCGAAATTTTTTTTCGAATTTTTTTTTAAATTTTTTAAAAATTTTTTTTTTTAATTTTTTTTTTGAAATTTTTTTTAAATTTTTTTTTGAAATTTTTTTTTTGGAAATTTTTTTTTTTGAAAATTTTTTTTTTAATTTTTTTTGAAATTTTTTTTTTAAGTTTTTTTTTTATTTTTTTAAAAATTTTTTTAATTTTTTTTTTATTTTTTTCAAAATTATTTAAAATTTTTTTTTTAAATTTTTTTTTTGAAATTTTTTTAAACTTTTTTTTTGAAAATTGTTTTTTTTTAAGTTTTTTTTTTATTTTTTTAAAATTTTTTTCAAAATTTTTTTTTCTTGAAAATTTTTTTTTCGAATTTTTTTTTCATTTTTTTTTAAATTTTTTTTTTTTGAAAATTTTTTTTTCGAAATTTTTTTTTAATTTTTTTTTAAATTTTTATTAAAATTTTTTTTTTG
>OX101809.2:37113327-37115827 GCA_944452925.2 Chrysolina oricalcia | reverse complement strand
TTAAATTTTTTTTTTATTATTTTTCAAATTATTTTTAATTTTTTTTTTAATTTTTTTTTGAAATTTTTTTAAATTTTTTTTTTGAAAAATTTTTTTTTTTGAAGTTTTTTTTTTATTTTTTTAAAATTTTTTTTAAAATTTTTTTTTTTTGAAAATTTTTTTTTCGAATTTTTTTTTCATTTTTTTTTAAATTTTTTTTTTTTTGAAAATTTTTTTTTCGAAATTTTTTTTTAATTTTTTTTTTAATTTTTATTAAAATTTTTTTTTTTGAAATTTTTTTAAATTTTTTTTTAAATTTTTTTTTCTTGAAAATTTTTTTTTCGAATTTTTTTTTTAATTTTTTTTTTATTTTTTTTTAAATTTTTTTTTTAATTTTTTTTTTGAAATTTTTTTAAATTTTTTTTTTGAAAATTTTTTTTTTGAAGTTTTTTTTTTATTTTTTTAAAATTTTTTTTTTAATTTTTTTTTCTTGAAAATTTTTTTTTCGAATTTTTTTTTTCATTTTTTTTTTAATTTTTTTTTTTGAAAATTTTTTTTTATTTTTTTTGAAATTTTTTTAAATTTTTTTTTTGAAATTTTTTTTTTTTTAAGTTTTTTTTTTATTTTTTTAAAATTTTTTTTAAAATTTTTTTTTCTTGAAAATTTTTTTTTCGAATTTTTTTTTCATTTTTTTTTAAATTTTTTTTTTTTGAAAATTTTTTTTTCGAAATTTTTTTTTAAATTTTTTTTTAATTTTTTTTCTTGAAATTTTTTTTTTCGAATTTTTTTTTCATTTTTTTTAAAAATTTTTTTTATTTTTTTTTTTTGAAAATTTTTTTTTCGAAATTTTTTTCTCATTTTTTTTTAAATTTTTTTTTTGAAAATTTTTTTTTCGAAATTTTTTTTCATTTTTTTTTTAATTTTTTTTTTGAAAATTTTTTTTTCGAAATTTTTTTTTTAATTTTTTTTTTTAATTTTTATTAAAATTTTTTTTTGAAATTTTTTTAAATTTTTTTTTTTATTTTTTTTTCTTGAAAATTTTTTTTTCGAAATTTTTTTCTCATTTTTTTTAAATTTTTTTTTTAATTTTTTTTTTTTGAAAATTTTTTTTTCGAAATTTTTTTTTAATTTTTTTTTTATTTTTTTTTAAATTATTTTAAATTTTTTTTTTTAATTTTTTTTTTGAAATTTTTCTAAATTTTTTTTTTGAAAATTTTTTTTTTTGAAGTTTTTTTTTTATTTTTTTAAAATTTTTTTTAAAATTTTTTTTTCTTGAAAATTTTTTTTTCGAATTTTTTTTTCATTTTTTTTTAAATTTTTTTTTTGAAAATTTTTTTTTCGAAATTTTTTTTTAATTTTTTTTTTTAATTTTTATTAAAATTTTTTTTTTTGAAATTTTTTTAAATTTTTTTTTAAATTTTTTTTTCTTGAAAATTTTTTTTTTGAATTTTTTTTTTAATTTTTTTTTTATTTTTTTTTTAATTTTTTAAAATTTTTTTTTTTAATTTTTTTTTTGAAATTTTTTTAAATTTTTTTTTTGAAAATTTTTTTTTTTGAAGTTTTTTTTTTATTTTTTTAAAATTTTTTTTTTAATTTTTTTTTCTTGAAAATTTTTTTTTCGAATTTTTTTTTCATTTTTTTTTTAATTTTTTTTTTTGAAAATTTTTTTTTCGAAATTTTTTTTTATTTTTTTTTTAATTTTTATTAAAATTTTTTTTTTTGAAATTTTTTTAAATTTTTTTTTCTTGAAAATTTTTTTTTCGATTTTTTTTTTCATTTTTTTTAAATTTTTTTTTTGAAAATTTTTTTTTCGAAATTTTTTTTTGAAAATTTTTTTTAAAAATTTTTTTAGAAATTTTTTTTTTTTTGAAAATTTTTTTTTCGAAATTTTTTTTCGAATTTTTTTTTAAATTTTTATTAAATTTTTTTTTTGAAATTTTTTTAAATTTTTTTTAAATTTTTTTTTCTTGAAAATTTTTTTTTCGAATTTTTTTTTCATTTTTTTTTAATTTTTTTAAAATTTTTTTTTTGAAAATTTTTTTTTCGAAATTTTTTTTTTTGAAAATTTTTTTTTTAATTTTTTTAGAAATTTTTTTTTTTGAAAATTTTTTTTTCGAATTTTTTTTTCGAATTTTTTTTTTAATTTTTCAAAATTTTTTTTTTTTAATTTTTTTTTTGGAGATTTTTTTTTTTGAAAATTTTTTTTTGAAATTTTTTTTTTCGAAATTTTTTTTTTCGAATTTTTTTCGAAATTTTTTTTTTTTGAAATTTTTTTTTTTTTATTTTTTTTTGAAATTTTTTTTTCTTGAAAATTTTTTTTTCGAATTTTTTTTTTCAATTTTTTTTAATTTTTTTTTAAATTTTTTTTCGAATTTTTTTCAATTTTTTTTAAAATTTTTTTTAAAATTTTTTTTTTAAATTTTTTTTGAAATTTTTTATTTCGAAAATTTTTTTTTCGAATTTTTTTTTAGAAATTTTTTTTTTGAATTTTTTTTTTTTATTTTTTTTTGAAATTTTTTTT
>OX101809.2:37103327-37108327 GCA_944452925.2 Chrysolina oricalcia | reverse complement strand
TTTTATTTTTTTTGAAATTTTTTTAAATTTTTTTTTTGAAATTTTTTTTTTTTTAAGTTTTTTTTTTATTTTTTTAAAATTTTTTTTAAAATTTTTTTTTCTTGAAAATTTTTTTTTCGAATTTTTTTTTCATTTTTTTTTAAATTTTTTTTTTTTGAAAATTTTTTTTTCGAAATTTTTTTTTAAATTTTTTTTTAATTTTTTTTCTTGAAATTTTTTTTTTCGAATTTTTTTTTCATTTTTTTTTAAAATTTTTTTTATTTTTTTTTTTTGAAAATTTTTTTTTCGAAATTTTTTTCTCATTTTTTTTTAAATTTTTTTTTTGAAAATTTTTTTTTCGAAATTTTTTTTCATTTTTTTTTTAATTTTTTTTTTGAAAATTTTTTTTTCGAAATTTTTTTTTTAATTTTTTTTTTTAATTTTTATTAAAATTTTTTTTTGAAATTTTTTTAAATTTTTTTTTTTATTTTTTTTTCTTGAAAATTTTTTTTTCGAAATTTTTTTCTCATTTTTTTTAAATTTTTTTTTTAATTTTTTTTTTTTGAAAATTTTTTTTTCGAAATTTTTTTTTAATTTTTTTTTTATTTTTTTTAAATTATTTTAAATTTTTTTTTTTAATTTTTTTTTTGAAATTTTTCTAAATTTTTTTTTTGAAAATTTTTTTTTTTGAAGTTTTTTTTTTATTTTTTTAAAATTTTTTTTAAAATTTTTTTTTCTTGAAAATTTTTTTTTCGAATTTTTTTTTCATTTTTTTTTAAATTTTTTTTTTGAAAATTTTTTTTTCGAAATTTTTTTTTAATTTTTTTTTTTAATTTTTATTAAAATTTTTTTTTTTGAAATTTTTTTAAATTTTTTTTTAAATTTTTTTTTCTTGAAAATTTTTTTTTTGAATTTTTTTTTTAATTTTTTTTTTATTTTTTTTTTAATTTTTTAAAATTTTTTTTTTTAATTTTTTTTTTGAAATTTTTTTAAATTTTTTTTTTGAAAATTTTTTTTTTTGAAGTTTTTTTTTTATTTTTTTAAAATTTTTTTTTTAATTTTTTTTTCTTGAAAATTTTTTTTTCGAATTTTTTTTTCATTTTTTTTTTAATTTTTTTTTTTGAAAATTTTTTTTTCGAAATTTTTTTTTATTTTTTTTTTAATTTTTATTAAAATTTTTTTTTTTGAAATTTTTTTAAATTTTTTTTTCTTGAAAATTTTTTTTTCGATTTTTTTTTTCATTTTTTTTAAATTTTTTTTTTGAAAATTTTTTTTTCGAAATTTTTTTTTGAAAATTTTTTTTAAAAATTTTTTTAGAAATTTTTTTTTTTTTGAAAATTTTTTTTTCGAAATTTTTTTTCGAATTTTTTTTTAAATTTTTATTAAATTTTTTTTTTGAAATTTTTTTAAATTTTTTTTAAATTTTTTTTTCTTGAAAATTTTTTTTTCGAATTTTTTTTTCATTTTTTTTTAATTTTTTTAAAATTTTTTTTTTGAAAATTTTTTTTTCGAAATTTTTTTTTTTGAAAATTTTTTTTTTAATTTTTTTAGAAATTTTTTTTTTTGAAAATTTTTTTTTCGAATTTTTTTTTCGAATTTTTTTTTTAATTTTTCAAAATTTTTTTTTTTTAATTTTTTTTTTGGAAATTTTTTTTTTTGAAAATTTTTTTTTGAAATTTTTTTTTTCGAAATTTTTTTTTTCGAATTTTTTTCGAAATTTTTTTTTTTTGAAATTTTTTTTTTTTTATTTTTTTTTGAAATTTTTTTTTCTTGAAAATTTTTTTTTCGAATTTTTTTTTTCAATTTTTTTTAATTTTTTTTTAAATTTTTTTTCGAATTTTTTTCAATTTTTTTTAAAATTTTTTTTAAAATTTTTTTTTTAAATTTTTTTTGAAATTTTTTATTTCGAAAATTTTTTTTTCGAATTTTTTTTTAGAAATTTTTTTTTTGAATTTTTTTTTTTTATTTTTTTTTGAAATTTTTTTTAAATTTTTTTTTTGAAATTTTTTTTTTTTAATTTTTTTTTTATTTTTTAAAAAAATTTTTTAAAATTTTTTTTTCTTGAAAATTTTTTTTTCGATTTTTTTTTTCATTTTTTTGAAATTTTTTTTGAAATTTTTTTTTTGAAAATTTTTTTTTCGAAATTTTTTTTTAAATTTTTTTTTTGAAAATTTTTTTTTCGAAATTTTTTTTAAATTTTTTTTTAAATTTTTTTTAAATTTTTTTTGAAAATTTTTTTTTCATTTTTTTTAAATTTTTTTTTTGAAAATTTTTTTTTCGAAATTTTTTTTTTAATTTTTTTTCTTGAAAATTTTTTTTTCGAATTTTTTTTTCATTTTTTTTAAAATTTTTTTTTATTTTTTTTTTTTTGAAAATTTTTTTTTCGAAATTTTTTTCTCATTTTTTTTAAAAATTTTTTTTTGAAAATTTTTTTTTCGAAATTTTTTTTCATTTTTTTTTTAATTTTTTTTTTGAAAATATTTTTTTCGAAATTTTTTTTTAATTTTTTTTTTAAATTTTTATTAAAATTTTTTTTTTGAAATTTTTTTAAATTTTTTTTTTAATTTTTTTTTCTTGAAAATTTTTTTTTCGAAATTTTTTTCTCATTTTTTTTAAATTTTTTTTTTAATTTTTTTTTTTGAAAATTTTTTTTTTCGAAATTTTTTTTAAATTTTTTTTTTATTTTTTTTTAAATTATTTTAAATTTTTTTTTTTAATTTTTTTTTTGAAATTTTTTTAAATTTTTTTTTTGAAAATTTTTTTTTTTGAATTTTTTTTTTATTTTTTTAAATTTTTTTTTATATTTACTATATTTATTGTTTTTGAAGGGAACGAGTTGTGATTAAGTTAAATAAGGTATACCTTAATCTACCTGTTTCTTATTATATATTTATTGTTTTTAAATATCAACTTAGAATGAGGTATAATTAGTAATTTTATTATTAGATTTTCGTTTGAAAAAAAATGTAATTTACCAATATACCGAATATAGGTACATATACACCTATAAAATCGCACAAAATTTAAAACAATTATTCTATCAGTAAAACTCCTCCGATAAAATGATAAAATGATAAAAAATGGAAATAATATTTCTTGCGTCATTCTTCACTACATTTAAAATTAATGCATACATCAAACCATTTCTATTTTTTTTTCAATTTTTTTTTTCATTTTTTTGAAATTTTTTTTGAAATTTTTTTTTTGAAAATTTTTTTTTCGAAATTTTTTTTTAATTTTTTTTTTTGAAAATTTTTTTTTCGAAATTTTTTTTAAATTTTTTTTTTAATTTTTTTAAAATTTTTTTTGAAAATTTTTTTTTCATTTTTTTTAAATTTTTTTTTTGAAAATTTTTTTTTCGAAATTTTTTTTTTCATTTTTTTTTAAATTTTTTTTCTTGATAATTTTTTTTTCGAATTTTTTTTTCATTTTTTTTTTAATTTTTTTTTTGAAAATTTTTTTTTCGAAATTTTTTTCTCATTTTTTTTTAAATTTTTTTTTTGAAAATTTTTTTTTCGAAATTTTTTTTCATTTTTTTTTAAATTTTTTTTTTGAAAATTTTTTTTTCGAAATTTTTTTTTAATTTTTTTTTAAAATTTTTATTAAAATTTTTTTTTGAAATTTTTTTAAATTTTTTTTTTAATTTTTTTTTCTTGAAAATTTTTTTTTCGAAATTTTTTTCTCATTTTTTTTTAAATTTTTTTTTTTGAAAATTTTTTTTTCGAAATTTTTTTTTAATTTTTATTAAAATTTTTTTTTTTGAAATTTTTTTAAATTTTTTTTTAAATTTTTTTTTCTTGAAAATTTTTTTTACGAATTTTTTTTTTAATTTTTTTAAATTTTTTTTTTTATTTTTTTTTTGAAATTTTTTTAAATTTTTTTTTTGAAAATTTTTTTTTTTGAAGTTTTTTTTTTATTTTTTTAAAATTTTTTTTTTAAAATTTTTTTTTCTTGAAAATTTTTTTTTCGAATTTTTTTTTCATTTTTTTTTAAATTTTTTTTTTTGAAAATTTTTTTTTCGAAATTTTTTTTTAATTTTTTTTTTAATTTTTATTAAAATTTTTTTTTTTTGAAATTTTTTTAAATTTTTTTTTCTTGAAAATTTTTTTTTCGAATTTTTTTTTCATTTTTTTTTAATTTCTTTTAAATTTTTTTTTTGAAAATTTTTTTTTCGAAATTTTTTTTTTTGAAAATTTTTTTTTTTAATTTTTTTAGAAATTTTTTTTTTTGAAAATTTTTTTTTCGAAATTTTTTTTCGAATTTTTTTTTAAATTATTTAAAAATTTTTTTTTAATTTTTTTTTCTTGAAAATTTTTTTTCGAATTTTTTTTTCATTTTTTTTTTTGAAAATTTTTTTTCGAAATTTTTTTTTAATTTTTTTTTTTATTTTTATTAAAATTTTTTTTTTTGAAATTTTTTTAAATTTTTTTTTAAATTTTTTTTTCTTGAAAATTTTTTTTTCGAAATTTTTTTTAAATTTTTTTTTTATTTTTTTTTAAATTTTTTTAAATTTTTTTTTTTAATTTTTTTTTTTTGAAATTTTTTTAAATTTTTTTTTTGAAAATTTTTTTTTTTTAAGTTTTTTTTTATTTTTTTAAAATTTTTTTTTAAATTTTTTTTTTTGAAAATTTTTTTTTCATTTTTTTTTAAAATTTTTTTTTTGAAATTTTTTTTTTCGAAATTTTTTTTCATTTTTTTTTTAATTTTTATTAAAATTTTTTTTTGAAATTTTTTTAAATTTTTTTTAAATTTTTTTTTCTTGAAAATTTTTTTTTCGAATTTTTTTTTTCATTTTTTTAAATTTTTTTTTTAAATTTTTTTTTTGAAAATTTTTTTTTCGAAATTTTTTTTTTTGAAAATTTTTTTTAAAATTTTTTTAGAAATTTTTTTTTTTGAAAATTTTTTTTTCGAAATTTTTTTTCGAATTTTTTTTTAAATTTTTTAAAAATTTTTTTTTTTAATTTTTTTTTTGAAATTTTTTTTAAATTTTTTTTTGAAATTTTTTTTTTGGAAATTTTTTT
>OX101809.2:37090827-37093327 GCA_944452925.2 Chrysolina oricalcia | reverse complement strand
TTTTTTTTTAAATTTTTTTTGAAATTTTTTATTTCGAAAATTTTTTTTTCGAATTTTTTTTTAGAAATTTTTTTTTTGAATTTTTTTTTTTTATTTTTTTTTGAAATTTTTTTTAAATTTTTTTTTTGAAATTTTTTTTTTTTAATTTTTTTTTTATTTTTTAAAAAAATTTTTTAAAATTTTTTTTTCTTGAAAATTTTTTTTTCGATTTTTTTTTTCATTTTTTTGAAATTTTTTTTGAAATTTTTTTTTTGAAAATTTTTTTTTCGAAATTTTTTTTTAAATTTTTTTTTTGAAAATTTTTTTTTCGAAATTTTTTTTAAATTTTTTTTTAAATTTTTTTTTAATTTTTTTTGAAAATTTTTTTTTCATTTTTTTTAAATTTTTTTTTTGAAAATTTTTTTTTCGAAATTTTTTTTTTAATTTTTTTTTTAATTTTTTTTCTTGAAATTTTTTTTTTCGAATTTTTTTTTCATTTTTTTTTAAATTTTTTTTTATTTTTTTTTTTTGAAAATTTTTTTTTCGAAATTTTTTTCTCATTTTTTTTAAAAATTTTTTTTTGAAAATTTTTTTTTCGAAATTTTTTTTCATTTTTTTTTAAATTTTTTTTTTGAAAATATTTTTTTCGAAATTTTTTTTTAATTTTTTTTTTAAATTTTTATTAAAATTTTTTTTTTGAAATTTTTTTAAATTTTTTTTTTAATTTTTTTTTCTTGAAAATTTTTTTTTCGAAATTTTTTTCTCATTTTTTTTAAATTTTTTTTTTAATTTTTTTTTTGAAAATTTTTTTTTTCGAAATTTTTTTTAAATTTTTTTTTTATTTTTTTTAAAATTATTTTAAATTTTTTTTTTTAATTTTTTTTTTGAAATTTTTTTAAATTTTTTTTTTGAAAATTTTTTTTTTTGAAGTTTTTTTTTATTTTTTTAAATTTTTTTTTATATTTACTATATTTATTGTTTTTGAAGGGAACGAGTTGTGATTAAGTTAAATAAGGTATACCTTAATCTACCTGTTTCTTATTATATATTTATTGTTTTTAAATATCAACTTAGAATGAGGTATAATTAGTAATTTTATTATTAGATTTTCGTTTGAAAAAAAATGTAATTTACCAATATACCGAATATAGGTACATATACACCTATAAAATCGCACAAAATTTAAAACAATTATTCTATCAGTAAAACTCCTCCGATAAAATGAACGCATAAAAAATGGAAATAATATTTCTTGCGTCATTCTTCACTACATTTAAAATTAATGCATACATCAAACCATTTCTATTTTTTTTTTAATTTTTTTTTTCATTTTTTTGAAATTTTTTTTGAAATTTTTTTTTTGAAAATTTTTTTTTCGAAATTTTTTTTTAAATTTTTTTTTTGAAAATTTTTTTTTCGAAATTTTTTTTTAATTTTTTTTTAAATTTTTTTAAAATTTTTTTTGAAAATTTTTTTTTCATTTTTTTTAAATTTTTTTTTTGAAAATTTTTTTTTCGAAATTTTTTTTTTCATTTTTTTTTAAATTTTTTTTCTTGATAATTTTTTTTTCGAATTTTTTTTTCATTTTTTTTTAAATTTTTTTTCTGAAAATTTTTTTTTCGAAATTTTTTTCTCATTTTTTTTTAAATTTTTTTTTTGAAAATTTTTTTTTCGAAATTTTTTTTCATTTTTTTTTAAATTTTTTTTTTGAAAATTTTTTTTTCGAAATTTTTTTTTAATTTTTTTTTAAAATTTTTATTAAAATTTTTTTTTGAAATTTTTTTCAATTTTTTTTTTCAATTTTTTTTTCTTGAAAATTTTTTTTTCGAAATTTTTTTCTCATTTTTTTTTAAATTTTTTTTTTTGAAAATTTTTTTTTCGAAATTTTTTTTTAATTTTTTTTTTTAATTTTTATTAAAATTTTTTTTTTTGAAATTTTTTTAAATTTTTTTTTAAATTTTTTTTTCTTGAAAATTTTTTTTTCGAATTTTTTTTTAATTTTTTTAAATTTTTTTTTTTATTTTTTTTTTGAAATTTTTTTAAATTTTTTTTTTGAAAATTTTTTTTTTTGAAGTTTTTTTTTTATTTTTTTAAAATTTTTTTTTTTAAATTTTTTTTTCTTGAAAATTTTTTTTTCGAATTTTTTTTTCATTTTTTTTTAAATTTTTTTTTTTGAAAATTTTTTTTTCGAAATTTTTTTTTTAATTTTTTTTTTAATTTTTATTAAAATTTTTTTTTTTTGAAATTTTTTTAAATTTTTTTTTCTTGAAAATTTTTTTTTCGAATTTTTTTTTCATTTTTTTTTAATTTCTTTTAAATTTTTTTTTTGAAAATTTTTTTTTCGAAATTTTTTTTTTTGAAAATTTTTTTTTTTAATTTTTTTAGAAATTTTTTTTTTTGAAAATTTTTTTTTCGAAATTTTTTTTCGAATTTTTTTTTAAATTATTTAAAAATTTTTTTTTAATTTTTTTTTCTTGAAAATTTTTTTTTCGAATTTTTTTTTCATTTTTTTTTTAATTTT
>OX101809.2:37080827-37085827 GCA_944452925.2 Chrysolina oricalcia | reverse complement strand
TTGAAAATTTTTTTTTCGAATTTTTTTTTTCAATTTTTTTTTAATTTTTTTTTTATTTTTTTTTTTGAAAATTTTTTTTTCGAAATTTTTTTCTCATTTTTTTTTTAATTTTTTTTTTTTTTTTTTTTGAAAATTTTTTTTTCGAAATTTTTTTTTAATTTTTTTTTTATTTTTTTTTAAATTATTTTAAATTTTTTTTTTAATTTTTTTTTTTTGAAATTTTTTTAAATTTTTTTTTTGAAAATTTTTTTTTTGAAGTTTTTTTTTTATTTTTTTAAAAATTTTTTTAAAATTTTTTTTTCTTGAAAATTTTTTTTTCGAATTTTTTTTTCATTTTTTTTTTAATTTTTTTTTTTGAAAATTTTTTTTTCGAAATTTTTTTTAAATTTTTTTTTAAAATTTTTATTAAAATTTTTTTTTTTGAAATTTTTTTAAATTTTTTTTTAAATTTTTTTTTCTTGAAAATTTTTTTTTCGAATTTTTTTTTTTATTTTTTTTTTATTTTTTTTGAAATTTTTTTAAATTTTTTTTTTGAAAATTTTTTTTTTTAAGTTTTTTTTTTATTTTTTTAAAAATTTTTTTAAAATTTTTTTTTCTTGAAAATTTTTTTTTCGAATTTTTTTAAAATTTTTTTTTAAATTTTTTTTTTTTGAAATTTTTTTTTTCGAAATTTTTTTTTAATTTTTTTTTTAATTTTTATTAAAATTTTTTTTTTTGAAATTTTTTTAAATTTTTTTTAAATTTTTTTTTCTTGAAAATTTTTTTTTCGAATTTTTTTTTTAATTTTTTTTTTATTTTTTTTGAAATTTTTTTAAATTTTTTTTTTTGAAAATTTTTTTTTCGAAATTTTTTTTTAATTTTTTTTTTAATTTTTATTAAAATTTTTTTTTTTTAAATTTTTTTAAATTTTTTTTTCTTGAAAATTTTTTTTTCGAATTTTTTTTTTCAATTTTTTTTTAATTTTTTTTTTATTTTTTTTTTTGAAAATTTTTTTTTCGAAATTTTTTTCTCATTTTTTTTTAAATTTTTTTTTTTTTTTTTTTGAAAATTTTTTTTTCGAAATTTTTTTTTAATTTTTTTTTTATTTTTTTTTAAATTATTTTAAATTTTTTTTTTAATTTTTTTTTTTTGAAATTTTTTTAAATTTTTTTTTTGAAAATTTTTTTTTTGAAGTTTTTTTTTTATTTTTTTAAAAATTTTTTTAAAATTTTTTTTTCTTGAAAATTTTTTTTTCGAATTTTTTTTTCATTTTTTTTTTAATTTTTTTTTTTGAAAATTTTTTTTTCGAAATTTTTTTTAAATTTTTTTTTAAAATTTTTATTAAAATTTTTTTTTTTGAAATTTTTTTAAATTTTTTTTTTAATTTTTTTTTCTTGAAAATTTTTTTTTCGAAATTTTTTTTTAATTTTTCTTTAATTTTTTTTTAAAATTTTTTTAAATTTTTTTTTTTAATTTTTTTTTTTGAAATTTTTTTAAATTTTTTTTTTGAAAATTTTTTTTTTTGAAGTTTTTTTTTTATTTTTTTAAAATTTTTTTTTAAATTTTTTTTTTGAAAATTTTTTTTTTCGAATTTTTTTTTCATTTTTTTTTAAATTTTTTTTTTGAAAATTTTTTTTTCGAAATCTTTTTTTAATTTTTTTTTTTTAATTTTTATTAAATTTTTTTTTTTGAAATTTTTTTAAATTTTTTTTTAATTTTTTTTTAATTTTTTTAAAAATTATTTTAAATTTTTTTTTTTAATTTTTTTTTTTGAAATTTTTTTAAATTTTTTTTTTGAAAATTTTTTTTTTGAAGTTTTTTTTTTATTTTTTTAAAATTTTTTTTTAAATTTTTTTTTCTTGAAAATTTTTTTTTCGATTTTTTTTTTAATTTTTTTTTTAATTTCTATTAAAAATTTTTTTAATTTTTTTTTAAATTTTTTTTTCTTGAAAATTTTTTTTTCGAATTTTTTTTTCATTTTTTTAAAATTTTTTTTTAATTTTTTTTTCGAAAATTTTTTTTTCGAAATTTTTTTTTTTGAAAATTTTTTTTTAAATTTTTTTAGAAATTTTTTTTTCGAAAATTTTTTTTTCGAAATTTTTTTTCGAATTTTTTTTTAAATTTTTTAAAAATTTTTTTTCGAAATTTTTTTTTTGAAATTTTTTTGAAATTTTTTTTTGAAATTTTTTTTTTGGAAATTTTTTTTTTTGAAAATTTTTTTTTGAAATTTTTTTTTTCGAAAATTTTTTTTTCGAATTTTTTTAGAAATTTTTTTTTTTGAAATTTTTTTTTTTTTTATTTTTTTTTGAAAATTTTTTTTCTTGAAAATTTTTTTTTCGAATTTTTTTTTTCAATTTTTTTTTAATTTTTTTTTTATTTTTTTTTTGAAAATTTTTTTTTCGAAATTTTTTTCTCATTTTTCTTTAAATTTTTTTTTTAATTTTTTTTTTTTGAAAATTTTTTTTTCGAAATTTTTTTTTAATTTTTTTTTTATTTTTTTTTAAATTTTTTTTTTAATTTTTTTTTTTTGAAAATTTTTTTTTCGAAATTTTTTTTTAATTTTTTTTTTATTTTTTTTTAAATTATTTTAAATTTTTTTTTTTAGTTTTTTTTTTGAAATTTTTTTAAATTTTTTTTTTGAAAATTTTTTTTTCGAAATTTTTTTTTTTGAAAATTTTTTTTTTTAATTTTTTTAGAAATTTTTTTTTTTGAAAATTTTTTTTTCGAAATTTTTTTTCGAATTTTTTTTTAAATTATTTAAAAATTTTTTTTTAATTTTTTTTTCTTGAAAATTTTTTTTTCGAATTTTTTTTTCATTTTTTTTTTAATTTTTTTTTTTGAAAATTTTTTTTTCGAAATTTTTTTTTAATTTTTTTTTTTAATTTTTATTAAAATTTTTTTTTTTGAAATTTTTTTAAATTTTTTTTTAAATTTTTTTTTCTTGAAAATTTTTTTTTCGAAATTTTTTTTAAATTTTTTTTTTATTTTTTTTTAAATTTTTTTAAATTTTTTTTTTTAATTTTTTTTTTTTGAAATTTTTTTAAATTTTTTTTTTGAAAATTTTTTTTTTTTAAGTTTTTTTTTATTTTTTTAAAATTTTTTTTAAAATTTTTTTTTTTGAAAATTTTTTTTTCGAATTTTTTTTTCATTTTTTTAAAAAATTTTTTTTTTGAAATTTTTTTTTTCGAAATTTTTTTTTCATTTTTTTTTTAATTTTTATTAAAATTTTTTTTTGAAATTTTTTTAAATTTTTTTTAAATTTTTTTTTCTTGAAAATTTTTTTTTCGAATTTTTTTTTTCATTTTTTTAAAATTTTTTTTTAAATTTTTTTTTTGAAAATTTTTTTTTCGAAATTTTTTTTTTTGAAAATTTTTTTTAAAATTTTTTTTGAAAATTTTTTTTTCGAAATTTTTTTTCGAATTTTTTTTTAAATTTTTTAAAAATTTTTTTTTTTAATTTTTTTTTTGAAATTTTTTTTAAATTTTTTTTTGAAATTTTTTTTTTGGAAATTTTTTTTTTTGAAAATTTTTTTTTTAATTTTTTTTGAAATTTTTTTTTTAAGTTTTTTTTTTATTTTTTTAAAAATTTTTTTAATTTTTTTTTTATTTTTTTAAAAATTATTTAAAATTTTTTTTTTAAATTTTTTTTTTGAAATTTTTTTAAATTTTTTTTTTGAAAATTGTCTTTTTTTAAGTTTTTTTTTTATTTTTTTAAAATTTTTTTCAAAATTTTTTTTTCTTGAAAATTTTTTTTTCGAATTTTTTTTTCATTTTTTTTTAAATTTTTTTTTTTTGAAAATTTTTTTTTCGAAATTTTTTTTTAATTTTTTTTCAAATTTTTATTAAAATTTTTTTTTTGAAATTTTTTAAAATTTTTTTTAAATTTTTTTTTCTTGAAAATTTTTTTTTCGAATTTTTTTTTTAATTTTTTTTTTATTTTTTTTGAAATTTTTTTAAATTTTTTTTTTGAAAATTTTTTTTTTTAAGTTTTTTTTTTATTTTTTTTAAATTTTTTTTAAAATTTTTTTTTCTTGAAAATTTTTTTTTCGAATTTTTTTTTAATTTTTTTTTAAATTTTTTTTTTTTGAAAATTTTTTTTTCGAAATTTTTTTTAAATTTTTTTTTTAATTTTTATTAAAATTTTTTTTTTTGAAATTTTTTTAAATTTTTTTTAAATTTTTTTTTCTTGAAAATTTTTTTTTCGAATTTTTTTTTTAATTTTTTTTTTATTTTTTTTGAAATTTTTTTAAATTTTTTTTTTTGAAAATTTTTTTTTCGAAATTTTTTTTTAATTTTTTTTTTAATTTTTATTAAAATTTTTTTTTTTGAAATTTTTTTAAATTTTTTTTTCTTGAAAATTTTTTTTTCGAATTTTTTTTTTCAATTTTTTTTTAATTTTTTTTTTATTTTTTTTTTTGAAAATTTTTTTTTCGAAATTTTTTTCTCATTTTTTTTTAAATTTTTTTTTTTTTTTTTTTTGAAAATTTTTTTTTCGAAATTTTTTTTTAATTTTTTTTTTATTTTTTTTTAAATTATTTTAAATTTTTTTTTTAATTTTTTTTTTTTGAAATTTTTTTAAATTTTTTTTTTGAAAATTTTTTTTTTGAAGTTTTTTTTTTATTTTTTTAAAAATTTTTTTAAAATTTTTTTTTCTTGAAAATTTTTTTTTCGAATTTTTTTTTCATTTTTTTTTTAATTTTTTTTTTTGAAAATTTTTTTTTCGAAATTTTTTTTAAATTTTTTTTTAAAATTTTTATTAAAATTTTTTTTTTTGAAATTTTTTTAAATTTTTTTTTTAATTTTTTTTTCTTGAAAATTTTTTTTTCGAAATTTTTTTTTAATTTTTCTTTAATTTTTTTTTAAAATTTTTTTAAATTTTTTTTTTTAATTTTTTTTTTTGAAATTTTTTTAAATTTTTTTTTTGAAAATTTTTTTTTTTGAAGTTTTTTTTTTATTTTTTTAAAATTTTTTTTTAAATTTTTTTTTTGAAAATTTTTTTTTTCGAATTTTTTTTTCATTTTT
>OX101809.2:37068327-37075827 GCA_944452925.2 Chrysolina oricalcia | reverse complement strand
TTTAATTTTTTTTTTAATTTTTTTTAAAATTTTTTTTTAATTTTTTTTAAATTTTTTTTTAAATTTTTTTTTTAATTTTTTTTTTCGAATTTTTTACAATTTTTTTTTAAATTTTTTTTAAAATTTTTTTTTTAAATTTTTTTTGAAATTTTTTTTTTCGAAAATTTTTTTTTAGAATTTTTTTTTAGAAATTTTTTTTTTGAATTTTTTTTTTTTATTTTTTTTTGAAATTTTTTTAAAATTTTTTTTTTGAAATTTTTTTTTTTTAAATTTTTTTTTTATTTTTTTTAATTTTTTTTTTAAATTTTTTTTTCTTGAAAATTTTTTTTTCGATTTTTTTTTTCATTTTTTTTAAATTTTTTTTGAAATTTTTTTTTTGAAAATTTTTTTTTCGAAATTTTTTTTTAATTTTTTTTTTTGAAAATTTTTTTTTCGAAATTTTTTTTTAATTTTTTTTTTAAATTTTTATTAAAATTTTTTTTTTTGAAATTTTTTTAAATTTTTTTTAAATTTTTTTTTCTTGAAAATTTTTTTTTCGAATTTTTTTTTCATTTTTTTTAAATTTTTTTAGAAATTTTTTTTTTTGAAAATTTTTTTTTCGAAATTTTTTTTCGAATTTTTTTTTAAATTTTTAAAAAATTTTTTTTTAAATTTTTTTTTTGGAATTTTTTTTTGAAAATTTTTTTTTCGAATTTTTTTTTCATTTTTTTTAAATTTTTTTTAAAATTTTTTTTTTGAAAATTTTTTTTTCGAAATTTTTTTATTTGAAAATTTTTTTTTTAATTTTTTTAGAAATTTTTTTTTTTGAAAATTTTTTTTTTCGAAATTTTTTTTCGAATTTTTTTTTTAATTTTTAAAAATTTTTTTTTTAAATTTTTTTTTTGGAATTTTTTTTTTGAAAATTTTTTTTTCGAAATTTTTTTTTAAATTTTTTTTTTGAAAATTTTTTTTTCGAAATTTTTTTTAAATTTTTTTTTAATTTTTTTTAAATTTTTTTTGAAAATTTTTTTTTCATTTTTTTTTAATTTTTTTTTTGAAAATTTTTTTTTCGAAATTTTTTTTTTAATTTTTTTTTTAATTTTTTTTCTTGAAAATTTTTTTTTCGAATTTTTTTTTCATTTTTTTTTTTAAATTTTTTTTTATTTTTTTTTTTTGAAAATTTTTTTTTCGAAATTTTTTTCTCATTTTTTTTTAAATTTTTTTTTTGAAAATTTTTTTTTCGAAATTTTTTTTCATTTTTTTTTAAATTTTTTTTTTGAAAATTTTTTTTTCGAAATTTTTTTTAAATATTTTTTTTAAATTTTTATTAAAATTTTTTTTTTGAAATTTTTTTAAATTTTTTTTTCTTGAAAATTTTTTTTTCGAAATTTTTTTCTCATTTTTTTTTAAATTTTTTTTTTAATTTTTTTTTTTGAAAATTTTTTTTTCGAAATTTTTTTTTAATTTTTTTTTTATTTTTTTTCAAATTATTTTTAATTTTTTTTTTAATTTTTTTTTGAAATTTTTTTAAATTTTTTTTTTGAAAATTTTTTTTTTTTGAAGTTTTTTTTTTATTTTTTTAAAATTTTTTTTAAAATTTTTTTTTTTTGAAAATTTTTTTTTCGAATTTTTTTTTCATTTTTTTTTAAATTTTTTTTTTTTTGAAAATTTTTTTTTCGAAATTTTTTTTTAATTTTTTTTTTAATTTTTATTAAAATTTTTTTTTTTGAAATTTTTTTAAATTTTTTTTTAAATTTTTTTTTCTTGAAAATTTTTTTTTCGAATTTTTTTTTTTATTTTTTTTTTATTTTTTTTTAAATTTTTTTTTTAATTTTTTTTTTGAAATTTTTTTAAATTTTTTTTTTGAAAATTTTTTTTTTGAAGTTTTTTTTTTATTTTTTTAAAATTTTTTTTTTAATTTTTTTTTCTTGAAAATTTTTTTTTCGAATTTTTTTTTTCATTTTTTTTTTAATTTTTTTTTTTGAAAATTTTTTTTTATTTTTTTTGAAATTTTTTTAAATTTTTTTTTTGAAATTTTTTTTTTTTTAAGTTTTTTTTTTATTTTTTTAAAATTTTTTTTAAAATTTTTTTTTCTTGAAAATTTTTTTTTCGAAATTTTTTTTTAATTTTTTTTTTAATTTTTATTAAAATTTTTTTTTTTTAAATTTTTTTAAATTTTTTTTAAATTTTTTTTTCTTGGAAATTTTTTTTTCGAATTTTTTTTTAAATTTTTTTTTAATTTTTTTTGAAATTTTTTTAAATTTTTTTTTTTGAAAATTTTTTTTTCGAAATTTTTTTTTAATTTTTTTTTTAATTTTTATTAAAATTTTTTTTTTTGAAATTTTTTTAAATTTTTTTTTCTTGAAAATTTTTTTTTCGAATTTTTTTTTTCAATTTTTTTTCAATTTTTTTTAAATTTTTTTTTTTGAAAATTTTTTTCTCATTTTTTTTTAAATTTTTTTTTAAATTTTTTTTTTTTGAAAATTTTTTTTTCGAAATTTTTTTTTAATTTTTTTTTTATTTTTTTTAAAATTATTTTAAATTTTTTTTTTAATTTTTTTTTTTTGAAATTTTTTTAAATTTTTTTTTTGAAAATTTTTTTTTTGAAGTTTTTTTTTTATTTTTTTAAAAAAATTTTTAAAATTTTTTATTCTTGAAAATTTTTTTTTCGAATTTTTTTTTCATTTTTTTTTTAATTTTTTTTTTTGAAAATTTTTTTTTCGAAATTTTTTTTTAATTTTTTTTTTAAATTTTTATTAAAATTTTTTTTTTTGAAATTTTTTTAAATTTTTTTTTTAATTTTTTTTTCTTGAAAATTTTTTTTTCGAAATTTTTTTTAAATTTTTTTTTAATTTTTTTTTTAAATTTTTTTAAATTTTTTTTTTAATTTTTTTTTTTGAAATTTTTTTAAATTTTTTTTTTGAAAATTTTTTTTTTTGAAGTTTTTTTTTTATTTTTTTAAAAAAATTTTTTAAATTTTTTTTTTGAAAATTTTTTTTTTCGAATTTTTTTTTCATTTTTTTTTAAATTTTTATTTTTGAAAATTTTTTTTTCGAAATCTTTTTTTAATTTTTTTTTTTTAATTTTTATTAAATTTTTTTTTTTGAAATTTTTTTAAATTTTTTTTAAATTTTTTTTAAATTTTTTTTAAAATTATTTTAAATTTTTTTTTTTGAAATTTTTTTAAATTTTTTTTTTGAAAATTTTTTTTTTTGAAGTTTTTTTTTTTATTTTTTTAAAATTTTTTTTTAAATTTTTTTTTCTTGAAAATTTTTTTTTCGAATTTTTTTTTCATTTTTTTTAAAATTTTTTTTTTTGAAAATTTTTTTTTCGAAATTTTTTTTTAAATTTTTTTTTAATTTTTATTAAAATTTTTTTAAATTTTTTTTTAAATTTGTTTTTCTTGAAAATTTTTTTTTCGAATTTTTTTTTCATTTTTTAAAAATTTTTTTTAATTTTTTTTTTGAAAATTTTTTTTTTCGAAATTTTTTTTTTTGAAAATTTTTTTAAAAATTTTTTTAGAAATTTTTTTTTTGAAAATTTTTTTTTCGAAATTTTTTTTCGATTTTTTTTTTAAATTTTTTAAAAATTTTTTTTCGAAATTTTTTTTTTGAAATTTTTTTGAAATCTTTTTTTGAAATTTTTTTTTTGGAAATTTTTTTTTTGAAAATTTTTTTTTGAAATTTTTTTTTTCGAAAATTTTTTTTTCGAATTTTTTTAGAAATTTTTTTTTTTGAAATTTTTTTTTTTTATTTTTTTTTGAAAATTTTTTTTCTTGAAAATTTTTTTTTTGAATTTTTTTTTTCAATTTTTTTTTAATTTTTTTTTTATTTTTTTTTTTGAAAATTTTTTTTTCGAAATTTTTTTCTCATTTTTCTTTAAATTTTTTTTTTAATTTTTTTTTTTTGAAAATTTTTTTTTCGAATTTTTTTTTAAATTTTTTTTTAATTTTTTTTTTATTTTTTTTAAAATTATTTTAAATTTTTTTTTTTAATTTTTTTTTTGAAATTTTTTTAAATTTTTTTTTTGAAAATTTTTTTTTTTTAAGTTTTTTTTTTATTTTTTTAAAATTTTTTTTTAAATTTTTTTTTCTTGAAAATTTTTTTTTCGAATTTTTTTTTCATTTTTTTTTAATTTTTTTTTTTGAAAATTTTTTTTTCGAAATTTTTTTTTAATTTTTTTTTTAAATTTTTATTAAAATTTTTTTTTTTGAAATTTTTTTAAATTTTTTTTAAATTTTTTTTTCTTGAAAATTTTTTTTTCGAATTTTTTTTTCATTTTTTTTAAATTTTTTTTAAAATTTTTTTTTTGAAAATTTTTTTTTCGAAATTTTTTTATTTGAAAATTTTTTTTTTAATTTTTTTAGAAATTTTTTTTTTTGAAAATTTTTTTTTCGAAATTTTTTTTCGAATTTTTTTTTTAATTTTTAAAAATTTTTTTTTTAAATTTTTTTTTTGGAATTTTTTTTTGAAAATTTTTTTTTGAAATTTTTTTTTTCGAAATTTTTTTTTTCGAATTTTTTTAGAAATTTTTTTTTTTTAAAATTTTTTTTTTTTATTTTTTTTTGAAATTTTTTTTTCTTGAAAATTTTTTTTTCGAATTTTTTTTTTAAATTTTTTTCAATTTTTTTTAATTTTTTTTTTAATTTTTTTTTAAATTTTTTTTAAATTTTTTTTTTAATTTTTTTTTTAATTTTTTTTTAAATTTTTTTTTTCGAATTTTTTTCATTTTTTTTTAAAATTTTTTTTTAAATTTTTTTTTAAAATTTTTTTTGAAATTTTTTTTTTCGAAAATTTTTTTTTAGAATTTTTTTTTAGAAATTTTTTTTTTGAATTTTTTTTTTATTTTTTTTTGAAATTTTTTTCAAATTTTTTTTTTGAAATTTTTTTTTTTGAAATTTTTTTTTTTTTTTTTTGAAATTTTTTTTTAAATTTTTTTTTCTTGAAAATTTTTTTTTCGATTTTTTTTTTCATTTTTTTGAAATTTTTTTTGAAATTTTTTTTTTGAAAATTTTTTTTTCGAAATTTTTTTTTAAATTTTTTTTTTGAAAATTTTTTTTTCGAATTTTTTTTTTATTTTTTTTTTAAATTTTTTTTTAATTTTTTTTGAAAATTTTTTTTTCATTTTTTTTAAATTTTTTTTTTGAAAATTTTTTTTTCGAAATTTTTTTTTAAATTTTTTTTTAAATTTTTTTTTCTTGAAAATTTTTTTTTCGAATTTTTTTTAAATTTTTTTTTTAATTTTTTTTTTTGAAATTTTTTTAAATTTTTTTTTTGAAAATTTTTTTTTTTGAAGTTTTTTTTTTATTTTTTTAAAAAATTTTTGAAAATTTTTTTTTTCGAATTTTTTTTTCATTTTTTTTTAAATTTTTATTTTTGAAAATTTTTTTTTCGAAATCTTTTTTTAATTTTTTTTTTTAATTTTTATTAAATTTTTTTTTTTGAAATTTTTTTAAATTTTTTTAAAATTTTTTTTAAATTTTTTTTAAAATTATTTTAAATTTTTTTTTTTGAAATTTTTTTAAATTTTTTTTTTGAAAATTTTTTTTTTTGAAGTTTTTTTTTTTATTTTTTTAAAATTTTTTTTTAAATTTTTTTTTCTTGAAAATTTTTTTTTCGAATTTTTTTTTCATTTTTTTTTAAATTTTTTTTTTTGAAAATTTTTTTTTCGAAATTTTTTTTTAAATTTTTTTTTAATTTTTATTAAAATTTTTTTAAATTTTTTTTTAAATTTGTTTTTCTTGAAAATTTTTTTTTCGAATTTTTTTTTCATTTTTTTAAAATTTTTTTTAATTTTTTTTTTGAAAATTTTTTTTTTCGAAATTTTTTTTTTTGAAAATTTTTTTAAAAATTTTTTTAGAAATTTTTTTTTTGAAAATTTTTTTTTCGAAATTTTTTTTCGATTTTTTTTTTAAATTTTTTAAAAATTTTTTTTCGAAATTTTTTTTTTGAAATTTTTTTGAAATCTTTTTTTGAAATTTTTTTTTTGGAAATTTTTTTTTTGAAAATTTTTTTTTGAAATTTTTTTTTTCGAAAATTTTTTTTTCGAATTTTTTTAGAAATTTTTTTTTTTGAAATTTTTTTTTTTTATTTTTTTTTGAAAATTTTTTTTCTTGAAAATTTTTTTTTCGAATTTTTTTTTTCAATTTTTTTTTAATTTTTTTTTTATTTTTTTTTTTGAAAATTTTTTTTTCGAAATTTTTTTCTCATTTTTCTTTAAATTTTTTTTTTAATTTTTTTTTTTTGAAAATTTTTTTTTCGAAATTTTTTTTTAATTTTTTTTCAATTTTTTTTTTATTTTTTTTAAAATTATTTTAAATTTTTTTTTTTAATTTTTTTTTTGAAATTTTTTTAAATTTTTTTTTTGAAAATTTTTTTTTTTTAAGTTTTTTTTTTATTTTTTTAAAATTTTTTTTTAAATTTTTTTTTCTTGAAAATTTTTTTTTCGAATTTTTTTTTCATTTTTTTTTAATTTTTTTTTTTGAAAATTTTTTTTTCGAAATTTTTTTTTCATTTTTTTTTTAAATTTTTATTAAAATTTTTTTTTTTTCATTTTTTTAAATTTTTTTTAAATTTTTTTTTCTTGAAAATTTTTTTTTCGAATTTTTTTTTCATTTTTTTTAAATTTTTTTTAAAATTTTTTTTTTGAAAATTTTTTTTTCGAAATTTTTTTATTTGAAAATTTTTTTTTTAATTTTTTTAGAAATTTTTTTTTTTGAAAATTTTTTTTTCGAAATTTTTTTTCGAATTTTTTTTTTAATTTTTAAAAATTTTTTTTTTAAATTTTTTTTTTGGAATTTTTTTTTGAAAATTTTTTTTTGAAATTTTTTTTTTCGAAATTTTTTTTTTCGAATTTTTTTAGAAATTTTTTTTTTTTAAATTTTTTTTTTTTATTTTTTTTTGAAATTTTTTTTTCTTGAAAATTTTTTTTTCGAATTTTTTTTTTCAATTTTTTTCAATTTTTTTTAATTTTTTTTTTAATTTTTTTTTAAATTTTTTTTAAATTTTTTTTTTAATTTTTTTTTTAATTTTTTTTTAAATTTTTTTTTTCGAATTTTTTTCATTTTTTTTTAAAATTTTTTTTTAAATTTTTTTTTAAAATTTTTTTTGAAATTTTTTTTTTCGAAAATTTTTTTTTAGAATTTTTTTTTAGAAATTTTTTTTTTGAATTTTTTTTTTATTTTTTTTTGAAATTTTTTTCAAATTTTTTTTTTGAAATTTTTTTTTTTGAAATTTTTTTTTTTTTTTTTTGAAATTTTTTTTTAAATTTTTTTTTCTTGAAAATTTTTTTTTCGATTTTTTTTTTCATTTTTTTGAAATTTTTTTTGAAATTTTTTTTTTGAAAATTTTTTTTTCGAAATTTTTTTTTAAATTTTTTTTTTGAAAATTTTTTTTTCGAATTTTTTTTTTATTTTTTTTTTAAATTTTTTTTTAATTTTTTTTGAAAATTTTTTTTTAATTTTTTTTAAATTTTTATTTTTGAAAATTTTTTTTTCGAAATTTTTTTTTAAATTTTTTTTTA
>OX101809.2:37050827-37053327 GCA_944452925.2 Chrysolina oricalcia | reverse complement strand
TTTTTTTCGAATTTTTTTTTCATTTTTTTTAAATTTTTTTTTAATTTTTTTTTTGAAAATTTTTTTTTCGAAATTTTTTTTTTTGAAAATTTTTTTTTAAAATTTTTTTAGAAATTTTTTTTTTTGAAAATTTTTTTTTCGAAATTTTTTTTCGATTTTTTTTTTTAATTTTTTAAAAATTTTTTTTAGAAATTTTTTTTTGAATTTTTTTTTAAATTTTTTTTTCTTGAAAATTTTTTTTTCGATTTTTTTTCATTTTTTTGAAATTTTTTTTGAAATTTTTTTTTTGAAAATTTTTTTTTCGAAATTTTTTTTTAAATTTTTTTTTTGAAAATTTTTTTTTCGAAATTTTTTTTAATTTTTTTTTTAAATTTTTTTTAAATTTTTTTTGAAAATTTTTTTTTCATTTTTTTTAAATTTTTTTTTTGAAAATTTTTTTTTCGAAATTTTTTTTTTAATTTTTTTTTAATTTTTTTTCTTGAAAATTTTTTTTTCGAATTTTTTTTTCATTTTTTTTTAAATTTTTTTTTATTTTTTTTTTTTGAAAATTTTTTTTTCGAAATTTTTTTCTCATTTTTTTTTAAATTTTTTTTTTGAAAATTTTTTTTTCGAAATTTTTTTTCATTTTTTTTTAAATTTTTTTTTTGAAAATTTTTTTTTCGAAATTTTTTTTCAATTTTTTTTTTAAATTTTTATTAAATTTTTTTTTTTGAAATTTTTTTAAATTTTTTTTTTCTTGAAAATTTTTTTTTGGAAATTTTTTTCTCATTTTTTTTTAAATTTTTTTTTTAATTTTTTTTTTTGAAAATTTTTTTTTCGAAATTTTTTTTTAATTTTTTTTTTATTTTTTTTAAAATTATTTTAAATTTTTTTTTTTTTGAAATTTTTTTAAATTTTTTTTTTGAAAATTTTTTTTTTGAAGTTTTTTTTTTATTTTTTAAAATTTTTTTTTAAATTTTTTTTTTTGAAAATTTTTTTTCTTGAAAATTTTTTTTTCGAATTTTTTTTTTCAATTTTTTTTTAATTTTTTTTTTATTTTTTTTTTCGAAAATTTTTTTTTCGAAATTTTTTTCTCATTTTTCTTTAAATTTTTTTTTTAATTTTTTTTTTTTGAAAATTTTTTTTTCGAAATTTTTTTTTAATTTTTTTTTTATTTTTTTTTAAATTATTTTAAATTTTTTTTTTTAATTTTTTTTTTGAAATTTTTTTAAATTTTTTTTTTGAAAATTTTTTTTTTTGAAGTTTTTTTTTTATTTTTTTAAAAATTTTTTTTAAATTTTTTTTTCTTGAAAATTTTTTTTTCGAATTTTTTTTTAATTTTTTTTTTAATTTTTTTTTTTGAAAATTTTTTTTTCGAAATTTTTTTTTAATTTTTTTTTTAAATTTTTATTAAAATTTTTTTTTTTGAAATTTTTTTAAATTTTTTTTAAATTTTTTTTTCTTGAAAATTTTTTTTTCGAATTTTTTTTTAATTTTTTTTTAATTTTTTTTAAAATTTTTTTTTTGAAAATTTTTTTTTCGAAATTTTTTTTTAAATTTTTTTTTTGAAAATTTTTTTTTCGAAATTTTTTTTTCGAAATTTTTTTTTAAATTTTTTTTTTCGAAATTTTTTTAAATTTTTTTTTTAAATTTTTTTTAAATTTTTTTTGAAATTTTTTTTTTCATTTTTTTAAAATTTTTTTTTTGAAAATTTTTTTTTCGAAATTTTTTTTTTAATTTTTTTTTAAATTTTTTTTCTTGAAAATTTTTTTTACGAATTTTTTTTTTCATTTTTTTTTAATTTTTTTTTTATTTTTTTTTTTGAAAATTTTTTTTTCGAAATTTTTTTCTCATTTTTTTTTAAATTTTTTTTTTGAAATTTTTTTTTTCGAAATTTTTTTTTTCGAATTTTTTTAGAAATTTTTTTTTTTTTAAATTTTTTTTTTAAATTTTTTTTTGAAATTTTTTTTTCTTGAAAATTTTTTTTTCGAATTTTTTTTTTCAATTTTTTTCAATTTTTTTTAATTTTTTTTTTAATTTTTTTTTAAATTTTTTTTAAATTTTTTTTTTAATTTTTTTTTTAATTTTTTTTTAAATTTTTTTTTTCGAATTTTTTTCATTTTTTTTTAAAATTTTTTTTTAAATTTTTTTTTAAAATTTTTTTTGAAATTTTTTTTTTCGAAAATTTTTTTTTAGAATTTTTTTTTAGAAATTTTTTTTTTGAATTTTTTTTTTATTTTTTTTTGAAATTTTTTTCAAATTTTTTTTTTGAAATTTTTTTTTTTGAAATTTTTTTTTTTTTTTTTGAAATTTTTTTTTAAATTTTTTTTTCTTGAAAATTTTTTTTTCGATTTTTTTTTTCATTTTTTTGAAATTTTTTTTGAAATTTTTTTTTTGAAAATTTTTTTTTCGAAATTTTTTTTTAAATTTTTTTTTCGAAAATTTTTTTTTCGAATTTTTTTTTTATTTTTTTTTTAAATTTTTTTTTAATTTTTTTTGAAAATTTTTTTTTCATTTTTTT
>OX101809.2:37043327-37045827 GCA_944452925.2 Chrysolina oricalcia | reverse complement strand
TCTTATTAAAATTTTTTTTTTGAAATTTTTTTAAATTTTTTTTTAAATTTTTTTTTCTTGAAAATTTTTTTTTCGAAATTTTTTTTAAATTTTTTTTTATTTTTTTTTTAATTTTTTTAATTTTTTTTTTTAATTTTTTTTTTTGAAATTTTTTTAAATTTTTTTTTTGAAAATTTTTTTTTTTGAAGTTTTTTTTTTATTTTTTTAAATTTTTTTTTTAAATTTTTTTTTTTGAAAATTTTTTTTTCGAATTTTTTTTTCATTTTTTTTTTAATTTTTTTTTTTTGAAATTTTTTTAAATTTTTTTTAAATTTTTTTTTCTTGAAAATTTTTTTTTCGAAATTTTTTTTTTTGAAATTTTTTTTTTAAATTTTTTTAGAAATTTTTTTTTTGAAAATTTTTTTTTCGAAATTTTTTTTCGAATTTTTTTTTAATTTTTTAAAAAATTTTTTTTAAATTTTTTTTTTGAAATTTTTTTTAAATTTTTTTTTGAAATTTTTTTTTTGGAAATTTTTTTTTTTGAAAATTTTTTTTTGAAATTTTTTTTTTGAAATTTTTTTTTTTTAAGTTTTTTTTTTATTTTTTTAAAATTTTTTTTAAAATTTTTTTTTAAATTTTTTTTTATTTTTTTTTTAATTTTTTTAAATTTTTTTTAAATTTTTTCTTTGAAATTTTTTTTAAATTTTTTTTTCTTGAAAATTTTTTTTTCGAAATTTTTTTTTTATTTTTTTTTTATTTTTTTTTAAATTTTTTAAAATTTTTTTTTTAATTTTTTTTTTGAAATTTTTTTAAATTTTTTTTTTGAAAATTTTTTTTTTTGAAGTTTTTTTTTTATTTTTTAAAATTTTTTTTTAAATTTTTTTTTTTGAAAATTTTTTTTTCGAATTTTTTTTTCATTTTTTTTAAATTTTTTTTTTGAAAATTTTTTTTTCGAAATTTTTTTTTAATTTTTTTTTAATTTTTATCAATTTTTTTTTTTTGAAATTTTTTAAAATTTTTTATTAATTTTTTTTTCTTGAAAATTTTTTTTTCGAATTTTTTTTTCATTTTTTTAAAATTTTTTTTTAAATTTTTTTTTTGAAAATTTTTTTTTCGAAATTTTTTTTTTTGAAAATTTTTTTTTAAATTTTTTTAGAAATTTTTATTTTTGAAAATTTTTTTTTCGAAATTTTTTTTAGAATTTTTTTTAAAATTTTTAAAAAATTTTTTTTTTTTATTTTTTTTTTGGAAATTTTTTTTTTGAAAATTTTTTTTTGAAATTTTTTTTTTCGAAATTTTTTTTTTCGAATTTTTTTAGAAATTTTTTTTTTTGAAAATTTTTTTTTTTTTTATTTTTTTTTGAAATTTTTTTTTCTTGAAAATTTTTTTTTCGAATTTTTTTTTTCAATTTTTTTTAATTTTTTTTAAAACTTTTTTTTAAATTTTTTTTAAATTTTTTTTTAATTTTATTTTTTAATTTTTTTTTAAATTTTTTTTTTCGAATTTTTTTCAATTTTTTTTTAAATTTTTTTTAAAACTTTTTTTAAAATTTTTTTTGAAATTTTTTTTTTCGAAAATTTTTTTTTCGAATTTTTTTTTAGAAATTTTTTTTTTGAATTTTTTTTTTTATTTTTTTTTGAAATTTTTTTTAAATTTTTTTTTTGAAATTTTTTTTTTTTTATTTTTTTTTATTTTTTTAAAAATTTTTTTTAAATTTTTTTTTCTTGAAAATTTTTTTTTCGATTTTTTTTCATTTTTTTGAAATTTTTTTTGAAATTTTTTTTTTGAAAATTTTTTTTTCGAAATTTTTTTTTAAATTTTTTTTTTGAAAATTTTTTTTTCGAAATTTTTTTTAATTTTTTTTTTAAATTTTTTTTAAATTTTTTTTGAAAATTTTTTTTTCATTTTTTTTAAATTTTTTTTTTGAAAATTTTTTTTTCGAAATTTTTTTTTTAATTTTTTTTTAATTTTTTTTCTTGAAAATTTTTTTTTCGAATTTTTTTTTCATTTTTTTTTAAATTTTTTTTTATTTTTTTTTTTGAAAATTTTTTTTTCGAAATTTTTTTCTCATTTTTTTTTAAATTTTTTTTTTAAAAATTTTTTTTTCGAAATTTTTTTTCATTTTTTTTTAAATTTTTTTTTTGAAAATTTTTTTTTCGAAATTTTTTTTCAATTTTTTTTTTTAATTTTTATTAAATTTTTTTTTTTGAAATTTTTTTAAATTTTTTTTTTCTTGAAAATTTTTTTTTGGAAATTTTTTTCTCATTTTTTTTTAAATTTTTTTTTTAATTTTTTTTTTTTGAAAATTTTTTTTTCGAAATTTTTTTTTAATTTTTTTTTTATTTTTTTTAAAATTATTTTAAATTTTTTTTTTTTTGAAATTTTTTTAAATTTTTTTTTTGAAAATTTTTTTTTTGAAGTTTTTTTTTTATTTTTTTAAAATTTTTTTTTAAATTTTTTTTTTTGAAAATTTTTTTTCTTGAAAATTTTTTTTTCGAATTTTTTTTTTCAATTTTTTTTT
>OX101809.2:37023327-37025827 GCA_944452925.2 Chrysolina oricalcia | reverse complement strand
TTTTCGAATTTTTTTTTCATTTTTTTTTAATTTTTTTTAAAATTTTTTTTTTGAAAATTTTTTTTTCGAAATTTTTTTATTTGAAAATTTTTTTTTTAATTTTTTTTTAAATTTTTTTTTTTGAAAATTTTTTTTTCGAAATTTTTTTTCGATTTTTTTTTTAATTTTTAAAAAATTTTTTTTTAAATTTTTTTTTTGGAATTTTTTTTTGAAAATTTTTTTTTGAAATTTTTTTTTTCGAAATTTTTTTTTTCGAATTTTTTTAGAATTTTTTTTTTTTGAAAAATTTTTTTTTTTTATTTTTTTTTGAAATTTTTTTTTCTTGAAAATTTTTTTTTCGAATTTTTTTTTCATTTTTTTTAAAATTTTTTTTTATTTTTTTTTTTTTGAAAATTTTTTTTTCGAAATTTTTTTCTCATTTTTTTTTAAATTTTTTTTTTGAAAATTTTTTTTTCGAAATTTTTTTTCATTTTTTTTTAAATTTTTTTTTTGAAAATTTTTTTTTCGAAATTTTTTTTTAATTTTTTTTTTAAATTTTTATTAAAATTTTTTTTTTGAAATTTTTTTAAATTTTTTTTTAAATTTTTTTTTCTTGAAAATTTTTTTTTCGAAATTTTTTTCTCATTTTTTTTTATTTTTTTTTTAATTTTTTTTTTTTGAAAATTTTTTTTTCGAAATTTTTTTTTTATTTTTTTTTTATTTTTTTTAAAATTATTTTAATTTTTTTTTTTTAATTTTTTTTTTGAAATTTTTTTAAATTTTTTTTTTGAAAATTTTTTTTTTTTAAGTTTTTTTTTTATTTTTTTAAAATTTTTTTTTAAATTTTTTTTTCTTGAAAATTTTTTTTCGAATTTTTTTTTCATTTTTTTTTAAATTTTTTTTTTTTGAAAATTTTTTTTTCGAAATTTTTTTTTAATTTTTTTTTTAATTTTTATTAAAATTTTTTTTTTTGAAATTTTTTTAAATTTTTTTTTAAATTTTTTTTTCTTGAAAATTTTTTTTTCGAATTTTTTTTTTAAATTTTTTTTTATTTTTTTTTAAATTTTTTTTTTTAATTTTTTTTTGAAATTTTTTTAAATTTTTTTTTTGAAAATTTTTTTTTTGAAGTTTTTTTTTTATTTTTTTAAAATTTTTTTTTTAATTTTTTTTTCTTGAAAATTTTTTTTTCGAATTTTTTTTTCATTTTTTTTCAAATTTTTTTTTTGAAAATTTTTTTTTCGAAATTTTTTTTAAATTTTTTTTTAAACTTTTATTAAAATTTTTTATTTTGAAATTTTTTTAAATTTTTTTTTCTTGAAAATTTTTTTTTCGATTTTTTTTTTCATTTTTTTTAAATTTTTTTTTAATTTTTTTTTTGAAAATTTTTTTTTCGAAATTTTTTTTTTTGAAAAATTTTTTTTTTAATTTTTTTAGAAATTTTTTTTTTTGAAAATTTTTTTTTCGAATTTTTTTTTTAATTTTTTAAAAATTTTT
Source organism: Chrysolina oricalcia (assembly GCA_944452925.2). Lineage (NCBI taxonomy): Eukaryota > Metazoa > Arthropoda > Insecta > Coleoptera > Chrysomelidae > Chrysolina > Chrysolina oricalcia. Next base: position 37,024,354 of record OX101809.2, on the reverse strand, counting down.
TTTCGAAATTTTTTTTTTGAAATTTTTTTTAAATTTTTTTTTGAATTTTTTTTTTTGGAAATTTTTTTTTTCAAATTTTTTTTTGAAATTTTTTTTTTCGAAAATTTTTTTTTCGAATTTTTTTAGAAATTTTTTTTTTTGAAAATTTTTTTTTTTTTTTTTTTGAAATTTTTTTTTCTTGAAAATTTTTTTTCGAATTTTTTTTTTTCATTTTTTTTTAAATTTTTTTTTTATTTTTTTTTTGAAATTTTTTTTTCGAAATTTTTTTCTCATTTTTTTTAAAAATTTTTTTTAAATTTTTTTTTTTTGAAAATTTTTTTTTCGAAATTTTTTTTTAATTTTTTTTTTATTTTTTTAAAAATTATTTTAAATTTTTTTTTTTAATTTTTTTTTTGAAATTTTTTTAAATTTTTTTTTTGAAAATTTTTTTTTGAAGTTTTTTTTTTTATTTATTTTAAAAAATTTTTTTAAATTTTTTTTTCTTGAAAATTTTTTTTCGAATTTTTTTTTCATTTTTTTTTAAATTTTTTTTTTTGAAAATTTTTTTTTCGAAATTTTTTTTTAATTTTTTTTTTAATTTTTATTAAAATTTTTTTTTTTGAAATTTTTTTAAATTTTTTTTTAAATTTTTTTTTCTTGAAAATTTTTTTTTTGAAATTTTTTTTAAATTTTTTTTTTATTTTTTTAAAAATTTTTTAAATTTTTTTTTTAAATTTTTTTTTTGAAATTTTTTTAAATTTTTTTTTTGAAAATTTTTTTTTTTGGAGTTTTTTTTTTATTTTTTTAAAATTTTTTTTTTAATTTTTTTTCTTGAAAATTTTTTTTTCGAATTTTTTTTTCATTTTTTTTTAAATTTTTTTTTTTGAAAATTTTTTTTTCGAAATTTTTTTTTAATTTTTTTTTAATTTTTATTAAAATTTTTTTTTTTGAAATTTTTTTAAATTTTTTTTTTATTTTTTTAAAATTTTTTTTAAAATTTTTTTTTTTTGAAAATTTTTTTTTCGAATTTTTTTTTCATTTTTTTTTA
>OX101809.2:37008327-37018327 GCA_944452925.2 Chrysolina oricalcia | reverse complement strand
AAATTTTTTTTTTTGAAATTTTTTTTTCGAATTTTTTTTTCATTTTTTTAAAATTTTTTTTTTATTTTTTTTTTGAAAATTTTTTTTTCGAAATTTTTTTTTTTGAAAATTTTTTTTTTAAAATTTTTTTAGAAATTTTTTTTTTTGAAAATTTTTTTTTCGAAATTTTTTTTCGATTTTTTTTTTAATTTTTTAAAAATTTTTTTTCGAAATTTTTTTTAAATTTTTTTTTGAAATTTTTTTTTGAAATTTTTTTTTTGAAAATTTTTTTTTTTGAAAATTTTTTTTTGAAATTTTTTTTTTCGAAAATTTTTTTTTCGAATTTTTTTAGAAATTTTTTTTTTTGAAATTTTTTTTTTTTTTTGAAATTTTTTTTTCTTGAAAATTTTTTTTTCGAATTTTTTTTTTCAATTTTTTTTAAATTTTTTTTTTATTTTTTTTTTTGAAAATTTTTTTTTCGAAATTTTTTTCTCATTTTTTTTTAAATTTTTTTTAAAATTTTTTTTTTTTGAAAATTTTTTTTTCGAAATTTTTTTTAAATTTTTTTTTCTTTTTTTTTTTAAAATTATTTTAAATTTTTTTTTTAAATTTTTTTTTTGAAATTTTTTTAAATTTTTTTTTTGAAAATTTTTTTTTTGAAGTTTTTTTTTTATTTATTTTAAAAAAATTTTTTAAATTTTTTTTTCTTGAAAATTTTTTTTTCGAATTTTTTTTTCATTTTTTTTTAAATTTTTTTTTTGAAAATTTTTTTTTCGAAATTTTTTTTTAATTTTTTTTTAATTCTTATTAAAATTTTTTTTTTTGAAATTTTTTTAAATTTTTTTTAAATTTTTTTTTCTTGAAAATTTTTTTTTCGAAATTTTTTTTTTTGAAATTTTTTTTTAAAATTTTTTTAGAAATTTTTTTTTTTGAAAATTTTTTTTTCGAAATTTTTTTTCGAATTTTTTTTTTAATTTTTTAAAAATTTTTTTTTAAATTTTTTTTTTGAAATTTTTTTTAAATTTTTTTTTGAAATTTTTTTTTTGGAAATTTTTTTTTTTGAAAATTTTTTTTTTTAATCTTTTTTTTGAAATTTTTTTTTTTAAGTTTTTTTTTTATTTTTTTAAAATTTTTTTTAAAATTTTTTTAAAATTTTTTTTTATTTTTTTTTTTATTTTTTTAAATTTTTTTTTAATTTTTTCTTTGAAATTTTTTTTAAATTTTTTTTTCTTGAAAATTTTTTTTTCGAAATTTTTTTCTCATTTTTTTTTTATTTTTTTTTTAATTTTTTTTTTTTGAAAATTTTTTTTTCGAAATTTTTTTTTTATTTTTTTTTATTTTTTTTTAAATTATTTTAATTTTTTTTTTTTTTTTTTTTTTTTGAAATTTTTTTAAATTTTTTTTTTGAAAATTTTTTTTTTTGAAGTTTTTTTTTTATTTTTTTTAAATTTTTTTTTAAATTTTTTTTTCTTGAAAATTTTTTTTCGAATTTTTTTTTCATTTTTTTTTAAATTTTTTTTTTTTGAAAATTTTTTTTTCGAAATTTTTTTTTAATTTTTTTTTTAATTTTTATTAAAATTTTTTTTTTTGAAATTTTTTTAAATTTTTTTTTAAATTTTTTTTTCTTGAAAATTTTTTTTTCGAATTTTTTTTTTAAATTTTTTTTTATTTTTTTTAAAATTTTTTTAAATTTTTTTTTTTAATTTTTTTTTGAAATTTTTTTAAATTTTTTTTTTGAAAATTTTTTTTTTGAAGTTTTTTTTTTATTTTTTTAAAATTTTTTTTTTAATTTTTTTTTCTTGAAAATTTTTTTTTCGAATTTTTTTTTCATTTTTTTTCAAATTTTTTTTTTGAAAATTTTTTTTTCGAAATTTTTTTTAAATTTTTTTTTAAACTTTTATTAAAATTTTTTATTTTGAAATTTTTTTAAATTTTTTTTTCTTGAAAATTTTTTTTTCGATTTTTTTTTTCATTTTTTTAAATTTTTTTTTAATTTTTTTTTTGAAAATTTTTTTTTCGAAATTTTTTTTTTTGAAAAATTTTTTTTTAAATTTTTTTAGAAATTTTTTTTTTTGAAAATTTTTTTTTCGAAATTTTTTTTCGAATTTTTTTTTAAATTTTTTAAAAATTTTTTTTCGAAATTTTTTTTTTGAAATTTTTTTTAAATTTTTTTTTGAATTTTTTTTTTTGGAAATTTTTTTTTTCAAATTTTTTTTTGAAATTTTTTTTTTCGAAAATTTTTTTTTCGAATTTTTTTAGAAATTTTTTTTTTTGAAAATTTTTTTTTTTTTTTTTTTGAAATTTTTTTTCTTGAAAATTTTTTTTTCGAATTTTTTTTTTTCATTTTTTTTTAAATTTTTTTTTTTTTTTTTTTTGAAAATTTTTTTTCGAAATTTTTTTCTCATTTTTTTAAAAATTTTTTTTTAAATTTTTTTTTTTTGAAAATTTTTTTTTCGAAATTTTTTTTTAATTTTTTTTTTATTTTTTTAAAAATTATTTTAAATTTTTTTTTTGAAATTTTTTTAAATTTTTTTTTTGAAAATTTTTTTTTGAAGTTTTTTTTTTTATTTATTTTAAAAAAATTTTTTAAATTTTTTTTTCTTGAAAATTTTTTTTTCGAATTTTTTTTTCATTTTTTTTTAAATTTTTTTTTTTGAAAATTTTTTTTTCGAAATTTTTTTTTAATTTTTTTTTTAATTTTTATTAAAATTTTTTTTTTTGAAATTTTTTTAAATTTTTTTTTAAATTTTTTTTTCTTGAAAATTTTTTTTTTGAAATTTTTTTTTAATTTTTTTTTTATTTTTTTTAAAAATTTTTTAAATTTTTTTTTTTAATTTTTTTTTTGAAATTTTTTTAAATTTTTTTTTCTTGAAAATTTTTTTTTCGAATTTTTTTTTTAATTTTTTTTTTATTATTTTTTAAATTTTTTTTTTAATTTTTTTTTTGAAATTTTTTTAAATTTTTTTTTTGAAAATTTTTTTTTTTGAAGTTTTTTTTTTATTTTTTTAAAAATTTTTTTTAAATTTTTTTTTCTTGAAAATTTTTTTTTCGAATTTTTTTTTCATTTTTTTTTAAATTTTTATTTTTGAAAATTTTTTTTTCGAAATTTTTTTTAAATTTTTTTTTTAATTTCTATTAAAATTTTTTTTTTTGAAATTTTTTTTTCGAATTTTTTTTTCATTTTTTTAAAATTTTTTTTTTATTTTTTTTTTGAAAATTTTTTTTTCGAAATTTTTTTTTTTGAAAATTTTTTTTTTAAAATTTTTTTAGAAATTTTTTTTTTTGAAAATTTTTTTTTCGAAATTTTTTTTCGATTTTTTTTTTAATTTTTTAAAAATTTTTTTTCGAAATTTTTTTTAAATTTTTTTTTGAAATTTTTTTTTGAAATTTTTTTTTTGAAAATTTTTTTTTTTGAAAATTTTTTTTTGAAATTTTTTTTTTCGAAAATTTTTTTTTCGAATTTTTTTAGAAATTTTTTTTTTTGAAAATTTTTTTTTTTTTTGAAATTTTTTTTTCTTGAAAATTTTTTTTTCGAATTTTTTTTTTCAATTTTTTTTAAATTTTTTTTTTATTTTTTTTTTTGAAAATTTTTTTTTCGAAATTTTTTTCTCATTTTTTTTTAAATTTTTTTTAAAATTTTTTTTTTTTGAAAATTTTTTTTTCGAAATTTTTTTTAAATTTTTTTTTCTTTTTTTTTTTAAAATTATTTTAAATTTTTTTTTTAAATTTTTTTTTTGAAATTTTTTTAAATTTTTTTTTTGAAAATTTTTTTTTTGAAGTTTTTTTTTTATTTATTTTAAAAAAATTTTTTAAATTTTTTTTTCTTGAAAATTTTTTTTTCGAATTTTTTTTTCATTTTTTTTTAAATTTTTTTTTTGAAAATTTTTTTTTCGAAATTTTTTTTTAATTTTTTTTTAATTCTTATTAAAATTTTTTTTTTGAAATTTTTTTAAATTTTTTTTAAATTTTTTTTTCTTGAAAATTTTTTTTTCGAAATTTTTTTTTTTGAAATTTTTTTTTAAAATTTTTTTAGAAATTTTTTTTTTTGAAAATTTTTTTTCGAAATTTTTTTTCGAATTTTTTTTTTAATTTTTTAAAAATTTTTTTTTAAATTTTTTTTTTGAAATTTTTTTTAAATTTTTTTTTGAAATTTTTTTTTTGGAAATTTTTTTTTTGAAAATTTTTTTTTTAAATCTTTTTTTTGAAATTTTTTTTTTTAAGTTTTTTTTTTATTTTTTTAAAATTTTTTTTAAAATTTTTTTTAAATTTTTTTTTATTTTTTTTTTAATTTTTTTAAATTTTTTTTTAATTTTTTCTTTGAAATTTTTTTTAAATTTTTTTTTCTTGAAAATTTTTTTCTCGAAATTTTTTTTTTTAATTTTTTTTTTATTTTTTTTTAAATTTTTTTAAATTTTTTTTTTAATTTTTTTTTTGAAATTTTTTTAAATTTTTTTTTTGAAAATTTTTTTTTTGAAGTTTTTTTTTTATTTTTTAAAATTTTTTTTTAAATTTTTTTTTTTGAAAATTTTTTTTTCGAATTTTTTTTTCATTTTTTCAAAATTTTTTTTTTGAAAATTTTTTTTTCGAAATTTTTTTTAATTTTTTTTTTTAATTTTTATTAATTTTTTTTTTTTGAAATTTTTTAAAATTTTTTATTAATTTTTTTTCTTGAAAATTTTTTTTTCGAATTTTTTTTTCATTTTTTTTAAATTTTTTTTTAAATTTTTTTTTTGAAAATTTTTTTTTCGAAATTTTTTTTTTTGAAAATTTTTTTTTCGAAATTTTTTTTCGAATTTTTTTTAAAATTTTTTAAAAATTTTTTTTTTTAATTTTTTTTTTGGAAATTTTTTTTTTGAAAATTTTTTTTTGAAATTTTTTTTTTCGAAATTTTTTTTTTCGAATTTTTTTAGAAATTTTTTTTTTTGAAAATTTTTTTTTTTATTTTTTTTTGAAATTTTTTTTTCTTGAAAATTTTTTTTTCGAATTTTTTTTTTTCAATTTTTTTTAATTTTTTTTTTAATTTTTTTCAAAATTTTTTTTAAATTTTTTTTTAATTTTTTTTTTAAATTTTTTTTTAAATTTTTTTTTTCGAATTTTTTTCAATTTTTTTTTAAATTTTTTTTTAAACTTTTTTTAAAATTTTTTTTGAAATTTTTTTTTTCGAAAATTTTTTTTTCGAATTTTTTTTTAGAATTTTTTTTTTTGAATTTTTTTTTTTATTTTTTTTTGAAATTTTTTTTTAATTTTTTTTTTGAAATTTTTTTTTTTTAAATTTTTTTTTATTTTTTTAAAAAATTTTTTTTAATTTTTTTTTCTTGAAAATTTTTTTTTCGATTTTTTTTCATTTTTTTGAAATTTTTTTTGAATTTTTTTTTTGAAAATTTTTTTTTCGAAATTTTTTTTTAAATTTTTTTTTTGAAAATTTTTTTTTCGAAATTTTTTTTAAATTTTTTTTTTAATTTTTTTTAAATTTTTTTTGAAAATTTTTTTTTCATTTTTTTTAAATTTTTTTTTTGAAAATTTTTTTTTCGAAATTTTTTTTTAAATTTTTTTTTTAATTTTTTTTCTTGAAAATTTTTTTTTCGAATTTTTTTTTCATTTTTTTTAAAATTTTTTTTTATTTTTTTTTTTTTGAAAATTTTTTTTTCGAAATTTTTTTCTCATTTTTTTTTAAATTTTTTTTTTGAAAATTTTTTTTTCGAAATTTTTTTTCATTTTTTTTTAAATTTTTTTTTTGAAAATTTTTTTTTCGAAATTTTTTTTTAATTTTTTTTTTAAATTTTTATTAAAATTTTTTTTTTGAAATTTTTTTAAATTTTTTTTTAAATTTTTTTTTAAATTTTTTTTTCTTGAAAATTTTTTTTTCGAAATTTTTTTCTCATTTTTTTTTTATTTTTTTTTTTATTTTTTTTTTTTGAAAATTTTTTTTTCGAAATTTTTTTTTTATTTTTTTTTTATTTTTTTTTAAATTATTTTAATTTTTTTTTTTTTATTTTTTTTTTTAAATTTTTTTAAATTTTTTTTTTGAAAATTTTTTTTTTGAAGTTTTTTTTTTATTTTTTTAAAATTTTTTTTTAAATTTTTTTTTCTTGAAAATTTTTTTTCGAATTTTTTTTTCATTTTTTTTTAAATTTTTTTTTTTTGAAAATTTTTTTTTCGAAATTTTTTTTTAATTTTTTTTTTAATTTTTATTAAAATTTTTTTTTTTGAAATTTTTTTAAATTTTTTTTTAAATTTTTTTTTCTTGAAAATTTTTTTTTCGAATTTTTTTTTTAAATTTTTTTTTATTTTTTTTTAAATTTTTTTAAATTTTTTTTTTAAATTTTTTTTTGAAATTTTTTTAAATTTTTTTTTTGAAAATTTTTTTTTTGAAGTTTTTTTTTTATTTTTTTAAAATTTTTTTTTAAATTTTTTTTTCTTGAAAATTTTTTTTTCGAATTTTTTTTTCATTTTTTTTCAAATTTTTTTTTTGAAAATTTTTTTTTCGAAATTTTTTTTAAATTTTTTTTTAAACTTTTATTAAAATTTTTTATTTTGAAATTTTTTTAAATTTTTTTTTCTTGAAAATTTTTTTTTCGATTTTTTTTTTCATTTTTTTAAATTTTTTTTTAATTTTTTTTTTGAAAATTTTTTTTTCGAAATTTTTTTTTTTGAAAAATTTTTTTTTTAATTTTTTTAGAAATTTTTTTTTTTGAAAATTTTTTTTTCGAAATTTTTTTTCGAATTTTTTTTTTAATTTTTTAAAAATTTTTTTTCGAAATTTTTTTTTTTAAATTTTTTTTAAATTTTTTTTTGAATTTTTTTTTTTGGAAATTTTTTTTTTCAAATTTTTTTTTGAAATTTTTTTTTTCGAAAATTTTTTTTTCGAATTTTTTTAGAAATTTTTTTTTTTGAAAATTTTTTTTTTTTTTTTTTTTAAATTTTTTTTTCTTGAAAATTTTTTTTTCGAATTTTTTTTTTCATTTTTTTTTTAATTTTTTTTTTATTTTTTTTTTGAAAATTTTTTTTCGAAATTTTTTTCTCATTTTTTTAAAAATTTTTTTTTAAATTTTTTTTTTTTGAAAATTTTTTTTTCGAAATTTTTTTTTAATTTTTTTTTTATTTTTTAAAAAATTATTTTAAATATTTTTTTTAAATTTTTTTTTTGAAATTTTTTTAAATTTTTTTTTTGAAAATTTTTTTTTGAAGTTTTTTTTTTTATTTATTTTAAAAATTTTTTTTAAATTTTTTTTTCTTGAAAATTTTTTTTTCGAATTTTTTTTTCATTTTTTTTTAAATTTTTTTTTTTGAAAATTTTTTTTTCGAAATTTTTTTTTAATTTTTTTTTTAATTTTTATTAAAATTTTTTTTTTGAAATTTTTTTAAATTTTTTTTGAAATTTTTTTTTCTTGAAAATTTTTTTTTTGAAATTTTTTTTTAATTTTTTTTTTATTTTTTTTAAAAATTTTTTAAATTTTTTTTTTAAATTTTTTTTTTGAAATTTTTTTAAATTTTTTTTTTGAAAATTTTTTTTTTTGAAGTTTTTTTTTTATTTTTTTAAAAATTTTTTTTAAATTTTTTTTCTTGAAAATTTTTTTTTCGAATTTTTTTTTCATTTTTTTTTAAATTTTTTTTTTTGAAAATTTTTTTTTCGAAATTTTTTTTTGAAATTTTTTTTTCTTGAAAATTTTTTTTTCGAATTTTTTTTTTTCAATTTTTTTTAATTTTTTTTTAAATTTTTTTCAAAATTTTTTTTAAATTTTTTTTAAATTTTTTTTTTTAATTTTTTTTTAAATTTTTTTTTTCGAATTTTTTTCAATTTTTTTTAAAATTTTTTTTTAAACTTTTTTTAAAATTTTTTTTGAAATTTTTTTTTTCGAAAATTTTTTTTTCGAATTTGTTTTTAGAATTTTTTTTTTGAATTTTTTTTTTTATTTTTTTTTGAAATTTTTTTTTAATTTTTTTTTTGAAATTTTTTTTTTTTAATTTTTTTTAATTTTTTTAAAAATTTTTTTTTAATTTTTTTTTCTTGAAAATTTTTTTTTCGATTTTTTTTCATTTTTTTGAAATTTTTTTTGAATTTTTTTTTTGAAAATTTTTTTTTCGAAATTTTTTTTTAAATTTTTTTTTTGAAAATTTTTTTTTCGAAATTTTTTTTAAATTTTTTTTTTAATTTTTTTTAAATTTTTTTTGAAAATTTTTTTTTCATTTTTTTTAAATTTTTTTTTTGAAAATTTTTTTTTCGAAATTTTTTTTTAAATTTTTTTTTTAATTTTTTTTCTTGAAAATTTTTTTTTCGAATTTTTTTTTCATTTTTTTTTATTTTTTTTTTTTGAAAATTTTTTTTTCGAAATTTTTTTCTCATTTTTTTTTAAATTTTTTTTTTGAAAATTTTTTTTTCGAAATTTTTTTTCATTTTTTTTTAAATTTTTTTTTTGAAAATTTTTTTTTCGAAATTTTTTTTTAATTTTTTTTTTAAATTTTTATTAAAATTTTTTTTTTGAAATTTTTTTTTAAATTTTTTTTTCTTGAAAATTTTTTTTTCGAAATTTTTTTCTCATTTTTTTTTTTTATTTTTTTTTTAATTTTTTTTTTTTGAAAATTTTTTTTTCGAAATTTTTTTTTTATTTTTTTTTTATTTTTTTTAAAATTATTTTAATTTTTTTTTTTTTATTTTTTTTTTGAAATTTTTTTAAATTTTTTTTTTGAAAATTTTTTTTTTGAAGTTTTTTTTTTATTTTTTTAAAATTTTTTTTTAAATTTTTTTTTCTTGAAAATTTTTTTTCGAATTTTTTTTTCATTTTTTTTTAAATTTTTTTTTTTTGAAAATTTTTTTTTCGAAATTTTTTTTTAATTTTTTTTTTAATTTTTATTAAAATTTTTTTTTTTGAAATTTTTTTAAATTTTTTTTTAAATTTTTTTTCTTGAAAATTTTTTTTTCGAATTTTTTTTTAAAATTTTTTTTTATTTTTTTTTAAATTTTTTTTTTGAAAATTTTTTTTTCGAAATTTTTTTTTAATTTTTTTTTTAAATTTTTATTAAAATTTTTTTTTTGAAATTTTTTTAAATTTTTTTTTAAATTTTTTTTTCTTGAAAATTTTTTTTTCGAAATTTTTTTCTCATTTTTTTTTTTTATTTTTTTTTTAATTTTTTTTTTTTGAAAATTTTTTTTTCGAAATTTTTTTTTTATTTTTTTTTTATTTTTTTTAAAATTATTTTAATTTTTTTTTTTTAATTTTTTTTTGAAATTTTTTTAAATTTTTTTTTTGAAAATTTTTTTTTTGAAGTTTTTTTTTATTTTTTTAAAATTTTTTTTTTAATTTTTTTTTCTTGAAAATTTTTTTTTCGAATTTTTTTTTCATTTTTTTTCAAAATTTTTTTTTGAAAATTTTTTTTTCGAAATTTTTTTTAAATTTTTTTTTAAACTTTTATTAAAATTTTTTATTTTGAAATTTTTTTAAATTTTTTTTTCTTGAAAATTTTTTTTTCGATTTTTTTTTTCATTTTTTTTAAATTTTTTTTTAATTTTTTTTTTGAAAATTTTTTTTTCGAAATTTTTTTTTTTGAAAAATTTTTTTTTTAATTTTTTTAGAAATTTTTTTTTTTGAAAATTTTTTTTTCGAAATTTTTTTTCGAATTTTTTTTTTAATTTTTTAAAAATTTTTTTTCGAAATTTTTTTTTTGAAATTTTTTTTAAATTTTTTTTTGAATTTTTTTTTTTGGAAATTTTTTTTTTCAAATTTTTTTTTGAAATTTTTTTTTTCGAAAATTTTTTTTTCGAATTTTTTTAGAAATTTTTTTTTTTGAAAATTTTATTTTTTTTTTTTTTGAAATTTTTTTTTCTTGAAAATTTTTTTTTCGAATTTTTTTTTTTCATTTTTTTTTAAATTTTTTTTTTATTTTTTTTTTGAAAATTTTTTTTCGAAATTTTTTTCTCATTTTTTTTAAAATTTTTTTTTAAATTTTTTTTTTTTGAAAATTTTTTTTTCGAAATTTTTTTTTAATTTTTTTTTTCATTTTTTTAAAAATTATTTTAAATTTT
>OX101809.2:36988327-36990827 GCA_944452925.2 Chrysolina oricalcia | reverse complement strand
TATTTTTTTAAAATTTTTTTTTTAATTTTTTTTTCTTGAAAATTTTTTTTTCGAATTTTTTTTTCATTTTTTTTTTAAATTTTTTTTTTTGAAAATTTTTTTTTCGAAATTTTTTTTAAATTTTTTTTTTATTTTTTTTTAAATTATTTTAAATTTTTTTTTTTAATTTTTTTTTTGAAATTTTTTTAAATTTTTTTTTTGAAAATTTTTTTTTTTTAAGTTTTTTTTTTATTTATTTTAAAATTTTTTTTTAAATTTTTTTTTCTTGAAAATTTTTTTTTCGAATTTTTTTTTCATTTTTTTTAAAATTTTTTTTTGAAAATTTTTTTTTCGAAATTTTTTTTTAATTTTTTTTTAATTCTTATTAAAATTTTTTTTTTGAAATTTTTTTAAATTTTTTTTTTAATTTTTTTTTCTTGAAAATTTTTTTTTCGAAATTTTTTTTAAATTTTTTTTTATTTTTTTTTCAATTTTTTTAAATTTTTTTTTTTAATTTTTTTTTTTGAAATTTTTTTAAATTTTTTTTTTTGAAAATTTTTTTTTCATTTTTTTTTAAATTTTTTTTTTTGAAATTTTTTTTTTCGAAATTTTTCTTTTAATTTTTTTTTTTAATTTTTATTAAAATTTTTTTTTTTGAAATTTTTTTAAATTTTTTTTTAATTTTTTTTTCTTGAAAATTTTTTTTTCGAAATTTTTTTTTTTGAAATTTTTTTTTTAAATTTTTTTAGAAATTTTTTTTTTTGAAAATTTTTTTTTCGAAATTTTTTTTCGAATTTTTTTTTAATTTTTTAAAAAAATTTTTTTAAATTTTTTTTTTGAAATTTTTTTTAAATTTTTTTTTGAAATTTTTTTTTTGGAAATTTTTTTTTTTGAAAATTTTTTTTTAAAATTTTTTTTTTGAAATTTTTTTTTTTTAAGTTTTTTTTTTATTTTTTTAAAAATTTTTTTAAAATTTTTTTTAAATTTTTTTTTATTTTTTTTTTAATTTTTTTAAATTTTTTTTTAATTTTTTCTTTGAAATTTTTTTTAAATTTTTTTTTCTTGAAAATTTTTTTTTCGAAATTTTTTTTTTAATTTTTTTTTTATTTTTTTTTAAAATTTTTTTAAATTTTTTTTTTAATTTTTTTTTTGAAATTTTTTTAAATTTTTTTTTTGAAAATTTTTTTTTTTGAAGTTTTTTTTTTATTTTTTAAAATTTTTTTTTAAATTTTTTTTTTTGAAAATTTTTTTTTCGAATTTTTTTTTCATTTTTTTTAAATTTTTTTTTTGAAAATTTTTTTTTCGAAATTTTTTTTTAATTTTTTTTTTAATTTTTATTAATTTTTTTTTTTTGAAATTTTTTAAAATTTTTTATTAATTTTTTTTTCTTGAAAATTTTTTTTTCGAATTTTTTTTTCATTTTTTTTAAATTTTTTTTTAAATTTTTTTTTTGAAAATTTTTTTTTCGAAATTTTTTTTTTGAAAATTTTTTTTTTAATTTTTTTAGAAATTTTTATTTTTGAAAATTTTTTTTTCGAAATTTTTTTTAGAATTTTTTTTAAAATTTTTTAAAATTTTTTTTTTAAATTTTTTTTTTGGAAATTTTTTTTTTGAAAATTTTTTTTTGAAATTTTATTTTTTGAAAAATTTTTTTTTTTTATTTTTTTTTGAAATTTTTTTTTCTTGAAAATTTTTTTTTCGAATTTTTTTTTTCAATTTTTTTTAATTTTTTTTAAAATTTTTTTTTAAATTTTTTTAAAATTTTTTTTTAATTTTTTTTTTAATTTTTTTTTAAATTTTTTTTTTCGAATTTTTTTCAATTTTTTTTTAAATTTTTTTTTAAACTTTTTTTAAAATTTTTTTTGAAATTTTTTTTTTCGAAAATTTTTTTTTCGAATTTTTTTTTAGAAATTTTTTTTTTGAATTTTTTTTTTTATTTTTTTTTGAAATTTTTTTTAAATTTTTTTTTTGAAATTTTTTTTTTAATTTTTTTTTTATTTTTTTAAAATTTTTTTTTAATTTTTTTTTTCTTGAAAATTTTTTTTTCGATTTTTTTTCATTTTTTTGAAATTTTTTTTGAAATTTTTTTTTTGAAAATTTTTTTTTCGAAATTTTTTTTTAAATTTTTTTTTTGAAAATTTTTTTTTCGAAATTTTTTTTAATTTTTTTTTAAATTTTTTTTAAATTTTTTTTGAAAATTTTTTTTTCATTTTTTTTAAATTTTTTTTTTGAAAATTTTTTTTTCGAAATTTTTTTTTTAATTTTTTTTTTAATTTTTTTCTTGAAAATTTTTTTTTCGAATTTTTTTTTCATTTTTTTTTAAATTTTTTTTTATTTTTTTTTTTTGAAAATTTTTTTTTCGAAATTTTTTTCTCATTTTTTTTTAAATTTTTTTTTTGAAAATTTTTTTTTCGAAATTTTTTTTCATTTTTTTTTAAATTTTTTTTTTGAAAATTTTTTTTTCGAAATTTTTTTTCAATTTTTTTTTTAAATTTTTATTAAAATTTTTTTTTTGAAATTT
>OX101809.2:36970827-36975827 GCA_944452925.2 Chrysolina oricalcia | reverse complement strand
GAAATTTTTTTTTTTGAAAAATTTTTTTTTTAATTTTTTTAGAAATTTTTTTTTTTGAAAATTTTTTTTTCGAAATTTTTTTTCGAATTTTTTTTTTAATTTTTTAAAATTTTTTTTTCGAAATTTTTTTTTTGAAATTTTTTTTAAATTTTTTTTTGAATTTTTTTTTTTGGAAATTTTTTTTTTCAAATTTTTTTTTGAAATTTTTTTTTTCGAAAATTTTTTTTTCGAATTTTTTTAGAAATTTTTTTTTTGAAAATTTTTTTTTTTTTTTTTGAAATTTTTTTTCTTGAAAATTTTTTTTTCGAATTTTTTTTTTTCATTTTTTTTTAAATTTTTTTTTATTTTTTTTTTGAAAATTTTTTTTCGAAATTTTTTTCTCATTTTTTTTTAAATTTTTTTTTAAATTTTTTTTTTTTGAAAATTTTTTTTTCGAAATTTTTTTTAAATTTTTTTTTTATTTTTTTAAAAATTATTTTAAATTTTTTTTTTAAATTTTTTTTTGAAATTTTTTTAAATTTTTTTTTTGAAAATTTTTTTTTTGAAGTTTTTTTTTTTATTTATTTTAAAAAATTTTTTTAAATTTTTTTTTCTTGAAAATTTTTTTTTCGAATTTTTTTTTCATTTTTTTTAAAATTTTTTTTTTTGAAAATTTTTTTTTCGAAATTTTTTTTTAATTTTTTTTTTAATTTTTATTAAAATTTTTTTTTTTGAAATTTTTTTAAATTTTTTTTTTTGAAAATTTTTTTTCGAAATTTTTTTTTAATTTTTTTTTTTAATTTTTATTAAAATTTTTTTTTTGAAATTTTTTAAAATTTTTTTAAAATTTTTTTTTCTTGAAAATTTTTTTTTCGAATTTTTTTTCATTTTTTTAAAATTTTTTTTAAAATTTTTTTTTTGAAAATTTTTTTTTCGAAATTTTTTTATTTGAAAATTTTTTTTTAAATTTTTTTAGAAATTTTTTTTTTTGAAAATTTTTTTTTCGAAATTTTTTTTCGAATTTTTTTTTTAATTTTTAAAAAAAATTTTTTTAAATTTTTTTTTTGGAATTTTTTTTTGAAATTTTTTTTTTGAAATTTTTTTTTTCGAAATTTTTTTTTTCGAATTTTTTTAGAAATTTTTTTTTTTGAAAATTTTTTTTTTTTATTTGTTTTTGAAATTTTTTTTTCTTGAAAATTTTTTTTTCGAATTTTTTTTTTCAATTTTTTTTAAATTTTTTTTTTATTTTTTTTTTTGAAAATTTTTTTTTCGAAATTTTTTTCTCATTTTTTTTAAAATTTTTTTTTTTTGAAAATTTTTTTTTCGAAATTTTTTTTAAATTTTTTTTTCATTTTTTTTAAAATTATTTTAAATTTTTTTTTTAAATTTTTTTTTTGAAATTTTTTTAAATTTTTTTTTTGAAAATTTTTTTTTTGAAGTTTTTTTTTTATTTATTTTAAAATTTTTTTTTAAATTTTTTTTTCTTGAAAATTTTTTTTTCGAATTTTTTTTTCATTTTTTTTAAATTTTTTTTTTGAAAATTTTTTTTTCGAAATTTTTTTTTAATTTTTTTTTAATTCTTATTAAAATTTTTTTTTTGAAATTTTTTTAAATTTTTTTTTAAATTTTTTTTTCTTGAAAATTTTTTTTTCGAAATTTTTTTTTAATTTTTTTTATTTTTTTTTAAATTTTTTTAAATTTTTTTTTTAATTTTTTTTTTTGAAATTTTTTTAAGTTTTTTTTTTGAAAATTTTTTTTTTTGAAGTTTTTTTTTTATTTTTTTAAAATTTTTTTTTAAATTTTTTTTTTTGAAAATTTTTTTTTCGAATTTTTTTTTCATTTTTTTTTAAATTTTTTTTTTTGAAATTTTTTTTTTCGAAATTTTTTTTTAATTTTTTTTTTAAATTTTTATTAAAATTTTTTTTTTTGAAATTTTTTTTAAATTTTTTTTTAATTTTTTTTTCTTGAAAATTTTTTTTTCGAAATTTTTTTTTTTGAAATTTTTTTTTTTAATTTTTTTAGAAATTTTTTTTTTTGAAAATTTTTTTTTCGAAATTTTTTTTCGAATTTTTTTTTTAATTTTTTAAAAATTTTTTTTTAAATTTTTTTTTTGAAATTTTTTTTAAATTTTTTTTTGAAATTTTTTTTTTGGAAATTTTTTTTTTTGAAAATTTTTTTTTTAAATCTTTTTTTTGAAATTTTTTTTTTTTAAGTTTTTTTTTTATTTTTTTAAAAATTTTTTTAAAATTTTTTTTAAATTTTTTTTTGAAATTTTTTTTTTGGAAATTTTTTTTTTTGAAAATTTTTTTTTTAAATCTTTTTTTTGAAATTTTTTTTTTTTAAGTTTTTTTTTTATTTTTTTAAAAATTTTTTTAAAATTTTTTTTAAATTTTTTTTTATTTTTTTTTTAATTTTTTTAAATTTTTTTTTAAATTTTTCTTTGAAATTTTTTTTAAATTTTTTTTTCTTGAAAATTTTTTTTTCGAAATTTTTTTTTTATTTTTTTTTAAATTTTTTTAAATTTTTTTTTTAATTTTTTTTTTGAAATTTTTTTAAATTTTTTTTTTGAAAATTTTTTTTTTTGAAGTTTTTTTTTTATTTTTTAAAATTTTTTTTTTAATTTTTTTTTTTGAAAATTTTTTTTTCGAATTTTTTTTTCATTTTTTTAAAATTTTTTTTTTGAAAATTTTTTTTTCGAAATTTTTTTTTAATTTTTTTTTTTAATTTTTATTAATTTTTTTTTTTTGAAATTTTTTAAAATTTTTTATTAATTTTTTTTTCTTGAAAATTTTTTTTTCGAATTTTTTTTTCATTTTTTTTAAATTTTTTTTTAAATTTTTTTTTTGAAAATTTTTTTTTCGAAATTTTTTTTTTTGAAAATTTTTTTTTCGAAATTTTTTTTCGAATTTTTTTTAAAATTTTTTAAAAATTTTTTTTTTAAATTTTTTTTTTGGAAATTTTTTTTTTGAAAATTTTTTTTTCGAAATTTTTTTTTTCGAATTTTTTTAGAAATTTTTTTTTTTGAAAATTTTTTTTTTTTTATTTTTTTTTGAAATTTTTTTTTCTTGAAAATTTTTTTTTCGAATTTTTTTTTTTCAATTTTTTTTAATTTTTTTTTTAATTTTTTTTAAAATTTTTTTTAAATTTTTTTTTAATTTTTTTTTTTAATTTTTTTTTAATTTTTTTTTTCGAATTTTTTTCAATTTTTTTTAAAATTTTTTTTAAAACTTTTTTTAAAATTTTTTTTGAAATTTTTTTTTTCGAAAATTTTTTTTTCGAATTTTTTTTTAGAATTTTTTTTTTTGAATTTTTTTTTTTATTTTTTTTTGAAATTTTTTTTAAATTTTTTTTTTGAAATTTTTTTTTTTAATTTTTTTTTATTTTTTTAAAAATTTTTTTTAAATTTTTTTTTCTTGAAAATTTTTTTTTCGATTTTTTTTCATTTTTTTGAAATTTTTTTTGAATTTTTTTTTTGAAAATTTTTTTTTCGAAATTTTTTTTTAAATTTTTTTTTTGAAAATTTTTTTTTCGAAATTTTTTTTAAATTTTTTTTTTAATTTTTTTTAAATTTTTTTTGAAAATTTTTTTTTCATTTTTTTTAAATTTTTTTTTTGAAAATTTTTTTTTCGAAATTTTTTTTTAAATTTTTTTTTTAATTTTTTTTCTTGAAAATTTTTTTTTCGAATTTTTTTTTCATTTTTTTTTAAATTTTTTTTTATTTTTTTTTTTTTGAAAATTTTTTTTTCGAAATTTTTTTTAAATTTTTTTTTAAATTTTTTTTTTGAAAATTTTTTTTTCGAAATTTTTTTGTTTGAAAATTTTTTTTTCGAAATTTTTTTTCGAATTTTTTTTTAAATTTTTTAAAAATTTTTTTTTTAAATTTTTTTTTTGGAAATTTTTTTTTTGAAAATTTTTTTTTCGAAATTTTTTTTTTCGAATTTTTTTAGAAATTTTTTTTTTTGAAAATTTTTTTTTTTTTATTTTTTTTTGAAATTTTTTTTTCTTGAAAATTTTTTTTTCGAATTTTTTTTTTTCAATTTTTTTTAATTTTTTTTTTAATTTTTTTTAAAATTTTTTTTAAATTTTTTTTTAATTTTTTTTTTTAATTTTTTTTTAATTTTTTTTTTCGAATTTTTTTCAATTTTTTTTAAAATTTTTTTTAAAACTTTTTTTAAAATTTTTTTTGAAATTTTTTTTTTCGAAAATTTTTTTTTCGAATTTTTTTTTAGAATTTTTTTTTTTGAATTTTTTTTTTTATTTTTTTTTGAAATTTTTTTTAAATTTTTTTTTTGAAATTTTTTTTTTTAATTTTTTTTTATTTTTTTAAAAATTTTTTTTAAATTTTTTTTTCTTGAAAATTTTTTTTTCGATTTTTTTTCATTTTTTTGAAATTTTTTTTGAATTTTTTTTTTGAAAATTTTTTTTTCGAAATTTTTT
Organism: Chrysolina oricalcia; assembly: GCA_944452925.2. Classification (NCBI taxonomy): domain Eukaryota; kingdom Metazoa; phylum Arthropoda; class Insecta; order Coleoptera; family Chrysomelidae; genus Chrysolina; species Chrysolina oricalcia. Next base: position 36,971,411 of record OX101809.2, on the reverse strand, counting down.
TTTAAATTTTTTTTTTGAAAATTTTTTTTTCGAAATTTTTTTTAAATTTTTTTTTTAATTTTTTTTAAATTTTTTTTGAAAATTTTTTTTTCATTTTTTTTAAATTTTTTTTTTGAAAATTTTTTTTTCGAAATTTTTTTTTAAATTTTTTTTTTAATTTTTTTTCTTGAAAATTTTTTTTTCGAATTTTTTTTTCATTTTTTTTTAAATTTTTTTTTATTTTTTTTTTTTTGAAAATTTTTTTTTCGAAATTTTTTTCTCATTTTTTTTTAAATTTTTTTTTTGAAAATTTTTTTTTCGAAATTTTTTTTCATTTTTTTTAAAATTTTTTTTTTGAAAATTTTTTTTTCGAAATTTTTTTTTAATTTTTTTTTTAAATTTTTATTAAAATTTTTTTTTTGAAATTTTTTTAAATTTTTTTTTAAATTTTTTTTTCTTGAAAATTTTTTTTTCGAAATTTTTTTCTCATTTTTTTTTTAATTTTTTTTTTAATTTTTTTTTTTTGAAAATTTTTTTTTCGAAATTTTTTTTTTATTTTTTTTTTATTTTTTTTTAAATTATTTTAATTTTTTTTTTTTATTTTT
>OX101809.2:36945827-36953327 GCA_944452925.2 Chrysolina oricalcia | reverse complement strand
GAATTTTTTTTTTAATTTTTTAAAAATTTTTTTTTTTATTTTTTTTTTGAAATTTTTTTGAAATTTTTTTTTGAAATTTTTTTTTTGGAAATTTTTTTTTTTGAAAATTTTTTTTTGAATTTTTTTTTTCGAAAATTTTTTTTTCGAATTTTTTTAGAAATTTTTTTTTTTGAAAAATTTTTTTTTTTTATTTTTTTTTGAAATTTTTTTTTCTTGAAAATTTTTTTTTCGAATTTTTTTTTTCAATTTTTTTTAATTTTTTTTTAAATTTTTTTTAAATTTTTTTTTAATTTTTTTTTTTTTTTTTTTTAAATTTTTTTTTTCGAATTTTTTTCAATTTTTTTTTAAATTTTTTTTTAATTTTTTTTTTAAATTTTTTTTGAAATTTTTTTTTTCGAAAATTTTTTTTTCGATTTTTTTTTTAGAAATTTTTTTTTTGAATTTTTTTTTTATTTTTTTTTGAAATTTTTTTTAAATTTTTTTTTTGAAATTTTTTTCTTTAAACTTTTTTTTTATTTTTTTAAAATTTTTTTTTTAATTTTTTTTTTTTGAAAATTTTTTTTTCGAATTTTTTTTTCATTTTTTTGAAATTTTTTTTGAAATTTTTTTTTTGAAAATTTTTTTTTCGAAATTTTTTTTAAAATTTTTTTTTGAAAATTTTTTTTTCGAAATTTTTTTTTAATTTTTTTTTAAATTTTTTTAAAATTTTTTTTGAAAATTTTTTTTTCATTTTTTTTAAATTTTTTTTTTGAAAATTTTTTTTTCGAAATTTTTTTTTAAATTTTTTTTCTTGAAAATTTTTCTTTCGAATTTTTTTTTCATTTTTTTTAAATTTTTTTTTATTTTTTTTTTTGAAAATTTTTTTTTCGAAATTTTTTTCTCATTTTTTTTAAAATTTTTTTTTTAATTTTTTTTTTTTGAAAATTTTTTTTTCGAAATTTTTTTTTAATTTTTTTTTTATTTTTTTAAAAATTATTTTAAATTTTTTTTTTTAATTTTTTTTTTGAAATTTTTTTAAATTTTTTTTTTGAAATTTTTTTTTTTGAAGTTTTTTTTTATTTTTTTAAAATTTTTTTTTAAATTTTTTTTTCTTGAAAATTTTTTTTTCGAATTTTTTTTTCATTTTTTTTTAAATTTTTTTTTTTGAAAATTTTTTTTTCGAAATTTTTTTTTAATATTTTTTTTAATTTTTATTAAAATTTTTTTTTAAAAATTTTTTTAAATTTTTTTTTAATTTTTTTTTCTTGAAAATTTTTTTTTCGAAATTTTTTTTAAATTTTTTTTTTATTTTTTTTTGAAATTTTTTTAAATTTTTTTTTTAATTTTTTTTTTGAAATTTTTTTAAATTTTTTTTTTGAAAATTTTTTTTTTGAAGTTTTTTTTTTATTTTTTTAAAATTTTTTTTTAAATTTTTTTTTCTTGAAAATTTTTTTTTCGAATTTATTTTTTTTTTCATTTTTTTTTAAATTTTTTTTTTGAAAATTTTTTTTTCGAAATTTTTTTTTAATTTTTTTTCAATTTTTATTAAAAATTTTTTTTTTTGAAATTTTTTTAAATTTTTTTTAAATTTTTTTTTCTTGAAAATTTTTTTTTCGAATTTTTTTTTCATTTTTTTAAATTTTTTTTTTAAATTTTTTTTTTGAAAATTTTTTTTTCGAAATTTTTTTTTTTGAAAATTTTTTTTAAATTTTTTTAGAAATTTTTTTTTTTGAAAATTTTTTTTTCGAAATTTTTTTGAAAATTTTTTTTTTAATTTTTTAAAAAATTTTTTTTTAAATTTTTTTTTGAAATTTTTTTTAAATTTTTTTTTGAAATTTTTTTTTTGGAAATTTTTTTTTTGAAAATTTTTTTTCGAAATTTTTTTTTTCGAAAATTTTTTTTTCGAATTTTTTTAGAAATTTTTTTTTTTGAAATTTTTTTTTTTTTTTTTTTTGAAATTTTTTTTTCTTGAAAATTTTTTTTTCGAATTTTTTTTTTCAATTTTTTTTAAATTTTTTTTAAATTTTTTTTTTAAATTTTTTTTAAATTTTTTTTAAATTTTTTTTTTCGAATTTTTTTCAATTTTTTTTAAAATTTTTTTTAAAATTTTTTTTGAAATTTATTTTTTCGAAAAATTTTTTTTCGAATTTTTTTTTAGAAATTTTTTTTTTGAATTTTTTTTTTTTATTTTTTTTTTTAAATTTTTTTTAAATTTTTTTTTTGAAAATTTTTTTTTTAATTTTTTTTTTTATTTTTTTTAAATTTTTTTTTAAAATTTTTTTTTCTTGAAAATTTTTTTTTCGAATTTTTTTTTCATTTTTTTTTTTTAATTTTTATTAAAATTTTTTTTTTTGAAATTTTTTTAAATTTTTTTTTTAATTTTTTTTTCTTGAAAATTTTTTTTTCGAATTTTTTTTTTAATTTTTTTTTTATTTTTTTTTTAAATTTTTTTAATTTTTTTTTTTAATTTTTTTTTTTGAAATTTTTTTAAATTTTTTTTTTGAAAATTTTTTTTTTTGAAGTTTTTTTTTTATTTTTTTAAATTTTTTTTTTAAATTTTTTTTTTTGAAAATTTTTTTTTCGAAATTTTTTTTTTTGAAAATTTTTTTTAAAATTTTTTTAGAAATTTTTTTTTTGAAAATTGTTTTTTCGAAATTTTTTTTCGAATTTTTTTTTTAATTTTTTAAAAATTTTTTTTTTTATTTTTTTTTGAAATTTTTTTGAAATTTTTTTTTGAAATTTTTTTTTTGGAAATTTTTTTTTTTGAAAATTTTTTTTTGAATTTTTTTTTTCGAAAATTTTTTTTTCGAATTTTTTTAGAAATTTTTTTTTTTGAAAAATTTTTTTTTTTTATTTTTTTTTGAAATTTTTTTTTCTTGAAAATTTTTTTTTCGAATTTTTTTTTTCAATTTTTTTTAATTTTTTTTTAAATTTTTTTTAAATTTTTTTTTAATTTTTTTTTTTTTTTTTTTTAAATTTTTTTTTTCGAATTTTTTTCAATTTTTTTTTAAATTTTTTTTTAATTTTTTTTTTAAATTTTTTTTGAAATTTTTTTTTTCGAAAATTTTTTTTTCGATTTTTTTTTTAGAAATTTTTTTTTTGAATTTTTTTTTTATTTTTTTTTGAATTTTTTTTTAAATTTTTTTTTTGAAATTTTTTTCTTTAAACTTTTTTTTTATTTTTTTAAAATTTTTTTTTTAATTTTTTTTTTTTGAAAATTTTTTTTTCGAATTTTTTTTTCATTTTTTTGAAATTTTTTTTGAAATTTTTTTTTTGAAAATTTTTTTTTCGAAATTTTTTTTAAAATTTTTTTTTGAAAATTTTTTTTTCGAAATTTTTTTTCAATTTTTTTTTAAATTTTTTTAAAATTTTTTTTGAAAATTTTTTTTTCATTTTTTTTAAATTTTTTTTTTTAAATTTTTTTTTCGAAATTTTTTTTTAAATTTTTTTTCTTGAAAATTTTTTTTTCGAATTTTTTTTTCATTTTTTTTAAATTTTTTTTTATTTTTTTTTTTGAAAATTTTTTTTTCGAAATTTTTTTCTCATTTTTTTTAAAAATTTTTTTTTAATTTTTTTTTTTTGAAAATTTTTTTTTTGAAATTTTTTTTTAATTTTTTTTTTATTTTTTTAAAAATTATTTTAAATTTTTTTTTTAAATTTTTTTTTTGAAATTTTTTTAAATTTTTTTTTTGAAATTTTTTTTTTTGAAGTTTTTTTTTATTTTTTTAAAATTTTTTTTTAAATTTTTTTTTCTTGAAAATTTTTTTTTCGAATTTTTTTTTCATTTTTTTTTAAATTTTTTTTTTTGAAAATTTTTTTTTCGAAATTTTTTTTTAATATTTTTTTTAATTTTTATTAAAATTTTTTTTTAAAAATTTTTTTAAATTTTTTTTTAATTTTTTTTTCTTGAAAATTTTTTTTTCGAAATTTTTTTTAAATTTTTTTTTTATTTTTTTTTGAAATTTTTTTAAATTTTTTTTTAAATTTTTTTTTTGAAATTTTTTTAAATTTTTTTTTTGAAAATTTTTTTTTTGAAGTTTTTTTTTTATTTTTTTAAAAATTTTTTTTAAATTTTTTTTTCTTGAAAATTTTTTTTTCGAATTTATTTTTTTTTTCATTTTTTTTTTAATTTTTTTTTTGAAAATTTTTTTTTCGAAATTTTTTTTTAATTTTTTTTCAATTTTTATTAAAAATTTTTTTTTTTGAAATTTTTTTAAATTTTTTTTAAATTTTTTTTTCTTGAAAATTTTTTTTTCGAATTTTTTTTTCATTTTTTTAAATATTTTTTTTAAATTTTTTTTTTGAAAATTTTTTTTTCGAAATTTTTTTTTTTGAAAATTTTTTTTTAATTTTTTTAGAAATTTTTTTTTTTGAAAATTTTTTTTTCGAAATTTTTTTGAAAATTTTTTTTTTAATTTTTTAAAAAATTTTTTTTTAAATTTTTTTTTGAAATTTTTTTTAAATTTTTTTTTGAAATTTTTTTTTTGGAAATTTTTTTTTTGAAAATTTTTTTTCGAAATTTTTTTTTTCGAAAATTTTTTTTTCGAATTTTTTTAGAAATTTTTTTTTTTGAAATTTTTTTTTTTTTATTTTTTTTTGAAATTTTTTTTTCTTGAAAATTTTTTTTTCGAATTTTTTTTTTCAATTTTTTTTAAATTTTTTTTAAATTTTTTTTTTAAATTTTTTTTAAATTTTTTTTAAATTTTTTTTTTCGAATTTTTTTCAATTTTTTTTAAAATTTTTTTTTAAATTTTTTTTGAAATTTATTTTTTCGAAAAATTTTTTTTCGAATTTTTTTTTAGAAATTTTTTTTTTGAATTTTTTTTTTTTATTTTTTTTTTTTAATTTTTTTTAAATTTTTTTTTTGAAAATTTTTTTTTAAATTTTTTTTTTATTTTTTTTTAATTTTTTTTAAAATTTTTTTTTCTTGAAAATTTTTTTTTCGAATTTTTTTTCATTCTCTTTTAATTTTTTTTTTGAAATTTTTTTTTTCGAAATTTTTTTTTTTGAAATTTTTTTTTTTTATTTTTTTAGAAATTTTTTTTTTTTGAAAATTTTTTTTTCGAAATTTTTTTTCGAATTTTTTTTTAATTTTTTTTTTGAAATTTTTTTTTTTTGGATTTTTTTTTCATTTTTTTTTAAATTTTTTTTTTTGAAAATTTTTTTTTCGAAATTTTTTTTAATTTTTTTTTTAATTTTTATTAAAATTTTTTTTTTTGAAATTTTTTGAAATTTTTTTTTCTTGAAAATTTTTTTTTCGAAATTTTTTTTTAATATTTTTTTTATTTTTCTTAAAAAATTTTTTAAATTTTTTTTTTTTATTTTTTTTTTTGAAATTTTTTTAAATTTTTTTTTTGAAAATTTTTTTTTTTAAGTTTTTTTTTATTTTTTTAAATTTTTTTTTTAAATTTTTTTTTTTGAAAATTTTTTTTTTTAATTTTTTTTTTGAAATTTTTTTAAATTTTTTTTTTTGAAAATTTTTTTTTTTGAAGTTTTTTTTTTTATTTTTTTAAAATTTTTTTTAAAATTTTTTTTCTTGAAAATTTTTTTTTCGAATTTTTTTTCATTTTTTTTTAAATTTTTTTTTTTGAAAATTTTTTTTTCGAAATTTTTTTTTAATTTTTTTTTAAAATTTTTATTAAAATTTTTTTAAATTTTTTTTTTAAATTTTTTTTTCTTGAAAATTTTTTTTTCGAAATTTTTTTTTAATTTTTTTTTTATTTTTTTTTTAAATTTTTTTAATTTTTTTTTTTAATTTTTTTTTTTGAAATTTTTTTAAATTTTTTTTTTGAAAATTTTTTTTTTTGAAGTTTTTTTTTTATTTTTTTAAATTTTTTTTTTAAATTTTTTTTTTTGAAAATTTTTTTTTCGAAATTTTTTTTTTTGAAAATTTTTTTTAAAATTTTTTTAGAAATTTTTTTTTTGAAAATTTTTTTTTCGAAATTTTTTTTCGAATTTTTTTTTTAATTTTTTAAAAATTTTTTTTTTTATTTTTTTTTTGAAATTTTTTTGAAATTTTTTTTTGAAATTTTTTTTATGGAAATTTTTTTTTTTGAAAATTTTTTTTTGAATTTTTTTTTTCGAAAATTTTTTTTTCGAATTTTTTTAGAAATTTTTTTTTTTGAAAAATTTTTTTTTTTTATTTTTTTTTGAAATTTTTTTTTCTTGAAAATTTTTTTTTCGAATTTTTTTTTTCAATTTTTTTTAATTTTTTTTTAAATTTTTTTTAAATTTTTTTTTAATTTTTTTTTTTTTTTTTTTTAAATTTTTTTTTTCGAATTTTTTTCAATTTTTTTTTAAATTTTTTTTTAATTTTTTTTTTAAATTTTTTTTGAAATTTTTTTTTTCGAAAATTTTTTTTTCGATTTTTTTTTTAGAAATTTTTTTTTTGAATTTTTTTTTTATTTTTTTTTGAAATTTTTTTTAAATTTTTTTTTTGAAATTTTTTTCTTTAAACTTTTTTTTTATTTTTTTAAAATTTTTTTTTTAATTTTTTTTTTTTGAAAATTTTTTTTTCGAATTTTTTTTTCATTTTTTTGAAATTTTTTTTGAAATTTTTTTTTTGAAAATTTTTTTTTCGAAATTTTTTTTAAAATTTTTTTTTGAAAATTTTTTTTTCGAAATTTTTTTTTAATTTTTTTTTAAATTTTTTTAAAATTTTTTTTGAAAATTTTTTTTTCATTTTTTTTAAATTTTTTTTTTGAAAATTTTTTTTTCGAAATTTTTTTTTAAATTTTTTTTCTTGAAAATTTTTTTTTCGAATTTTTTTTTCATTTTTTTTAAATTTTTTTTTATTTTTTTTTTTGAAAATTTTTTTTTCGAAATTTTTTTCTCATTTTTTTTAAAAATTTTTTTTTAATTTTTTTTTTTTGAAAATTTTTTTTTCGAAATTTTTTTTTAATTTTTTTTTTATTTTTTTAAAAATTATTTTAAATTTTTTTTTTAAATTTTTTTTTTGAAATTTTTTTAAATTTTTTTTTTGAAATTTTTTTTTTTGAAGTTTTTTTTTATTTTTTTAAAATTTTTTTTTAAATTTTTTTTTCTTGAAAATTTTTTTTTCGAATTTTTTTTTCATTTTTTTTTAAATTTTTTTTTTTGAAAATTTTTTTTTCGAAATTTTTTTTTAATATTTTTTTTAATTTTTATTAAAATTTTTTTTTAAAAATTTTTTTAAATTTTTTTTTAATTTTTTTTTCTTGAAAATTTTTTTTTCGAAATTTTTTTTAAATTTTTTTTTTATTTTTTTTTGAAATTTTTTTAAATTTTTTTTTTAATTTTTTTTTTTAATTTTTTTTTTTGAAATTTTTTTAAATTTTTTTTTTGAAAATTTTTTTTTTGAAGTTTTTTTTTTATTTTTTTAAATTTTTTTTTTAAATTTTTTTTTTTGAAAATTTTTTTTTCGAATTTTTTTTTTATTTTTTTTTAAATTTTTTTTTTGAAAATTTTTTTTTCGAAATTTTTTTTTTTGAAAATTTTTTTTAAAATTTTTTTAGAAATTTTTTTTTTGAAAATTTTTTTTTC
>OX101809.2:36933327-36935827 GCA_944452925.2 Chrysolina oricalcia | reverse complement strand
TAAAAATTATTTTAAATTTTTTTTTTAAATTTTTTTTTTGAAATTTTTTTAAATTTTTTTTTTGAAATTTTTTTTTTTGAAGTTTTTTTTTATTTTTTTAAAATTTTTTTTTAAATTTTTTTTTCTTGAAAATTTTTTTTTCGAATTTTTTTTTCATTTTTTTTTAAATTTTTTTTTTTGAAAATTTTTTTTTCGAAATTTTTTTTTAATATTTTTTTTAATTTTTATTAAAATTTTTTTTTAAAAATTTTTTTAAATTTTTTTTTAATTTTTTTTTCTTGAAAATTTTTTTTTCGAAATTTTTTTTAAATTTTTTTTTTATTTTTTTTTGAAATTTTTTTAAATTTTTTTTTTAATTTTTTTTTTGAAATTTTTTTAAATTTTTTTTTTGAAAATTTTTTTTTTGAAGTTTTTTTTTTATTTTTTTAAAATTTTTTTTTAAATTTTTTTTTCTTGAAAATTTTTTTTTCGAATTTATTTTTTTTTTCATTTTTTTTTAAATTTTTTTTTTGAAAATTTTTTTTTCGAAATTTTTTTTTAATTTTTTTTCAATTTTTATTAGAAATTTTTTTTTTTGAAATTTTTTTAAATTTTTTTAAAATTTTTTTTTCTTGAAAATTTTTTTTTCGAATTTTTTTTTCATTTTTTTAAATTTTTTTTTTAAATTTTTTTTTTGAAAATTTTTTTTTCGAAATTTTTTTTTTTGAAAATTTTTTTTTAATTTTTTTAGAAATTTTTTTTTTTGAAAATTTTTTTTTCGAAATTTTTTTTTAAATTTTTTTTTGAAATTTTTTTTTAATTTTTTTTTGAAATTTTTTTTTTGGAAATTTTTTTTTTGAAAATTTTTTTTCGAAATTTTTTTTTCGAAAATTTTTTTTTCGAATTTTTTTAGAAATTTTTTTTTTTGAAATTTTTTTTTTTTTATTTTTTTTTGAAATTTTTTTTTCTTGAAAATTTTTTTTTCGAATTTTTTTTTTCAATTTTTTTTTAAATTTTTTTTAAATTTTTTTTTTAATTTTTTTTAAATTTTTTTTAAATTTTTTTTTTCGAATTTTTTTCAATTTTTTTTAAAATTTTTTTTAAAATTTTTTTTGAAATTTATTTTTTCGAAAAATTTTTTTTCGAATTTTTTTTTAGAAATTTTTTTTTTGAATTTTTTTTTTTTATTTTTTTTTTTAAATTTTTTTTAAATTTTTTTTTTGAAAATTTTTTTTTAAATTTTTTTTTTTATTTTTTTTAAATTTTTTTTAAAATTTTTTTTTCTTGAAAATTTTTTTTTCGAATTTTTTTTTCATTTTTTTTTTTTAATTTTTATTAAAATTTTTTTTTTTGAAATTTTTTTAAATTTTTTTTTTAATTTTTTTTTCTTGAAAATTTTTTTTTCGAATTTTTTTTTTAATTTTTTTTTTATTTTTTTTTTTAATTTTTTTAATTTTTTTTTTAATTTTTTTTTTTGAAATTTTTTTAAATTTTTTTTTTGAAAATTTTTTTTTTTGAAGTTTTTTTTTTATTTTTTTAAATTTTTTTTTTAAATTTTTTTTTTTGAAAATTTTTTTTTCGAAATTTTTTTTTTTGAAAATTTTTTTTAAAATTTTTTTAGAAATTTTTTTTTTGAAAATTTTTTTTTCGAAATTTTTTTTCGATTTTTTTTTTTAATTTTTTAAAAATTTTTTTTTTTATTTTTTTTTTGAAATTTTTTTGAAATTTTTTTTTGAAATTTTTTTTTTGGAAATTTTTTTTTTTGAAAATTTTTTTTTGAATTTTTTTTTTCGAAAATTTTTTTTTCGAATTTTTTTAGAAATTTTTTTTTTTGAAAAATTTTTTTTTTTTATTTTTTTTTGAAATTTTTTTTTCGAATTTTTTTTTTCAATTTTTTTTAATTTTTTTTTAAATTTTTTTTTAATTTTTTTTTTTTTTTTTTTTAAATTTTTTTTTTCGAATTTTTTTCAATTTTTTTTAAAATTTTTTTAAAATTTTTTTTTTAAATTTTTTTTGAAATTTTTTTTTTCGAAAATTTTTTTTTCGATTTTTTTTTTAGAAATTTTTTTTTTGAATTTTTTTTTTATTTTTTTTTGAAATTTTTTTTAAATTTTTTTTTTGAAATTTTTTTCTTTAAACTTTTTTTTTATTTTTTTAAAATTTTTTTTTTAATTTTTTTTTTTTGAAAATTTTTTTTTCGAATTTTTTTTTCATTTTTTTGAAATTTTTTTTGAAATTTTTTTTTTGAAAATTTTTTTTTCGAAATTTTTTTTAAAATTTTTTTTTGAAAATTTTTTTTTCGAAATTTTTTTTTAATTTTTTTTTAAATTTTTTTAAAATTTTTTTTGAAAATTTTTTTTTCATTTTTTTTAAATTTTTTTTTTGAAAATTTTTTTTTCGAAATTTTTTTTTAAATTTTTTTTCTTGAAAATTTTTTTTTCGAATTTTTTTTTCATTTTTTTTAAATTTTTTTTTATTTTTTTTTTTGAAAATTTTTTTTTCGAAATTTTTTTCTCATTTT
>OX101809.2:36870827-36873327 GCA_944452925.2 Chrysolina oricalcia | reverse complement strand
TTTTTCTTGAAAATTTTTTTTTCGAAATTTTTTTTTAATTTTTTTTTTATTTTTTTTTTAATTTTTTTAAATTTTTTTTTTTAATTTTTTTTTTGAAATTTTTTTAAATTTTTTTTTTGAAAATTTTTTTTTTTGAAATTTTTTTTTAATTTTTTTTTTATTTTTATTAAATTTTTTTTTTTTGAAATTTTTTTAAATTTTTTTTTTAATTTTTTTTTCTTGAAAATTTTTTTTCGAATTTTTTTTTCATTTTTTTCAAATTTTTTTTTAAATTTTTTTTTTGAAAATTTTTTTTTCGAAATTTTTTTTTTGAAAATTTTTTTTTTTATTTTTTTAGAAATTTTTTTTTTTGAAAATTTTTTTTTTGAAATTTTTTTTTCGAATTTTTTTTTAATTTTTTTTAAATTTTTTTTTAAATTTTTTTTTTGAAAATTTTTTTTTCGAAATTTTTTTTTTTTATTTTTTTGGAAATTTTTTTTTTTGAAATTTTTTTTTCGAAATTTTTTTTTTCGAAAATTTTTTTTTCGAATTTTTTTAGAAATTTTTTTTTTTAATTTTTTTTTTTTTTTTTTTTTTTGAAATTTTTTTTTCTTGAAAATTTTTTTTTCGAATTTTTTTTTTCAATTTTTTTTGATTTTTTTTTAATTTTTTTTTTTAATTTTTTTTAAAATTTTTTTTTTCGAATTTTTTTAAATTTTTTTTTAATTTTTTTTTTAATTTTTTTTGAAATTTTTTTTTTCGAAAATTTTTTTTTCGAATTTTTTTTTAGAATTTTTTTTTTGAATTTTTTTTTTTAATTTTTTTTTGTTTTGAAATTTTTTTTAAATTTTTTTCTTGAAAATTTTTTTTTCGAATTTTTTTTCATTCTTTTTTAATTTTTTTTTTTAATTTTTTTTTTGAAAATTTTTTTTTAGAAATTTTTTTTTTTGAAATTTTTTTTTTTTTTTATTTTTTTAGAATTTTTTTTTTTTTGAAAATTTTTTTTTCGAAATTTTTTTTCGAATTTTTTTTTAAATTTTTAAAAAATTTTTTTTTTTTAATTTTTTTTTGAAATTTTTTTTAATTTTTTTTTTGAAATTTTTTTTTTTGGATTTTTTTTTCATTTTTTATTAATTTTTTTTTTTGAAAATTTTTTTTTCGAAATTTTTTTTAAATTTTTTTTTTTAAATTTTTATCAAAATTTTTTTTTTTGAAATTTTTTTAAATTTTTTTTTTAATTTTTTTTTTTTGAAAATTTTTTTTTCGAAATTTTTTTTAAATTTTTTTTTTATTTTTTTTAAAAATTTTTTAAATTTTTTTTTTAAATTTTTTTTTTGAAATTTTTTTAAATTTTTTTTTTTTAATTTTTTTTTTCGAAAATTTTTTTGAAATTTTTTTTTGAATTTTTTTTTTTATTTTTTTTTTAAATTTTTTTAAAATTTTTTTTTGAAATTTTTTTTTTTTAATTTTTTTTTTATTTTGTTAAAATTTTTTTTTAAATTTTTTTTTCTTGAAAATTTTTTTTCGAATTTTTTTTTCATTTTTTTGAAATTTTTATTGAAATTTTTTTTTTGAAAATTTTTTTTTCGAAATTTTTTTTTAAATTTTTTTTTGAAAAGTTTTTTTTCGAAATTTTTTTTTAATTTTTTTTTTAAATTTTTTTTGAAAATTTTTTTTTCATTTTTTTTAAATTTTTTTTTTGAAAATTTTTTTTTCGAAATTTTTTTTTTTATTTTTTTTTTATTTTTTTTCTTGAAATTTTTTTTTTCGAATTTTTTTTTCATTTTTTTTAAAATTTTTTTTTATTTTTTTTTCGAAATTTTTTTCTCATTTTTTTTAAAAATTTTTTTTTAATTTTTTTTTTTTTAATTTTTTTTTCGAAATTTTTTTTTAATTTTTTTTTTATTTTTTTAAAAATTATTTTAAATTTTTTTTTTAAATTTTTTTTTTGAAATTTTTTTAAATTTTTTTTTTGAAATTTTTTTTTTTTTAAGTTTTTTTTTATTTTTTTTTTATTTTTTTTTTAATTTTTTTTTCTTGAAAATTTTTTTTTCGAATTTTTTTTTCATTTTTTTTTAAATTTTTTTTTGAAAATTTTTTTTTCGAAATTTTTTTTTAATTTTTTTTTTTAATTTTTATTAAAATTTTTTTTTTTGAAATTTTTTTAAATTTTTTTTTCAATTTTTTTTTCTTGAAAATTTTTTTTTCGAAATTTTTTTTAAATTTTTTTTTTATTTTTTTTTTAATTTTTTTAAATTTTTTTTTTAATTTTTTTTTTGAAATTTTTTTAAATTTTTTTTTTGAAAATTTTTTTTTTTAAGTTTTTTTTTTATTTTTTTTTTTAAATTTTTTAAATTTTTTTTTTGAAAATTTTTTTTCGAAATTTTTTTTTTCGAAAATTTTTTTTTCGAATTTTTTTAGAAATTTTTTTTAATTTTTTTTTTTTTATTTTTTTTTGAAATTTTTTTTTCTTGAAAATTTTTTTTTCGAATTTTTTTTTTCAATTTTTTTTAATTTTTTT
>OX101809.2:36735827-36750827 GCA_944452925.2 Chrysolina oricalcia | reverse complement strand
TCGAAATTTTTTTTCGAATTTTTTTTTAAATTTTTTAAAATTTTTTTTTTTTTAATTTTTTTTTGAAATTTTTTTTAATTTTTTTTTTGAAATTTTTTTTTTTGGATTTTTTTTTCATTTTTTTTTAATTTTTTTTTTTTGAAATTTTTTTTTTCGAAATTTTCTTTTAATTTTTTTTTAAATTTTTATTAAAAATTTTTTTTTTGAAATTTTTTTTAATTTTTTTTTTAATTTTTTTTTTTTGAAAATTTTTTTTTCGAAATTTTTTTTAAATTTTTTTTTTATTTTTTTTAAAATTTTTTAAATTTTTTTTTTGAAAATTTTTTTTTTTTAATTTTTTTTTTCGAAAATTTTTTTGAAATTTTTATTTGAATTTTTTTTTTTTATTTTTTTTTGAAATTTTTTTTAAATTTTTTTTTGAAATTTTTTTTTTTAATTTTTTTTTCTTGAAAATTTTTTTTCGAATTTTTTTTTCATTTTTTTGAATTTTTTTTTGAAATTTTTTTTTTGAAAATTTTTTTTTCGAAATTTTTTTTTAAATTTTTTTTTGAAAAGTTTTTTTTCGAAATTTTTTTTAAATTTTTTTTTAAATTTTTTTAAAATTTTTTTTGAAAATTTTTTTTTCATTTTTTTTAAATTTTTTTTTTGAAAATTTTTTTTTCGAAATTTTTTTTTTTATTTTTTTTTTATTTTTTTTCTTGAAATTTTTTTTTTCGAATTTTTTTTCATTTTTTTAAAAAAATTTTTTTATTTTTTTTTGAAAATTTTTTTTTCGAAATTTTTTTCTCATTTTTTTAAAATTTTTTTTTTAATTTTTTTTTTTGAAAATTTTTTTTTCGAAATTTTTTTTTAATTTTTTTTTTATTTTTTTAAAAATTATTTTAAATTTTTTTTTTAAATTTTTTTTTTGAAATTTTTTTAAATTTTTTTTTTGAAATTTTTTTTTTTTAAGTTTTTTTTTATTTTTTTTAAATTTTTTTTTAATTTTTTTTTCTTGAAAATTTTTTTTTCGAATTTTTTGTTCATTTTTTTTTAAATTTTTTTTTTTGAAAATTTTTTTTTCGAAATTTTTTTTTAATTTTTTTTTAAAATTTTTATTAAAATTTTTTTTTTGAAATTTTTTTAAATTTTTTTTTCAATTTTTTTTTCTTGAAAATTTTTTTTTCGAAATTTTTTTAAATTTTTTTTTTTTTTTTTTTTTAATTTTTTTTTTTAATTTTTTTTTTGAAATTTTTTTAAATTTTTTTTTGAAAATTTTTTTTTTTGAAGTTTTTTTTTTTATTTTTTAAAAAAAATTTTTTAAATTTTTTTTTCTTGAAAATTTTTTTTTCGAATTTATTTTTTTTTCATTTTTTTTCAAATTTTTTTTTTTGAAAATTTTTTTTTCGAAATTTTTTTTAAATTTTTTTTTTAATTTTTATTAAAATTTTTTTTTTCGAATTTTTTTTAAATTTTTTTCAAATTTTTTTTTAAATTTTTTTTTTGAAAATTTTTTTTTCGAAATTTTTTTTTTGAAAATTTTTTTTTTATTTTTTTAGAAATTTTTTTTTTTGAAAATTTTTTTTTCGAAATTTTTTTTTAATTTTTTTTTTATTTTTTTAAAAATTATTTTAAATTTTTTTTTTTAATTTTTTTTTTGAAATTTTTTTTTTTAAGTTTTTTTTTATTTTTTTAAAATTTTTTTAAAATTTTTTTTTCTTGAAAATTTTTTTTTCGAATTTTTTTTTCATTTTTTTTTAAATTTTTTTTTTTGAAAATTTTTTTTTCGAAATTTTTTTTTAATTTTTTTTTTTAATTTTTATTAAAATTTTTTTTTTGAAATTTTTTTAAATTTTTTTTTAAATTTTTTTTTCTTGAAAATTTTTTTTTCGAAATTTTTTTTAATTTTTTTTTTATTTTTTTTTAAATTTTTTTAAATTTTTTTTTTTAATTTTTTTTTGAAATTTTTTTAAATTTTTTTTTGAAAATTTTTTTTTTTGAAGTTTTTTTTTTTATTTTTTTAAAAAAAATTTTTAAATTTTTTTTTCTTGAAAATTTTTTTTTCGAATTTATTTTTTTTTCATTTTTTTTTAAATTTTTTTTTTGAAAATTTTTTTTTCGAAATTTTTTTTAAATTTTTTTTTAATTTTTATTAAAATTTTTTTTTTCGAATTTTTTTAAAATTTTTTTCAAATTTTTTTTTTGAAAATTTTTTTTTCGAAATTTTTTTTTTGAAAATTTTTTTTTTATTTTTTTAGAAATTTTTTTTTTTGAAAATTTTTTTTTCGAAATTTTTTTTTCGAATTTTTTTTTCATTTTTTTTAAATTTTTTTAAAAATTTTTTTTTTGAAAATTTTTTTTTCGAAATTTTTTTTTTTGAAATTTTTTTTTTTAATTTTTTTGGAATTTTTTTTTTTTGAAAATTTTTTTTTCGAAATTTTTTTTTTTATTTTTTTTTTTATTTTTTTTCTTGAATTTTTTTTTTTCGAATTTTTTTTTCATTTTTTTTTTAATTTTTTTTTATTTTTTTTTTGAAAATTTTTTTTTCGAAATTTTTTTCTCATTTTTTTTAAATTTTTTTTTTAAATTTTTTTTTTGAAAATTTTTTTTTCGAAATTTTTTTTTTATTTTTTTTTTATTTTTTTAAAAATTATTTTAAATTTTTTTTTTAAATTTTTTTTTTGAAATTTTTTTAAATTTTTTTTTTGAAATTTTTTTTTTTTAAGTTTTTTTTTATTTTTTTAAAATTTTTTTTAAATTTTTTTTTTCGAAAATTTTTTTTTCGAATTTTTTTTTCATTTTTTTTTAAAATTTTTTTTTTGAAAATTTTTTTTTCGAAATTTTTTTTAAATTTTTTTTTAAATTTTTATTAAAAATTTTTTTTTTGAAATTTTTTTAAATTTTTTTTTCAATTTTTTTTACTTGAAAATTTTTTTTTCGAAATTTTTTTTTAATTTTTTTTAAATTTTTTTTTAAATTTTTTTAAATTTTTTTTTTAAATTTTTTTTTTGAAATTTTTTTAAATTTTTTTTTTGAAAATTTTTTTTTTTTAAGTTTTTTTTTTTATTTTTTTAAAAAATTTTTTTAAATTTTTTTTTTTGAAAATTTTTTTTCGAAATTTTTTTTTTCGAAAATTTTTTTTTCGAATTTTTTTAGAAATTTTTTTTTTTTAATTTTTTTTTTTTATTTCTTTTTGAAATTTTTTTTTCTCGAAATTTTTTTTTTCGAATTTTTTTTTCAATTTTTTTTAATTTTTTTTTTTTTTCAAATTTTTTTTTAAATTTTTTTTTTCGAATTTTTTTCATTTTTTTTTTTAATTTTTTTTTAAATTTTTTTTGAAATTTTTTTTTTCGAAAATTTTTTTTTCGAATTTTTTTTTAGAATTTTTTTTTTGAATTTTTTTTTTTAATTTTTTTTTGTTTTGAAATTTTTTTAAATTTTTTTTTTTGAAAATTTTTTTTCGAAATTTTTTTTTTCGAAAATTTTTTTTTCGAATTTTTTTAGAAATTTTTTTTTTTTAATTTTTTTTTTTTATTTCTTTTTGAAATTTTTTTTTCTCGAAATTTTTTTTTTCGAATTTTTTTTTCAATTTTTTTTAATTTTTTTTTTTTTTCAAATTTTTTTTTAAATTTTTTTTTTCGAATTTTTTTCATTTTTTTTTAAAATTTTTTTTTAAATTTTTTTTGAAATTTTTTTTTTCGAAAATTTTTTTTTCGAATTTTTTTTTAGAATTTTTTTTTTTGAATTTTTTTTTTTAATTTTTTTTTGTTTTGAAATTTTTTTTAAATTTTTTTTTTGAAAATTTTTTTATTTTATTTTTTTTTTATTTTTTTAAAAAATTTTTTAAAATTTTTTTTTCTTGAAAATTTTTTTTTCGAATTTTTTTTCATTCTTTTTTAATTTTTTTTTTAATTTTTTTTTTGAAAATTTTTTTTTCGAAATTTTTTTTTTTGAAAATTTTTTTTTTTTCATTTTTTTAGAAATTTTTTTTTTTGAAAATTTTTTTTTCGAAATTTTTTTTCGAATTTTTTTTTAAATTTTTTAAAATTTTTTTTTTTTAATTTTTTTTTGAAATTTTTTTTAATTTTTTTTTTGAAATTTTTTTTTTTGGATTTTTTTTTCATTTTTTTTTAATTTTTTTTTTTTGAAATTTTTTTTTTCGAAATTTTTTTTTAATTTTTTTTTTAATTTTTATTAAAAATTTTTTTTTGAAATTTTTTTAAATTTTTTTTTTAATTTTTTTTTTTTGAAAATTTTTTTTTCGAAATTTTTTTTAAATTTTTTTTTTATTTTTTTTAAAAATTTTTTGAATTTTTTTTTTTAATTTTTTTTTTTTGAAATTTTTTTAAATTTTTTTTTTGAAATTTTTTTTTTTTAATTTTTTTTTTCGAAAATTTTTTTGAAATTTTTATTTGAATTTTTTTTTTTTATTTTTTTTTGAAATTTTTTTTAAATTTTTTTTTGAAATTTTTTTTTTTAATTTTTTTTTCTTGAAAATTTTTTTTCGAATTTTTTTTTCATTTTTTTGAATTTTTTTTTGAAATTTTTTTTTTGAAAATTTTTTTTTCGAAATTTTTTTTTAAATTTTTTTTTGAAAAGTTTTTTTTCGAAATTTTTTTTAAATTTTTTTTTAAATTTTTTTAAAATTTTTTTTGAAAATTTTTTTTTCATTTTTTTTAAATTTTTTTTTTGAAAATTTTTTTTTCGAAATTTTTTTTTTTATTTTTTTTTTATTTTTTTTCTTGAAATTTTTTTTTTCGAATTTTTTTTCATTTTTTTTAAAAATTTTTTTTATTTTTTTTTGAAAATTTTTTTTTCGAAATTTTTTTCTCATTTTTTTTAAATTTTTTTTTTAATTTTTTTTTTGAAAATTTTTTTTTCGAAATTTTTTTTTAATTTTTTTTTTATTTTTTTAAAAATTATTTTAAATTTTTTTTTTAAATTTTTTTTTTGAAATTTTTTTAAATTTTTTTTTTGAAATTTTTTTTTTTTAAGTTTTTTTTTATTTTTTTTAAATTTTTTTTTGATTTTTTTTCTTGAAAATTTTTTTTTCGAATTTTTTGTTAATTTTTTTTTAAATTTTTTTTTTTGAAAATTTTTTTTTCGAAATTTTTTTTTAATTTTTTTTTAAATTTTTATTAAAATTTTTTTTTTGAAATTTTTTTAAATTTTTTTTTCAATTTTTTTTTCTTGAAAATTTTTTTTTCGAAATTTTTTTAAAATTTTTTTTTTTTTTTTTAAATTTTTTTTTTTAATTTTTTTTTTGAAATTTTTTTAAATTTTTTTTTGAAAATTTTTTTTTTTGAAGTTTTTTTTTTTATTTTTTAAAAAAAATTTTTTAAATTTTTTTTTCTTGAAAATTTTTTTTTCGAATTTATTTTTTTTTCATTTTTTTTCAAATTTTTTTTTTTGAAAATTTTTTTTTCGAAATTTTTTTTAAATTTTTTTTTTAATTTTTATTAAAATTTTTTTTTTCGAATTTTTTTTAAATTTTTTTCAATTTTTTTTTTAAATTTTTTTTTTGAAAATTTTTTTTTCGAAATTTTTTTTTTGAAAATTTTTTTTTTATTTTTTTAGAAATTTTTTTTTTTGAAAATTTTTTTTTCGAAATTTTTTTTTCGAATTTTTTTTTCATTTTTTTTAAATTTTTTTTTTGAAAATTTTTTTTTCGAAATTTTTTTTTTTGAAAATTTTTTTTTTTTATTTTTTTGGAAATTTTTTTTTTTGAAAATTTTTTTTCGAAATTTTTTTTTTTATTTTTTTTTCTTGAATTTTTTTTTTCGAATTTTTTTTTCATTTTTTTTAAAATTTTTTTTTATTTTTTTTTTGAAATTTTTTTTTTCGAAATTTTTTTCTCATTTTTTTTTAAAATTTTTTTTTAATTTTTTTTTTTGAAAATTTTTTTTTCGAAATTTTTTTTTAATTTTTTTTTTGAAAATTTTTTTTTCGAAATTTTTTTTTAATTTTTTTTTTATTTTTTTAAAAATTATTTTAAATTTTTTTTTTAAATTTTTTTTTTGAAATTTTTTTAAATTTTTTTTTTGAAATTTTTTTTTTTTTAAGTTTTTTTTTATTTTTTTAAAATTTTTTTTAATTTTTTTTTCTTGAAAATTTTTTTTTCGAATTTTTTTTTCATTTTTTTTTAAATTTTTTTTTTGAAAATTTTTTTTTCGAAATTTTTTTTTAATTTTTTTTTTAAATTTTTATTAAAATTTTTTTTTTGAAATTTTTTTAAATTTTTTTTTCAATTTTTTTTTCTTGAAAATTTTTTTTTCGAAATTTTTTTTTAATTTTTTTTTTATTTTTTTTAAATTTTTTTAAATTTTTTTTTTTTTTGAAATTTTTTTAAATTTTTTTTTTGAAAATTTTTTTTTATAAGTTTTTTTTTTATTTTTTTAAAAAAATTTTTTAAATTTTTTTTTTTGAAAATTTTTTTTCGAAATTTTTTTTTTCGAAAATTTTTTTTTCGAATTTTTTTAGAAATTTTTTTTTTTATTTTTTTTTGAAATTTTTTTTTCTCGAAATTTTTTTTTTCGAATTTTTTTTTCAATTTTTTTTAATTTTTTTTTTTTTTTAAATTTTTTTTTTAATTTTTTTTTTCGAATTTTTTTCATTTTTTTTTTAAATTTTTTTTTTAATTTTTTTTGAAATTTTTTTTTTCGAAAATTTTTTTTTCGAATTTTTTTTTAGAATTTTTTTTTTTGAATTTTTTTTTTTTAATTTTTTTTTGTTTTGAAATTTTTTTTAAATTTTTTTTTTGAAAATTTTTTTTTTAATTTTTTTTTTATTTTTTTAAAATTTTTTTTAAAATTTTTTTTTCTTGAAAATTTTTTTTTCGAATTTTTTTTCATTCTTTTTTAATTTTTTTTTTTAATTTTTTTTTTGAAAATTTTTTTTTCGAGATTTTTTTTTTTGAAAATTTTTTTTTTTTTTATTTTTTTAGAAATTTTTTTTTTTGAAAATTTTTTTTTCGAAATTTTTTTTCGAATTTTTTTTTAAATTTTTTAAAAAATTTTTTTTTAAATTTTTTTTTTTTGAAAATTTTTTTTTCGAAATTTTTTTTTTGAAAATTTTTTTTTTTTTATTTTTTTAGAAATTTTTTTTTTTGAAAATTTTTTTTTCGAAATTTTTTTTCGAATTTTTTTTTAAATTTTTTAAAATTTTTTTTTTTTTAATTTTTTTTTGAAATTTTTTAAAATTTTTTTTTTGAAATTTTTTTTTTTGGATTTTTTTTTCATTTTTTTTTAATTTTTTTTTTTTGAAATTTTTTTTTTCGAAATTTTTTTTTAATTTTTTTTTTAATTTTTATTAAAAATTTTTTTTTGAAATTTTTTTAAATTTTTTTTTTAATTTTTTTTTTTTGAAAATTTTTTTTTCGAAATTTTTTTTAAATTTTTTTTTTATTTTTTTTAAAAATTTTTTGAATTTTTTTTTTTAATTTTTTTTTTCGAAAATTTTTTTGAAATTTTTATTTGAATTTTTTTTTTTTATTTTTTTTTGAAATTTTTTTTAAATTTTTTTTTGAAATTTTTTTTTTTAATTTTTTTTTCTTGAAAATTTTTTTTCGAATTTTTTTTTCATTTTTTTGAATTTTTTTTTGAAATTTTTTTTTTGAAAATTTTTTTTTCGAAATTTTTTTTTAAATTTTTTTTTGAAAAGTTTTTTTTCGAAATTTTTTTTAAATTTTTTTTTAAATTTTTTTAAAATTTTTTTTGAAAATTTTTTTTTCATTTTTTTTAAATTTTTTTTTTGAAAATTTTTTTTTCGAAATTTTTTTTTTTATTTTTTTTTTATTTTTTTTCTTGAAATTTTTTTTTTCGAATTTTTTTTCATTTTTTTTAAAAATTTTTTTTATTTTTTTTTGAAAATTTTTTTTTCGAAATTTTTTTCTCATTTTTTTTAAATTTTTTTTTAAATTTTTTTTTTGAAAATTTTTTTTTCGAAATTTTTTTTTAATTTTTTTTTTATTTTTTTAAAAATTATTTTAAATTTTTTTTTTAAATTTTTTTTTTGAAATTTTTTTAAATTTTTTTTTTGAAATTTTTTTTTTTTAAGTTTTTTTTTATTTTTTTTTAATTTTTTTTTGATTTTTTTTCTTGAAAATTTTTTTTTCGAATTTTTTGTTCATTTTTTTTTAAATTTTTTTTTTTGAAAATTTTTTTTTCGAAATTTTTTTTTAATTTTTTTTTAAATTTTTATTAAAATTTTTTTTTTGAAATTTTTTTAAATTTTTTTTTCAATTTTTTTTTCTTGAAAATTTTTTTTTCGAAATTTTTTTAAAATTTTTTTTTTTTTTTTTTTTAAATTTTTTTTTTTAATTTTTTTTTTGAAATTTTTTTAATTTTTTTTTTGAAATTTTTTTTTTAAAGTTTTTTCTTTATTTTTTTTAAATTTTTTTTTGATTTTTTTTTCTTGAAAATTTTTTTTTCGAATTTTTTGTTCATTTTTTTTTAAATTTTTTTTTTTGAAAATTTTTTTTTCAAAATTTTTTTTTAATTTTTTTTTTATTTTTTTAAAAATTATTTTAAATTTTTTTTTTTAATTTTTTTTTTGAAATTTTTTTAAATTTTTTTTTTGAAATTTTTTTTTTTAAGTTTTTTTTTTATTTTTTTTAAATTTTTTTTTGATTTTTTTTTCTTGAAAATTTTTTTTTCGAATTTTTTGTTCATTTTTTTGGAAATTTTTTTTTTGAAAATTTTTTTTCGAAATTTTTTTTTTCGAAAAGTTTTTTTTCGAATTTTTTTAGAAATTTTTTTTTTGAAATTTTTTATTTTTTTATTTTTTTTGAAATTTTTTTTTCTTGAAAATTTTTTTTAATTTTTTTTTATTTTTTTTTTTAATTTTTTTTAAAATTTTTTTTTTCGAATTTTTTTCAATTTTTTTTTAAATTTTTTTTAAAATTTTTTTTTGAAATTTTTTTTAAATTTTTTTTTGAAAATTTTTTTTTTAATTTTTTTTTTATTTTTTTAAAATTTTTTTTAAAATTTTTTTTTCTTGAAAATTTTTTTTTCGAATTTTTTTTCATTCTTTTTTAATTTTTTTTTTGAAAATTTTTTTTTCGAAATTTTTTTTGTTGAAATTTTTTTTTTTTATTTTTTTAGAAATTTTTTTTTTTTGAAAATTTTTTTTTCGAAATTTTTTTTCGATTTTTTTTAAAAATTTTTTTTGAAAATTTTTTTTTTAATTTTTTTTTTCGAAAATTTTTTTGAAATTTTTTTTGAAATTTTTTTTTAAATTTTTTTTTTGAAAATTTTTTTTTAGAAATTTTTTTTTTTGAAAATTTTTTTTTCGAAATTTTTTTTCGATTTTTTTTTTTTAATTTTTTTTTTGAAATTTTTTTTAATTTTTTTTTTGAAATTTTTTTTTTGGAAATTTTTTTTTTTGAAAATTTTTTTTTGAAATTTTTTTTTTCGAAAATTTTTTTTTCGAATTTTTTTAGAAATTTTTTTTTTTGAAAATTTTTTTTTTATTTTTTTTTGAAATTTTTTTTTCTTGAAAATTTTTTTTCGAATTTTTTTTTTCAATTTTTTTTAAATTTTTTTTTAATTTTTTTTTAAATTTTTTTTAAATTTTTTTTTAATTTTTTTTTTAAATTTTTTTTTTAATTTTTTTTTCGAATTTTTTTCAATTTTTTTTTAAATTTTTTCTTTAATTTTTTTTTTTAAATTTTTTTTAAATTTTTTTTTTCGAAAATTTTTGTTTCGAATTTTTTTTTTAAAATTTTTTTTTTGAATTTTTTTTTTTTATTTTTTTTTGAAATTTTTTTTAAATTTTTTTTTTGAAATTTTTTTTTTTAATTTTTTTTTTATTTTTTTAAAAATTTTTTTTTAATTTTTTTTTCTTGAAAATTTTTTTTTTCGAGTTTTTTTTTCATTTTTTTGAAATTTTTTTTGAAATTTTTTTTTTGAAAATTTTTTTTTCGAAATTTTTTTTAAAATTTTTTTTTGAAAATTTTTTTTTCGAAATTTTTTTTTAATTTTTTTTTTAATTTTTTTTAAATTTTTTTTGAAAATTTTTTTTTTCATTTTTTTAAAATTTTTTTTTTGAAAATTTTTTTTTCGAAATTTTTTTTTAAATTTTTTTTTTAATTTTTTTTCTTGAAAATTTTTTTTTCGAATTTTTTTTTCATTTTTTTTAAAATTTTTTTTATTTTTTTTTTTGAAAATTTTTTTTTCGAAATTTTTTTCTCATTTTTTTTAAAATTTTTTTTTTAATTTTTTTTTTTTGAAAATTTTTTTTTCGAAATTTTTTTTTAAATTTTTTTTAAAATTATTTTAAATTTTTTTTTTTAATTTATTTTTTGAAATTTTTTTAAATTTTTTTTTTGAATTTTTTTTTTTTAAGTTTTTTTTTTATTTTTTTAAAATTTTTTTTTAAATTTTTTTTTTTTGAAAATTTTTTTTTCGAATTTTTTTTTCATTTTTTTTTAAATTTTTTTTTTGAAAATTTTTTTTCGAAATTTTTTTTTAATTTTTTTTTTTAATTTTATTAAAATTTTTTTTTTTGAAATTTTTTTAAATTTTTTTTTAAATTTTTTTTTCTTGAAAATTTTTTTTTCGATTTTTTTTTTCATTTTTTTAAAATTTTTTTTTAAATTTTTTTTTTGAAAATTTTTTTTTCGAAATTTTTTTTTTTGAAAATTTTTTTTTTTTTATTTTTTTAGAAATTTTTTTTTTTGAAAATTTTTTTTTCAAAATTTTTTTTCGATTTTTTTTTTAATTTTTTAAAAATTTTTTTTTTAAATTTTTTTTTTGAAATTTTTTTTAAATTTTTTTTTGAAATTTTTTTTTTGGAAATTTTTTTTTTTGAAAATTTTTTTTCGAAATTTTTTTTTTCGAAAATTTTTTTTTCGAATTTTTTCAAAAATTTTTTTTTTTGAAATTTTTTTTTTTTTATTTTTTTTTGAAATTTTTTTTTCTTGAAAATTTTTTTTTCGAATTTTTTTTTTCAATTTTTTTTAATTTTTTTTTTAATTTTTTTTTTAAATTTTTTTTTAAATTTTTTTTTTTCGAATTTTTTTCAATTTTTTTTAAATTTTTTTTAAAATTTTTTTTGAAATTTTTTTTTTCGAAAATTTTTTTTTTAATTTTTTTTTTTATTTTTTTTAAATTTTTTTTTAAATTTTTTTTTCTTGAAAATTTTTTTTTCGAATTTTTTTTCATTCTTTTTTAATTTTTTTTTTAATTTTTTTTTTGAAAATTTTTTTTTCGAAATTTTTTTTTAATTTTTTTTTTAATTTTTATTAAAATTTTTTTTTTTTGAAATTTTTTTAAATTTTTTTTTAAATTTTTTTTTCGAAATTTTTTTTTAATTTTTTTTTTATTTTTTAAAAAAAATTTTTTAATTTTTTTTTTAATTTTTTTTTTTGAAATTTTTTTAAATTTTTTTTTTGAAAATTTTTTTTTTTGAATTTTTTTTTTAAATTTTTTTTTGAATTTTTTTTTAAATTTTTTTTTTGAAATTTTTTTTTTTAATTTTTTTTTTTATTTTTTTTAAATTTTTTTAAAATTTTTTTTTCTTGAAAATTTTTTTTTCGAATTTTTTTTCATTCTTTCTTAATTTTTTTTTTAATTTTTTTTTGAAAATTTTTTTTTCGAAATTTTTTTTTTTGAAAATTTTTTTTTTTATTTTTTTAGAAATTTTTTTTTTTTGAAAATTTTTTTTTCGAAATTTTTTTTCGAATTTTTTTTAAAATTTTTAAAAAATTTTTTTTTTTTTATTTTTTTTTGAAATTTTTTTTAATTTTTTTTTTGAAAATTTTGTTTTTGGATTTTTTTTTCATTTTTTTTTAAATTTTTTTTTTTGAAAATTTTTTTTTCGAATTTTTTTTTTAATTTTTTTTTTAATTTTTATTAAAATTTTTTTAAATTTTTTTTAAATTTTTTTTTCTTGAAAATTTTTTTTTCGAAATTTTTTTTTAATTTTTTTTTTATTTTTTTAAAAAAAATTTTTAATTTTTTTTTTAATTTTTTTTTTTGAAATTTTTTTAAATTTTTTTTTTGAAAATTTTTTTTTTTGAAGTTTTTTTTTTATTTTTTTAAAATTTTTTTTTAAATTTTTTTTTTTGAAAATTTTTTTTTCGAATTTTTTTTTCATTTTTTTTAAAAAATTTTTTTTGAAAATTTTTTTTTCGAAATTTTTTTTTAATTTTTTTTTTTTTATTTTTATTAAAATTTTTTTAAATTTTTTTTTAATTTTTTTTTCTTGAAAATTTTTTTTTCGAATTTTTTTTCATTTTTTTAAAAAAATTTTTTTAATTTTTTTTTTGAAAATTTTTTTTTCGAAATTTTTTTTTTGAAAAATTTTTTTTAAATTTTTTCAGAAATTTTTTTTTTTGAAAATTGTTTTTTCGAAATTTTTTTTCGATTTTTTTTTTTAATTTTTTAAAATTTTTTTTTTTTATTTTTTTTTTGAAATTTTTTTTAATTTTTTTTTTGAAATTTTTTTTTTGGAAATTTTTTTTTTTGAAAATTTTTTTTTGAAATTTTTTTTTTCGAAAATTTTTTTTTCGAATTTTTTTAGAAATTTTTTTTTAGAAATTTTTTTTTTTTTTATTTTTTTTTGAAATTTTTTTTTTCTTGAAAATTTTTTTTTCGAATTTTTTTTTTCAATTTTTTTTAAATTTTTGTTTAATTTTTTTTTAAATTTTTTTAAATTTTTTTTAAATTTTTTTTTAAATTTTTTTTTAAATTTTTTTTTCGAATTTTTTTCAATTTTTTTAAAAATATTTTCTTTAATTTTTTTTTTTAATTTTTTTTGAATTTTTTTTTTTCGAAAATTTTTTTTTCGAATTTTTTTTTAGAAATTTTTTTTTGAATCTTTTTTTTTATTTTTTTTTAAATTTTTTTTTAATTTTTTTTTTGAAATTTTTTTTTTTAATTTTTTTTTTTATTTTTTTAAAATTTTTTTTTAAATTTTTTTTTCCTGAAAATTTTTTTTTCGAATTTTTTTTTCATTTTTTTGAAATTTTTTTTGAAATTTTCAAAAAAAAATTTCAAAAAAAATTTCAAAAAAATGAAAAAAAAATTCGAAAAAAAAATTTTCAAGAAAAAAAAATTTAAAAAAAAATTTTAAAAAAATAAAAAAAAAATTAAAAAAAAAAAATTTCAAAAAAAAAATTAAAAAAAAATTTTAAAAAAAAATAAAAAAAAAATTCAAAAAAAAAATTTCTAAAAAAAAATTCGAAAAAAAAATTTTCAAGAAAAAAAAATTTCAAAAAAAATAAAAAAAAAAAAATTTCAAAAAAAAAAATTCTGAAAAAATTCGAAAAAAAAATTTTCGAAAAAAAAAATTTCGAAAAAAAATTTTCAAAAAAAAAATTTCCAAAAAAAAAATTTCAAAAAAAAATTTAAAAAAAATTTCAAAAAAAAAATTTAAAAAAAAATTTTTAAAAAATTAAAAAAAAAAAATTTTCAAAAAAAAAAATTTCGAAAAAAAAATTTTCAAAAAAAAAATTTAAAAAAAAATTTAAAAAAAATGAAAAAAAAATTCAAAAAAAAAATTTAAAAAAAAATTTAAAAAAAATGAAAAAAAAATTCAAAAAAAAAAATTTTAATAAAATTTTAAAAAAAAATTAAAAAAAAATTTCGAAAAAAAATTTTCAAAAAAAAAATTTAAAAAAAAATGAAAAAAAAATTCGAAAAAAAAATTTTCAAGAAAAAAAAATTTAAAAAAAAATTTTTAAAAAAATAAAAAAAAAACTTAAAAAAAAAAAATTCAAAAAAAAAATTTAAAAAAATTTCAAAAAAAAAATTAAAAAAAAAAATTTAAAATAATTTTAAAAAAAATTTAAAAAAAATTTCGAAAAAAAAATTTTCAAAAAAAAAAAATTAAAAAAAAAATTTAAAAAAAAATGAGAAAAAAATTTCGAAAAAAAAATTTTCAAAAAAAAAAATAAAAAAAAATTTAAAAAAAAATGAAAAAAAAATTCGAAAAAAAAATTTTCAAGAAAAAAAATTAAAAAAAAAATTTAAAAAAAAATTCGAAAAAAAAATTTTCAAAAAAAAAATTTTAAAAAAATGAAAAAAAAAATTTTCAAAAAAAATTTAAAAAAAATTAAAAAAAAAATTTAAAAAAAATTTCGAAAAAAAAATTTTCAAAAAAAAATTTTAAAAAAAATTTCGAAAAAAAAATTTTCAAAAAAAAAATTTCAAAAAAAAATTCAAAAAAATGAAAAAAAAATTCGAAAAAAAAATTTTCAAGAAAAAAAAATTTAAAAAAAATTTTTAAAATAATAAAAAAAAAAATTAAAAAAAAAAATTTCAAAAAAAAAATTAAAAAAAAATTTCAAAAAAAAATAAAAAAAAAAATTCAAAAAAAAAATTTCTAAAAAAAAATTCGAAACAAAAATTTTCGAAAAAAAAAATTAAAAAAAAAATTTTAAAAAAAAATTAAAGAAAAAATTTAAAAAAAAATTGAAAAAAATTCGAAAAAAAAAATTTAGAAAAAAAATTAAAAAAAAAATTAAAAAAAAATTTTAAAAAAATTTTAAAAAAAATTTAAAAAAAATTTAAAAAAAATTGAAAAAAAAAATTCGAAAAAAAAATTTTCAAGAAACAAAAATTTCAAAAAAAAATAAAAAAAAAAAATTTTCAAAAAAAAAAATTTCTAAAAAAATTCGAAAAAAAAATTTTCGAAAAAAAAAATTTCAAAAAAAAATTTTCAAAAAAAAAAATTTCCAAAAAAAAAATTCAAAAAAAAAATTAAAAAAAATTTCAAAAAAAAAATTAAAAAAAAAAATTTTTAAAAAATTAAAAAAAAAATTCGAAAAAAAATTTCGAAAAAAAAATTTTCAAAAAAAAAAATTTCTAAAAAAAAATTTTCAAAAAAAAAATTTAAAAAAAAATTTAAAAAAATTGAAAAAAAAAATTCGAAAAAAAAATTTTCAAGAAAAAAAAATAAAAAAAAAATTTAAAAAAAATTTCAAAAAAAAAATTTCAAAAAAATTTTTTAAAAAAATTAAAAACAAAATTACGAAAAAAAAATTAAAAAAAAAAAAATTTCAAAAAAATTTTCGAAAAA
>OX101809.2:36723327-36725827 GCA_944452925.2 Chrysolina oricalcia | reverse complement strand
AAAAAAAAATTTCGAAAAAAAAATTTTCAAAAAAAAAATTTAAAAAAAAATTTAAAAAAATGAAAAAAAAATTCAAAAAAAAAATTAAAAAAAAAATTTAAAAAAAATGAAAAAAAAATTCAAAAAAAAAAATTTTAATAAAATTTTAAAAAAAAATTAAAAAAAAATTTCGAAAAAAAATTTTCAAAAAAAAAAAATTAAAAAAAAATTTTAAAAAAAATGAGAAAAAAATTTCGAAAAAAAAATTTTCAAAAAAAAAAATAAAAAAAAATTTAAAAAAAAATGAAAAAAAAATTCGAAAAAAAAATTTTCAAGAAAAAAAATTAAAAAAAAAATTTAAAAAAAAATTTCGAAAAAAAAATTTTCAAAAAAAAAATTTTAAAAAAATGAAAAAAAAATTTTCAAAAAAAATTTAAAAAAAATTAAAAAAAAAATTAAAAAAAAATTTCGAAAAAAAAATTTTCAAAAAAAAATTTTAAAAAAAATTTCGAAAAAAAAATTTTCAAAAAAAAAATTTAAAAAAAAATTTCGAAAAAAAAATTTTCAAAAAAAAAATTTAAAAAAAATGAAAAAAAAAATTTTCAAAAAAAATTTAAAAAAAATTAAAAAAAAAATTAAAAAAAAATTTCGAAAAAAAAATTTTCAAAAAAAAATTTTAAAAAAAATTTCGAAAAAAAAATTTTCAAAAAAAAAATTTCAAAAAAAAATTCAAAAAAATGAAAAAAAAATTCGAAAAAAAAATTTTCAAGAAAAAAAAAT
This sequence comes from Chrysolina oricalcia, assembly GCA_944452925.2. NCBI lineage: Eukaryota > Metazoa > Arthropoda > Insecta > Coleoptera > Chrysomelidae > Chrysolina > Chrysolina oricalcia. The sequence goes on along the minus strand of OX101809.2, from coordinate 36,725,068 downwards.
TTAAAAAAAATTTTTAAAAAAATAAAAAAAAAAATTAAAAAAAAAAATTTCAAAAAAAAAATTAAAAAAAAATTTCAAAAAAAAATAAAAAAAAAAAATTCAAAAAAAAAATTTCTAAAAAAAAATTCGAAACAAAAATTTTCGAAAAAAAAAATTTAAAAAAAAATTTTAAAAAAAAATTAAAGAAAAAATTTTAAAAAAAATTCGAAAAAAAAAATTTAAAAAAAAATTTAAAAAAAAAATTAAAAAAAAATTTAAAAAAAATTTAAAAAAAAATTTAAAAAAAATTTAAAAAAAATTGAAAAAAAAAATTCGAAAAAAAAATTTTCAAGAAACAAAAATTTCAAAAAAAAATAAAAAAAAAAAATTTTCAAAAAAAAAAATTTCTAAAAAAATTCGAAAAAAAAATTTTCGAAAAAAAAAATTTCAAAAAAAAATTTTCAAAAAAAAAAATTTCCAAAAAAAAAATTTCAAAAAAAAAATTAAAAAAAATTTCAAAAAAAAAATTAAAAAAAAAAAATTTTAAAAAATTAAAAAAAAAATTCGAAAAAAAATTTCGAAAAAAAAATTTTCAAAAAAAAAAATTTCTAAAAAAAAATTTTCAAAAAAAAAATAAAAAAAAAAATTTAAAAAAATTGAAAAAAAAAATTCTAAAAAAAAATTTTCAAGAAAAAAAAATAAAAAAAAAAATTTAAAAAAAATTTCAAAAAAAAAATTTCAAAAAAATTTTTTAAAAAAATTAAAAACAAAATTACGAAAAAAAAATTAAAAAAAAAAATTTCAAAAAAAATTTCAAAAAAATTTTCGAAAAAAAAAAATTAAAAAAAAAAAATTTTCAAAAAAAAATTTAAAAAAAATTTCAAAAAAAAAAATTTTCAAAAAAAAAAAATTTCAAAAAAAAACTTTCAAAAAAAATTTTCAAAAAAAAAATTAAAAAAAAATTTCAAAAAAAATTTAAAAAAAAAATAAAAAAAAAAAATTGAAAAAAAAAATTCGAAAAAAAAAATTAAAAAAAAAATTTAAAAAAAAAATTTCAAAAAAAATTGAAAAAAAAAATTCGAAAAAAAAAATTTAAAAAAAAATTTGAAAAAAAATAAAAAAAAAAAATTTAAAAAAATTTCAAAAAAAAAATTAAAAAAAAAATTTAAAATAATTTTTAAAAAAATTTAAAAAAAATTTCGAAAAAAAAATTTTCAAAAAAAAAAAATTAAAAAAAAAATTTTAAAAAAAATGAGAAAAAAATTTCGAAAAAAAAATTTTCAAAAAAAAAAATTAAAAAAAATTTAAAAAAAAATGAAAAAAAAATTCGAAAAAAAAATTTTCAAGAAAAAAAATTAAAAAAAAAATTTAAAAAAAAATTTCGAAAAAAAAATTTTCAAAAAAAAAATTTTAAAAAAATGAAAAAAAAAATTTTCAAAAAAAATTAAAAAAAAATTAAAAAAAAAATTAAAAAAAAATTTCGAAAAAAAAATTTTCAAAAAAAAATTTTAAAAAAAATTTCGAAAAAAAAATTTTCAAAAAAAAAATTTCAAAAAAAAATTCAAAAAAATGAAAAAAAAATTCGAAAAAAAAATTTTCAAGAAAAAAAAATTTAAAAAAATTTTTTAAAAAAATAAAAAAAAAATTAAAAAAAAAAATTTCAAAAAAAAAATTAAAAAAAAATTTCAAAAAAAAATAAAAAAAAAAAATTCAAAAAAAAAATTTCTAAAAAAAAATTCGAAACAAAAATTTTCGAAAAAAA
>OX101809.2:36655827-36658327 GCA_944452925.2 Chrysolina oricalcia | reverse complement strand
AAAAAAAAATTTCAAAAAAAATTAAAAAAAAAATTTAAAAAAAATTTTTAAAAAAAATGAAAAAAAAATTCGAAAAAAAAATTTTCAAGAAAAAAAAAATAAAAAAAAAACTTAAAAAAAAAAATTTTCAAAATAAAAATTTAAAAAAAATTTCAAAAAAAAAATTGAAAAAAAAAATTTAAAAAAATTTAAAAAAAAATAAAAAAAAATTTTAAAAAAATTTTAAAAAATTTTTTTAAAAAATAAAAAAAAAACTTAAAAAAAAAAAAAAATTCAAAAAAAAAATTTAAAAAAAATTTAAAAAAAAAATTAAAAAAAATAAAAAAAAAAAAAATTTTAAAAAATTTAAAAAAAAATTCGAAAAAAAATTTCGAAAAAAAAATTTTCAAAAAAAAAAATTTCTAAAAAAATAAAAAAAAAAAATTTCGAAAAAAAAATTTTCAAAAAAAAAATAAAAAAAAAAATTAAAAAAAATTAAAAAAAAATTCGAAAAAAAAATTTTCAAAAAAAAAAAATAAAAAAAAAAATTAAAAAAAAATAAAAAAAAAATTAAAAAAAAAAAATTCAAAAAAAAATTTCTAAAAAAAAATTCGAAAAAAAAATTTTCGAAAAAAAAAATTTCAAAAAAAATTTTAAAAAAAAATTTAAAAAAAAATTAAAAAAAAAATTGAAAAAAATTCGAAAAAAAAAATTTAAAAAAAAATTTTGAAAAAAAATTTTAAAAAAATTAAAAAAAATTGGAAAAAAAAAATCGAAAAAAAAAATTTCAAGAAAAAAAAATTTAAAAAAAAAATTTAAAAAAAATTTCAAAAAAAAAAATTTTCAAAAAAAAAATTTCAAAAAAAATTTCAAAAAAAAAAATTTAAAAAAAAATAAAAAAAAAATTAAAAAAAAATTTCGAAAAAAAAATTTAAAAAAAAATTTAAAAAAAAATTTAAAAAAATTGAAAAAAAAAATCGAAAAAAAAATTTTCAAGAAAAAAAAATAAAAAAAAAATTTAAAAAAAATTTCAAAAAAAAATTTTCAAAAAATTTTTTTAAAAAAATTAAAAACAAAATTACGAAAAAAAAATTAAAAAAAAAAAAATTTCAAAAAAAATTTCAAAAAAATTTTCAGAAAAAAAAATTGAAAAAAAAAAATTTTCAAAAAAAAATTTAAAAAAAATTTAAAAAAAAAAAATTTTCAAAAAAAAAAAATTTCAAAAAAAAACTTTCAAAAAAAATTTTCAAAAAAAAAATTAAAAAAAAATTTCAAAAAAAATTTAAAAAAAAAATAAAAAAAAAAATTGAAAAAAAAAATTCGAAAAAAAAAATTTAAAAAAAAATTAAAAAAAAAAATTTCAAAAAAAATTGAAAAAAAAAATTCGAAAAAAAAAATTTAAAAAAAAATTTGAAAAAAAATTAAAAAAAAAAAATTTTAAAAAAAAATTTTAAAAAAATTTAAAAAAAATTTTAAAAAAATTGAAAAAAAAAATTCGAAAAAAAAATTTTCAAGAAAAAAAAATAAAAAAAAAAATTTAAAAAAAATTAAAAAAAAAAAAATTTTCAAGAAAAAAAAATTAAAAAAAAAATTTTAAAAAAATTTAAAAAAAAAATTTTTCAAAAAAAAAATTTCAAAAAAAAATTTCAAAAAAATTTTCGAAAAAAAAAATTTCAAAAAAAAAAAAAAAAAAAATTCAAAAAAAAAATTAAAAAAAAAATAAAAAAAAAATAAAAAAAAAATTGAAAAAAAAATTCAAAAAAAAATTTTAAAAAAAAAATTTAAAAAAAAATTGAAAAAAAAAATTCGAAAAAAAAAATTCAAAAAAAAATTTAAAAAAAAATTTAAAAAAAAATTTAAAAAAAAATTAAAAAAAAAATTTTAAAAAAATTGAAAAAAAAAATTCGAAAAAAAAATTTTCAAGAAAAAAAAAATTAAAAAAAAATTTAAAAAAAAAATTAAAAAAAAAAAATTTTAAAGAAAAAAAAATTAAAAAAAAAATTTAAAAAAAATTTCAAAAAAAAAAATTTTCAAAAAAAAAATTTCAAAAAAATTTTCGAAAAAAAAAATTAAAAAAAAAATAAAAAAAAAATTAAAAAAAAATTTCGAAAAAAAAAATTTAAAAAAAAAATTTAAAAAAAAATTAAAAAAAAATGAAAAAAAAAATTCGAAAAAAAAAATTTTCAAGAAAAAAAAAATTTTAAAAAAAAATTTTAAAAAAATTTCAAAAAAAAATTTTCAAAAAAAATTTTAAAAAAAATTTAAAAAAAAATTAAAAACAAAATTTCGAAAAAAAAATTAAAAAAAAAAAATTTCAAAAAAAATTTAAAAAAATTTTCGAAAAAAAAATTTTTTAAAAAAATTTTCAAAAAAAAATTTAAAAAAAAATTCAAAAAAAAAATTTTCAAAAAAAAAAATTTCAAAAAAAAATTCAAAAAAAATAAAAAAAAAAATTTAAAAAAAAATTGAAAAAAAAATTCGAAAAAAATTTTCAAGAAAAAAAAATTTAAAAAAAAAATTA
>OX101809.2:36638327-36643327 GCA_944452925.2 Chrysolina oricalcia | reverse complement strand
TTTATTTTATTTTGAAATTTTTTTTTCTTGAAAATTTTTTTTTCGAATTTTTTTTTCATTTTTTTAAATTTTTTAAAAATTTAAAAAAAAATTCGAAAAAAAATTTCGAAAAAAAAATTTTTTTTTTCAATTTTTTTTTGAAATTTTTTTTAAATTTTTATTTTGAAAATTTTTTTTTTTAAGTTTTTTTTTTATTTTTTTTTCTTGAAAATTTTTTTTTCGAATTTTTTTTAAATTTTTTTTTAAATTTTTTTTTAAATTTTTTTTTTAATTTTTTTTGAAATTTTTTTTTTCGAAAATTTTTTTTTCGAATTTTTTTTTAGAAATTTTTTTTTTGAATTTTTTTTTTTAATTTTTTTTAAATTTTTTTTAATTTTTTTTTTTAATTTTTTTTTCTTGAAAATTTTTTTTTCGAATTTTTTTTATTCTTTTTTAATTTTTTTTTAAATTTTTTTTTTAATTTTTTTTTTGAAAATTTTTTTTTCGAAATTTTTTTTTTGAAAATTTTTTTTTTTTTTATTTTTTTAGAAATTTTTTTTTTGAAAATTTTTTTTTCGAAATTTTTTTTCGAATTTTTTTTAAAATTTTTTAAAAATTTTTTTTTTTTAATTTTTTTTAATTTTTTTTTTGAAATTTTTTTTAAATTTTTTTTTTGAGAATTTTTTTTTTTTTAAGTTTTTTTTTTATTTTTTAAAAAATTTTTTTAAAATTTTTTTAAAATTTTTTTTTATTTTTTTTTAAATATTTTTAAATTTTTTTTTTCAATTTTTTTTTTGAAATTTTTTTTAAATTTTTATTTTGAAAATTTTTTTTTTAAGTTTTTTTTTATTTTTTTTTCTTGAAAATTTTTTTTTCGAATTTTTTTTTCATTTTTTTTTTAATTTTTTTTTTATTTTTTTTTTTGAAAATTTTTTTTTCGAAATTTTTTTCTCATTTTTTTTAATTTTTTTTTTTAATTTTTTTTTTTGAAAATTTTTTTTTCGAATTTTTTTTTTAATTTTTTTTTTTTATTTTTTTTTTGAAATTTTTTTTTTTGAAAATTTTTTTTTTGAAATTTTTTTAAAATTTTTTTTTGAAAATTTTTTTTTTTTAATTTTTTTTTTCGAAAATTTTTTTGAAATTTTTTTTGAAATTTTTTTTTTTTAATTTTTTTTTCGTAATTTTGTTTTTAATTTTTTTTAATTTTTTTTTTGAAATTTTTTTTTAATTTTTTTTTTGAGAATTTTTTTTTTTTTAAGTTTTTTTTTTATTTTTTAAAAAAATTTTTTAAAATTTTTCTAAAATTTTTTTTTATTTTTTTTAAATTTTTTTAAATTTTTTTTTTCAATTTTTTTTTTGAAATTTTTTTTAAATTTTTATTTTGAAAATTTTTTTTTTAAGTTTTTTTTTATTTTTTTTTCTTGAAAATTTTTTTTTCGAATTTTTTTTTCATTTTTTTTTTAATTTTTTTTTTATTTTTTTTTTTGAAAATTTTTTTTTCTCATTTTTTTCTCATTTTTTTTAATTTTTTTTTTAATTTTTTTTTTTGAAAATTTTTTTTTCGAATTTTTTTTTTAATTTTTTTTTTTTATTTTTTTTTTGAAATTTTTTTTTCTTGAAAATTTTTTTTTCGAATTTTTTTTTTCAATTTTTTTTAAATTTTTTTTAAATTTTTTTAAAATTTTTTTTTTAAAATTTTTTTTTTTTAATTTTTTTTCAAATTTTTTTTTAAATTTTTTTTTTCGAATTTTTTTTTTCAATTTTTTTTGAAATTTTTTTTTTAAATTTTTTTTTAATTTTTTTTTTCGAATTTTTTTTTTCAATTTTTTTTTTTTATTTTTTTTAAAAATTTTTTTTGAAATTTTTTTTAAATTTTTTTTTTGAAAATTTTTTTTGAAAGTTTTTTTTTGAAATTTTTTTTTTTTGAAAATTTTTTTTTTTGAAATTTTTTTTAAATTTTTTTTTGAAAATTTTTTTTTTTTTATTTTTTTTTTCGAAAATTTTTTTGAAATTTTTTTTGAAATTTTTTTTTTTTTAATTTTTTTTTCGTAATTTTGTTTTTAATTTCTTTAAAAAATTTTTTTGAAATTTTTTTAAAAAAATTAAAAACAAAATTACGAAAAAAAAATTAAAAAAAAAAAAATTTCAAAAAAAATTTCAAAAAAATTTTCGAAAAAAAAAATTAAAAAAAAAAAATTTTCAAAAAAAAATTTAAAAAAAATTTAAAAAAAAAAAATTTTCAAAAAAAAAAAATTTCAAAAAAAACTTTCAAAAAAAATTTTCAAAAAAAAAATTAAAAAAAAATTTCAAAAAAAATTTTAAAAAAAAATAAAAAAAAAAATTGAAAAAAAAAATTCGAAAAAAAAAATTCAAAAAAAAATTAAAAAAAAAAATTTCAAAAAAAATTGAAAAAAAAAATTCGAAAAAAAAAATTTAAAAAAAAATTTGAAAAAAAATTAAAAAAAAAAAATTTAAAAAAAAAATTTTAAAAAAATTTAAAAAAAATTTAAAAAAAATTGAAAAAAAAAATTCGAAAAAAAAATTTTCAAGAAAAAAAAATAAAAAAAAAAATTAAAAAAAAATTGAAAAAAAAAAAATTTTCAAGAAAAAAAAATTAAAAAAAAAAATTTTAAAAAAATTTAAAAAAAAAATTTTTCAAAAAAAAAATTTCAAAAAAAAATTTCAAAAAAATTTTCGAAAAAAAAAATTTCAAAAAAAAAAAAAAAAAAAAATTCAAAAAAAAAATTTAAAAAAAAAATGAAAAAAAAAAAAAAAAAAAATTGAAAAAAAAATTCAAAGAAAAATTTAAAAAAAAAATTTAAAAAAAAATTGAAAAAAAAAATTCGAAAAAAAAAATTCAAAAAAAAATTTAAAAAAAATTTAAAAAAAAATTTAAAAAAAAATTTAAAAAAAAATTTTAAAAAAATTGAAAAAAAAAATTCGAAAAAAAAATTTTCAAGAAAAAAAAATTTAAAAAAAAAATTTAAAAAAAAATTAAAAAAAAAATTCAAAAAAAAAAATTTTAAAGAAAAAAAAATTAAAAAAAAAATTTAAAAAAAATTTCAAAAAAAAAAATTATCAAAAAAAAAATTTCAAAAAAATTTTCGAAAAAAAAAATTTAAAAAAAAAATTGAAAAAAATTTCGAAAAAAAAAATTTAAAAAAAAAATTAAAAAAAAAATTAAAAAAAAATGAAAAAAAAAATTCGAAAAAAAAAATTTTCAAGAAAAAAAAAATTTAAAAAAAAAATTTTAAAAAAATTTCAAAAAAAATTTTTCAAAAAAAATTTTAAAAAAAATTAAAAAAAAAATTAAAAACAAAATTTCGAAAAAAAAATTTAAAAAAAAAAATTTCAAAAAAAATTTAAAAAAATTTTCGAAAAAAAAATTTTTAAAAAAAATTTTCAAAAAAAAATTTTAAAAAAAATTGAAAAAAAAAATTTTCAAAAAAAAAAATTTCAAAAAAAAATTCAAAAAAAATAAAAAAAAAAATTTAAAAAAAAATTGAAAAAAAAATTCGAAAAAAATTTTCAAGAAAAAAAAATTAAAAAAAAAATTAAAAAAAATTTCAAAAAAAAAAATTTTCAAAAAAAAAATTTCAAAAAAAATTTCAAAAAAATTTTCGAAAAAAAATTAAAAAAAAAAAATTTCAAAAAAAAATTAAAAAAAAATTTAAAAAAAAAATTAAAAAAAAAAAATTTCAAAAAAAAACTTTCAAAAAAAAAAATTTTCAAAAAAAAAATTTTAAAAAAAATTCAAAAAAAAATTTCAAAAAAAATTTCAAAAAAAATTGAAAAAAAAATTCGAAAAAAAAAATTAAAAAAAAATTTTAAAAAAATAAAAAAAAAAATTAAAAAAAAATTTTCAAAAAAAATTTAAAAAAAATTTAAAAAAAAATTTAAAAAAAAATTTCGAAAAAAAAATTTAAAAAAAAAAAATTTCAAAAAAAATTTCAAAAAAATGAAAAAAAAATTCGAAAAAAAATTTTCAAGAAAAAAAAAAATTAAAAAAAAATGAAAAAAAAATTTCAAAAAAAATTTAAAAAAATTTAAAAAAAAATTTAAAAAAAAATTCGAAAAAAATTTTAAAAAATGAAAAAAAAAATAAAAAAAAAAATTTCGAAAAAAAAACTTTCAAAAAAAAAATTTAAAAAAAATGAAAAAAAAATTTTCAAAAAAAATTAAAAAAAAATTTTAAAAAAAATTTTAAAAAAATTTCGAAAAAAAAATTTTCAAAAAAAAATTTTAAAAAAAATTTCGAAAAAAAAATTTTCAAAAAAAAAATTTCAAAAAAAATTTCAAAAAAATGAAAAAAAAAATTCGAAAAAAAAATTCGAAAAAAAAATTTTCAAGAAAAAAAAATTTAAAAAATTTTTTTAAAAAAATAAAAAAAAAAATAAAAAAAAAAATTTCAAAAAAAAATTAAAAAAAAATTTCAAAAAAAAATAAAAAAAAAAAATTCAAAAAAAAAATTTCTAAAAAAAAATTCGAAACAAAAATTTTCGAAAAAAAAAATTTAAAAAAAAATTTAAAAAAAAAATTAAAGAAAAAATTTTTAAAAAAATTGAAAAAAATTCGAAAAAAAAAATTTAAAAAAAAATTTAAAAAAAAAAATTAAAAAAAAATTTAAAAAAAATTTAAAAAAAAATAAAAAAAAAATTTAAAAAAAATTGAAAAAAAAAATTCGAAAAAAAAATTTTCAAGAAAAAAAAATTTCAAAAAAAAATAAAAAAAAAAAATTTTCAAAAAAAAAAATTTCTAAAAAAATTCGAAAAAAAAATTTTCGAAAAAAAAAATTTCAAAAAAAAATTTTCAAAAAAAAAAATTTCCAAAAAAAAAATTTCAAAAAAAAAATTAAAAAAAATTTCAAAAAAAAAATTAAAAAAAAAAATTTTTAAAAAATTAAAAAAAAAATTCGAAAAAAAATTTCGAAAAAAAAATTTTCAAAAAAAAAAATTTCTAAAAAAAAATTTTCAAAAAAAAAATTTAAAAAAAAATTTTAAAAAATTTCAAAAAAAAAAATT
>OX101809.2:36623327-36625827 GCA_944452925.2 Chrysolina oricalcia | reverse complement strand
AAAAAAAAAATTTAAAAAAATTTCAAAAAAAAAAAATTTTAATAAAAATTAAAAAAAAAATTTTAAAAAAAATTCGAAAAAAAAATTTTCAAAAAAAAAAATTTAAAAAAAAATGAAAAAATTTCAAAAAAAAAATTAAAAAAAATTTCAAAAAAAAATAAAAAAAAAAAATTTTTAAAAAATTTAAAAAAAAATTCGAAAAAAAATTTCGAAAAAAAAATTTTCAAAAAAAAAAAATTTCTAAAAAAATAAAAAAAAAAATTTTCAAAAAAAAAAATTTCGAAAAAAAAATTTTCAAAAAAAAAATTAAAAAAAAAAGTAAAAAAATTCGAAAAAAAAATTTTCAAGAAAAAAAAATACAAAAAAAAATTTAAAAAAAATAAAAAAAAAAAATTAAAAAAAAAAAATTCAAAAAAAAAATTCTAAAAAAAAATTCGAAAAAAAAATTTTCGAAAAAAAAAATTTCAAAAAAAATTTTAAAAAAAAATTAAAAAAAAAAATTAAAAAAAAATTGAAAAAAATTCGAAAAAAAAAATTTAAAAAAAAATTTAGAAAAAAATTTAAAAAAAATTTAAAAAAAATTGAAAAAAAAAATTCGAAAAAAAAATTTTCAAGAAAAAAAAATTAAAAAAAAAAATTTAAAAAAAATTTCAAAAAAAAAAATTTTCAAAAAAAAAATTTCAAAAAAAATTTCAAAAAAAAAATTAAAAAAAAAATAAAAAAAAAACTTAAAAAAAAAAATTTTCAAAATAAAAATTTTAAAAAAATTTCAAAAAAAAAATTGAAAAAAAAAATTTAAAAAAATTTAAAAAAAAAAAAAAAAAAATTTTAAAAAAATTTTAAAAAATTTTTTTAAAAAATAAAAAAAAAATTAAAAAAAAAAAAAATTTCAAAAAAAAAAAAAAAAAAAAATTTCAAAAAAAAAAAAAAAAAAAATTCAAAAAAAAAATTTAAAAAAAAATAAAAAAAAATAAAAAAAAAATTGAGAAAAAAATTCAAAAAAAAAATTTAAAAAAAAATTTAAAAAAAAATTGAAAAAAAAAATTCGAAAAAAAAAATTTAAAAAAAAATTTAAAAAAAAATTTAAAAAAAAATTTTAAAAAAAATTTAAAAAAAAAATTTAAAAAAATTGAAAAAAAAAATTCGAAAAAAAAATTTTCAAGAAAAAAAAATTAAAAAAAAAATTTAAAAAAAAAATTTAAAAAAAAATTCAAAAAAAAAAATTTTAAAGAAAAAAAAATTAAAAAAAAAATTTAAAAAAAATTTCAAAAAAAAAAATTTTCAAAAAAAAAATTTCAAAAAAAATTTCAAAAAAATTTTCGAAAAAAAAAATTTAAAAAAAAATTAAAAAAAAATTAAAAAAAAATTTCGAAAAAAAAAATTTTAAAAAAAAATTTAAAAAAAAATTAAAAAAAAATGAAAAAAAAAATTCGAAAAAAAAAATTTTCAAGAAAAAAAAATTTAAAAAAAAAATTTTAAAAAAATTTCAAAAAAAAATTTTCAAAAAAAATTTTAAAAAAAATAAAAAAAAAATAAAAAAAAAAATTAAAAACAAAATTTCGAAAAAAAAATTAAAAAAAAAAAAAATTTCAAAAAAAATTTAAAAAAATTTTCGAAAAAAAAATTTTTAAAAAAAAATTTTCAAAAAAAAATTTAAAAAAAAATTCAAAAAAAAAATTTTCAAAAAAAAAAATTTCAAAAAAAAATTCAAAAAAAATAAAAAAAAAAATTAAAAAAAAAATTTAAAAAAAAATTCGAAAAAAATTTTCAAGAAAAAAAAATTAAAAGAAAAAATTAAAAAAAATTTCAAAAAAAAAAATTTTCAAAAAAAAAATTTCAAAAAAAATTTCAAAAAAATTTTCGAAAAAAAATTAAAAAAAAAAAAATTTCAAAAAAAAATTTCAAAAAAAAAATTAAAAAAAAAAATTTCAAAAAAAAACTTTCAAAAAAAAAAATTTTCAAAAAAAAAATTTTAAAAAAAATTCAAAAAAAAATTTCAAAAAAAATTTTAAAAAAAATTGAAAAAAAAAATTCGAAAAAAAAATTTAAAAAAAATTTCAAAAAAAAAATTTTTAAAAAAATAAAAAAAAAATTAAAAAAAAATTTTCAAAAAAAATTAAAAAAAAATTTAAAAAAAAATTTAAAAAAAAATTTCGAAAAAAAAATTTAAAAAAAAAAAATTTCAAAAAAAATTTCAAAAAAAATTTCAAAAAAATGAAAAAAAAATTCGAAAAAAAATTTTCAAGAAAAAAAAAATTAAAAAAAAATGAAAAAAAAAATTCAAAAAAAATTTAAAAAAATTAAAAAAAAAAATTTAAAAAAAAAATCGAAAAAAATTTAAAAAAATGAAAAAAAAAATAAAAAAAAAAATTTCGAAAAAAAAACTTTCAAAAAAAAAATTTAAAAAAAATGAAAAAAAAATTTTCAAAAAAAATTAAAAAAAAATTTTAAAAAAAATTTTAAAAAAATTTCGAAAAAAAAATTTTCAAAAAAAAATTTT
>OX101809.2:36615827-36618327 GCA_944452925.2 Chrysolina oricalcia | reverse complement strand
AAAAAATTAAAAAAAAATTTCGAAAAAAAAATTTTCAAGAAAAAAAAATTAAAAAAAAAATTTAAAAAAATTTCAAAAAAAAAAAATTTTAATAAAAATTAAAAAAAAAATTTTAAAAAAAATTCGAAAAAAAAATTTTCAAAAAAAAAAATTTAAAAAAAAATGAAAAAATTTCAAAAAAAAAATTAAAAAAAATTTCAAAAAAAAATAAAAAAAAAAAATTTTTAAAAAATTTAAAAAAAAATTCGAAAAAAAATTTCGAAAAAAAAATTTTCAAAAAAAAAAAATTTCTAAAAAAATAAAAAAAAAAAATTTTCAAAAAAAAAAATTTCGAAAAAAAAATTTTCAAAAAAAAAATTAAAAAAAAAAGTAAAAAAATTCGAAAAAAAAATTTTCAAGAAAAAAAAATACAAAAAAAAATTTAAAAAAAATAAAAAAAAAAAATTAAAAAAAAAAAATTCAAAAAAAAAATTCTAAAAAAAAATTCGAAAAAAAAATTTTCGAAAAAAAAAATTTCAAAAAAAATTTTAAAAAAAAATTAAAAAAAAAAATTAAAAAAAAATTGAAAAAAATTCGAAAAAAAAAATTTAAAAAAAAATTTAGAAAAAAATTTAAAAAAAATTTAAAAAAAATTGAAAAAAAAAATTCGAAAAAAAAATTTTCAAGAAAAAAAAATTAAAAAAAAAAATTTAAAAAAAATTTCAAAAAAAAAAATTTTCAAAAAAAAAATTTCAAAAAAAATTTCAAAAAAAAAATTAAAAAAAAAATAAAAAAAAAACTTAAAAAAAAAAATTTTCAAAATAAAAATTTTAAAAAAATTTCAAAAAAAAAATTGAAAAAAAAAATTTAAAAAAATTTAAAAAAAAAAAAAAAAAAATTTTAAAAAAATTTTAAAAAATTTTTTTAAAAAATAAAAAAAAAATTAAAAAAAAAAAAAATTTCAAAAAAAAAAAAAAAAAAAAATTTCAAAAAAAAAAAAAAAAAAAAATTCAAAAAAAAAATTTAAAAAAAAATAAAAAAAAATAAAAAAAAAATTGAGAAAAAAATTCAAAAAAAAAATTTAAAAAAAAATTTAAAAAAAAATTGAAAAAAAAAATTCGAAAAAAAAAATTTAAAAAAAAATTTAAAAAAAAATTTAAAAAAAAATTTTAAAAAAAATTTAAAAAAAAAATTTAAAAAAATTGAAAAAAAAAATTCGAAAAAAAAATTTTCAAGAAAAAAAAATTAAAAAAAAAATTTAAAAAAAAAATTTAAAAAAAAATTCAAAAAAAAAAATTTTAAAGAAAAAAAAATTAAAAAAAAAATTTAAAAAAAATTTCAAAAAAAAAAATTTTCAAAAAAAAAATTTCAAAAAAAATTTCAAAAAAATTTTCGAAAAAAAAAATTTAAAAAAAAATAAAAAAAAAATTAAAAAAAAATTTCGAAAAAAAAAATTTTAAAAAAAAATTTAAAAAAAAATTAAAAAAAAATGAAAAAAAAAATTCGAAAAAAAAAATTTTCAAGAAAAAAAAATTTAAAAAAAAAATTTTAAAAAAATTTCAAAAAAAAATTTTCAAAAAAAATTTTAAAAAAAATAAAAAAAAATAAAAAAAAAAATTAAAAACAAAATTTCGAAAAAAAAATTAAAAAAAAAAAAAATTTCAAAAAAAATTTAAAAAAATTTTCGAAAAAAAAATTTTTAAAAAAAAATTTTCAAAAAAAAATTTAAAAAAAAATTCAAAAAAAAAATTTTCAAAAAAAAAAATTTCAAAAAAAAATTCAAAAAAAATAAAAAAAAAAATTAAAAAAAAAATTTAAAAAAAAATTCGAAAAAAATTTTCAAGAAAAAAAAATTAAAAGAAAAAATTAAAAAAAATTTCAAAAAAAAAAATTTTCAAAAAAAAAATTTCAAAAAAAATTTCAAAAAAATTTTCGAAAAAAAATTAAAAAAAAAAAAATTTCAAAAAAAATTTCAAAAAAAAAATTAAAAAAAAAAATTTCAAAAAAAAACTTTCAAAAAAAAAAATTTTCAAAAAAAAAATTTTAAAAAAAATTCAAAAAAAAATTTCAAAAAAAATTTTAAAAAAAATTGAAAAAAAAAATTCGAAAAAAAAATTTAAAAAAAATTTCAAAAAAAAAATTTTTAAAAAAATAAAAAAAAAATTAAAAAAAAATTTTCAAAAAAAATTAAAAAAAAATTTAAAAAAAAATTTAAAAAAAAATTTCGAAAAAAAAATTTAAAAAAAAAAAATTTCAAAAAAAATTTCAAAAAAAATTTCAAAAAAATGAAAAAAAAATTCGAAAAAAAATTTTCAAGAAAAAAAAAATTTCAAAAAAATGAAAAAAAAAATTCGAAAAAAAATTTTCAAGAAAAAAAAAATTAAAAAAAAATGAAAAAAAAAATTCAAAAAAAATTTAAAAAAATTAAAAAAAAAAATTTAAAAAAAAATTCGAAAAAAATTTAAAAAAATGAAAAAAAAAATAAAAAAAAAAATTTCGAAAAAAAAACTTTCAAAAAAAA
>OX101809.2:36605827-36608327 GCA_944452925.2 Chrysolina oricalcia | reverse complement strand
AAAAAATTTTCAAAAAAAATTTAAAAAAAATTAAAAAAAAAATTAAAAAAAAATTTCGAAAAAAAAATTTTCAAAAACAAAATTTCAAAAAAAATTTCAAAAAAATGAAAAAAAAAATTTACAAGAAAAAAAAATTTAAAAAAATAAAAAAAAAATTAAAAAAAAAAAAATTTCAAAAAAAAAAATTTTAAAAAAAATTTAAAAAAAATTTTAAAAAAATTTAAAAAAAAATGAAAAAAAAAATCGAAAAAAAAATTTTCAAGAAAAAAAAATTTTAAAAATTTTTTTAAAAAAATAAAAAAAAAACTTAAAAAAAAAAAATTTAAAAAAAAAAAATTTTGAAAAAAAAAATTTTAAAAAAATTTTAAAAAAATTAAAAAAAAAAAATTAAAAAAAAAATTTAAAAAAAATAAAAAAAAAATTAAAAAAAATTTCGAAAAAAAATTTTCAAAAAAAAAATGAAAAAAAAATTTAAAAAAAAATGAGAAAAAAATTTCGAAAAAAAAATTTTCAAAAAAAAATTTAAAAAAAATTTTTAAAAAAAATGAAAAAAAAACTTAAAAAAAAAAAATTTCAAAAAAAAAATTTAAAAAAAATTTCAAAAAAAAAATAAAAAAAAAAAATTTAAAAAATTTAAAAAAAAATTTAAAAAAAATTTAAAAAAAAATTTTAAAAAAATAAAAAAAAAACTTCAAAAAAAAAAAATTTCAAAAAAAAAGTTTAAAAAAAATTTCAAAAAAAAATAAAAAAAAAAATTTCAAAAAAAAAAATTTCTAAAAAAATTCGAAAAAAAAATTTTCGAAAAAAAAAATTTCAAAAAAAAATTTTCAAAAAAAAAATTTAAAAAAATTTCAAAAAAAAATAAAAAAAAAATTTTTTAAAAAATTTAAAAAAAAATTCGAAAAAAAATTTCGAAAAAAAAATTTTCAAAAAAAAAAAATTTCTAAAAAAATAAAAAAAAAAAAAATTTTCAAAAAAAAAAATTTCGAAAAAAAAATTTTCAAAAAAAAAATTAAAAAAAAATAAAAAAGAATGAAAAAAAATTCGAAAAAAAAATTTTCAAGAAAAAAAAATTTAAAAAAAAATTTAAAAAAAATAATAAAAAATAAAAAAAAAAAAAATTTCAAAAAAAAATTTAAAAAAAATTTCAAAAAAAAATTAAAAAAAAAAATTAAAAAAAAAATTTCTAAAAAAATTCGAAAAAAAAATTTTCGAATAAAAAAATTTCAAAAAAAATTAAAAAAAAAAATTTAAAAAAAATTTTAAAAAAAATTGAAAAAAATTCGAAAAAAAAAATTTAAAAAAAAATTTAAAAAAAAAATTAAAAAAAAATTAAAAAAAATTGAAAAAAAAAATTCGAAAAAAAAATTTTCAAGAAAAAAAAATTTCAAAAAAAAATAAAAAAAAAAATTTCAAAAAAAAAAATTCTAAAAAAATTCAAAAAAAATTTTTCGAAAAAAAAAATTTCGAAAAAAAATTTTCAAAAAAAAAAATTTCCAAAAAAAAAATTTCAAAAATAAATTTAAAAAAAAATTCAAAAAAATAATTTAAAAAAAAATTTTTAAAAAATTAAAAAAAAATTCGAAAAAAAAATTTTCAAGAAAAAAAAAATTAAAAAAAAAATTAAAAAAATTTCAAAAAAAAAAATTTTAATAAAAATTAAAAAAAAATTAAAAAAAAATTTCGAAAAAAAAATTTTCAAAAAAAAAATTAAAAAAAAAAAAATTTCAAAAAAATTTTCGAAAAAAAAAATTTAAAAAAAAATTGAAAAAAAAAATTTTAAAAAAATTTCAAAAAAAAAATAAAAAAAAAAAAATTAAAAAAAAATTCGAAAAAAAAATTTTCAAAAAAAAAAAAAAAAAAATTAAAAAAAAATTTCGAAAAAAAAATTTTCAAAAAAAAAATTTCAAAAAAAATTTCAAAAAAATTTTCGAAAAAAAAAATTTAAAAATAAAATTTTCAAAAAAAAATTTTAAAAAAATTTCAAAAAAAAATTGAAAAAAAAATTTAAAAAAAATTTCGAAAAAAATATTTTCAAAAAAAAAAATTTAAAAAAAAATTTTGAAAAAATAAAAAAAAAAATTCGAAAAAAAATTTTCAAGAAAAAAAAATTTTAAAAAAATTTTTAAAAAAATAAAAAAAAAACTTCAAAAAAAAAAATTAAAAAAAAAAAAATTTTAAAAAAATTTCAAAAAAAAAAAAAAAAAAAAATTTAAAAAAAAATAAAAAAAAATTAAAGAAAAATTTCGAAAAAAAAATTTTCAAAAAAAAAAATTTAAAAAAAATGAGAAAAAAATTTCGAAAGAAAAATTTTCAAAAAAAAAATTTAAAAAAAATAAAAAAAAATCTTCGAAAAAAAAAATTTTCAAAAAAAAAATTTAAAAAAAATTTCAAAAAAAAAATTTAAAAAAAAATTAAAAAAATTTAAAAAAAAAATAAAAAAAAATTTAAAAAAAAATTTTAAAAAAAATTAAAAAAAAAAATAAAAAAAAAAACTTCA
>OX101809.2:36588327-36590827 GCA_944452925.2 Chrysolina oricalcia | reverse complement strand
TTTTAAAAAAATTTAAAAAAAAATTGAAAAAAATTCGAAAAAAAAAATTTAAAAAAAAATTTAAAAAAAAATTTAAAAAAAATTAAAAAAAATTGAAAAAAAAAATTCGAAAAAAAAATTTTCAAGAAAAAAAAATTTCAAAAATAAATTTAAAAAAAAATTCAAAAAAATAATTTAAAAAAATTTTTTTTAAAAATTAAAAAAAAATTCGAAAAATAAATTTTCAAGAAAAAAAATTAAAAAAAAAATTTAAAAAAAATTTCAGAAAAAAAAAATTTCAAAAAAAAAATTTCAAAAAAAATTTCAAAAAAATTTTTGAAAAAAAAAATTAAAAAAAAAATTTTCAAAAAAAAATTTTCAAAAAAAAATTTTAAAAAAAATTCAAAAAAAAAAATTTCAAAAAAAAACTTTCAAAAAAAAAATTTTCAAAAAAAAAATTAAAAAAAAAATTCAAAAAAAAATTTAAAAAAAAATTTAAAAAAAAATTGAAAAAAAAAATTTTAAAAAAATTTCAAAAAAAAAAATAAAAAAAAAAAAAATTAAAAAAAAATTCGAAAAAAAAATTTTCAAAAAAAAAAAAAAAAAATTAAAAAAAAATTTCGAAAAAAAAATTTTCAAAAAAAAAATTTCAAAAAAAATTTCAAAAAAATTTTCGAAAAAAAAAATTTAAAAATAAAATTTTCAAAAAAAAATTTTAAAAAAATTTCAAAAAAAAATTGAAAAAAAAATTTAAAAAAAATTTCGAAAAAAAAATTTTCAAAAAAAAAAATTTAAAAAAAAATTTTGAAAAAATAAAAAAAAAAATTCGAAAAAAAATTTTCAAGAAAAAAAAATTTTAAAAAAATTTTTAAAAAAATAAAAAAAAAAATTTTCAAAAAAAAAAATTTCTAAAAAAATTCGAAAAAAAAATTTTCAAAAAAAAAATTAAAAAAAAAATAAAAAAGAATGAAAAAAAATTCGAAAAAAAAATTTTCAAGAAAAAAAAATTTTGAAAAAAATTTAAAAAAAATAATAAAGAATTAAAAAAAAAAAATTTTCAAAAAAAAATTAAAAAAAAATTTCCAAAAAAAAATTTAAAAAAAAAAATTAAAAAAAAAATTTCTAAAAAAAATTCGAAAAAAAAATTTTCGAATAAAAAAATTTCAAAAAAAATTTAAAAAAAAAATTTTAAAAAAATTTAAAAAAAAATTGAAAAAAATTCGAAAAAAAAAATTTAAAAAAAAATTTAAAAAAAAATTTAAAAAAAATTAAAAAAAATTGAAAAAAAAAATTCGAAAAAAAAATTTTCAAGAAAAAAAAATTTCAAAAATAAATTTAAAAAAAAATTCAAAAAAATAATTTAAAAAAAATTTTTTTAAAAATTAAAAAAAAATTCGAAAAATAAATTTTCAAGAAAAAAAATTAAAAAAAAAATTTAAAAAAAATTTCAGAAAAAAAAAATTTCAAAAAAAAAATTTCAAAAAAAATTTCAAAAAAATTTTTGAAAAAAAAAATTAAAAAAAAAATTTTCAAAAAAAAATTTTCAAAAAAAAATTTTAAAAAAAATTCAAAAAAAAAAATTTCAAAAAAAAACTTTCAAAAAAAAAATTTTCAAAAAAAAAATTAAAAAAAAAATTCAAAAAAAAATTTAAAAAAAAATTTAAAAAAAAATTGAAAAAAAAAATTTTAAAAAAATTTCAAAAAAAAAAATAAAAAAAAAAAAAATTAAAAAAAAAATCGAAAAAAAAATTTTCAAAAAAAAAAAAAAAAATTAAAAAAAAATTTCGAAAAAAAAATTTTCAAAAAAAAAATTTCAAAAAAAATTTCAAAAAAATTTTCGAAAAAAAAAATTTAAAAATAAAATTTTCAAAAAAAAATTTTAAAAAAATTTCAAAAAAAAATTGAAAAAAAAATTTAAAAAAAATTTCGAAAAAAAAATTTTCAAAAAAAAAAATTTAAAAAAAAATTTTGAAAAAATAAAAAAAAAAATTCGAAAAAAAATTTTCAAGAAAAAAAAATTTTAAAAAAATTTTTAAAAAAATAAAAAAAAAACTTCAAAAAAAAAAATTAAAAAAAAAAAATTTTAAAAAAATTTCAAAAAAAAATAAAAAAAAATTTTTAAAAAAAATAAAAAAAAATAAAAGAAAAATTTCGAAAAAAAAATTTTCAAAAAAAAAAATTTAAAAAAAATGAGAAAAAAATTTCGAAAGAAAAATTTTCAAAAAAAAAATTTAAAAAAAATAAAAAAAAATCTTCGAAAAAAAAAATTTTCAAAAAAAAATTTAAAAAAAATTTCAAAAAAAAAATTTAAAAAAAAATTAAAAAAATTAAAAAAAAAAATAAAAAAAAATTAAAAAAAAAATTTTAAAAAAAATTTAAAAAAAAAATAAAAAAAAAAAACTTCAAAAAAAAAAAATTTTCAAAAAAAAAATGTAAAAAAAATTTCAAATAAAAATTTTAAAAAAATTTCAAAAAAAAAATTAAAAAAAAAAAATTTTCAAAAAAAAAAATTTTCAAAAAA
>OX101809.2:36578327-36580827 GCA_944452925.2 Chrysolina oricalcia | reverse complement strand
CGAAAAAAAATTTCGAAAAAAAAATTTTCAAAAAAAAAAATTTCTAAAAAAATAAAAAAAAAAAAAATTTTCAAAAAAAATAATTTCGAAAAAAAAATTTTCAAAAAAAAAATTAAAAAAAAAATAAAAAAGAATGAAAAAAAATTCGAAAAAAAAATTTTCAAGAAAAAAAAATTTAAAAAAAAAATTAAAAAAAATAATAAAAAATTAAAAAAAAAAAAATTTCAAAAAAAAATTTAAAAAAAATTTCAAAAAAAAATTAAAAAAAAAAATTAAAAAAAAAATTTCTAAAAAAATTCGAAAAAAAAATTTTCGAATAAAAAAATTTCAAAAAAAATTAAAAAAAAAAATTTAAAAAAAATTTTAAAAAAAATTGAAAAAAATTCGAAAAAAAAAATTTAAAAAAAAATTTTAAAAAAAAATAAAAAAAAATTAAAAAAAATTGAAAAAAAAAATTCGAAAAAAAAATTTTCAAGAAAAAAAAATTTCAAAAAAAAATAAAAAAAAAAATTTCAAAAAAAAAAATTCTAAAAAAATTCAAAAAAAATTTTTCGAAAAAAAAAATTTCGAAAAAAAATTTTCAAAAAAAAAAATTTCCAAAAAAAAAATTTCAAAAATAAATTTAAAAAAAAATTCAAAAAAATAATTTAAAAAAAAATTTTTAAAAAATTAAAAAAAAATTCGAAAAAAAAATTTTCAAGAAAAAAAAATTAAAAAAAAAATTAAAAAAATTTCAAAAAAAAAAATTTTAATAAAAATTAAAAAAAAATTAAAAAAAAATTTCGAAAAAAAAATTTTCAAAAAAAAAATAAAAAAAAAAAAAATTTCAAAAAAATTTTCGAAAAAAAAAATTTAAAAAAAAATTGAAAAAAAAAATTTTAAAAAAATTTCAAAAAAAAAATAAAAAAAAAAAAATTAAAAAAAAATTCGAAAAAAAAATTTTCAAAAAAAAAAAAAAAAAATTAAAAAAAAATTTCGAAAAAAAAATTTTCAAAAAAAAAATTTCAAAAAAAATTTCAAAAAAATTTTCGAAAAAAAAAATTTAAAAATAAAATTTTCAAAAAAAAATTTTAAAAAAATTTCAAAAAAAAATTGAAAAAAAAAATTTAAAAAAAATTTCGAAAAAAAAATTTTCAAAAAAAAAAATTTAAAAAAAAATTTTGAAAAAATAAAAAAAAAATTCGAAAAAAAATTTTCAAGAAAAAAAAATTTTAAAAAAATTTTTAAAAAAATAAAAAAAAACTTCAAAAAAAAAAATTAAAAAAAAAAAAATTTTAAAAAAATTTCAAAAAAAAATAAAAAAAAAAATTTAAAAAAAAATAAAAAAAAATTAAAGAAAAATTTCGAAAAAAAAATTTTCAAAAAAAAAAATTTAAAAAAAATGAGAAAAAAATTTCGAAAGAAAAATTTTCAAAAAAAAAATTTAAAAAAAATAAAAAAAAATCTTCGAAAAAAAAAATTTTCAAAAAAAAAATTTAAAAAAAATTTCAAAAAAAAAATTTAAAAAAAAATTAAAAAAATTTAAAAAAAAAATAAAAAAAAATTTAAAAAAAAATTTTAAAAAAAATTTAAAAAAAAAATAAAAAAAAAAACTTCAAAAAAAAAAAATTTTCAAAAAAAAAATGTAAAAAAAATTTCAAATAAAAATTTTAAAAAAATTTCAAAAAAAAAATTAAAAAAAAAAAATTTTCAAAAAAAAAAATTTTCAAAAAAAAAATTTTCAAAAAAAAAATTTCAAAAAAATTTCAAAAAAAAATTTTAAAAAAATTTCAAAAAAAAACTTTCAAAAAAAAAATTTTCAAAAAAAAATTTAAAAAAAATTCAAAAAAAAATTTTAAAAAAAATTTAAAAAAAAATTTAAAAAAAAATTTTTAAAAAAATAAAAAAAAAATTAAAAAAAAAATTCAAAAAAAAATTTTCAAAAAATTAAAAAAAAAAAATTTTCAAAAAAAAATTTAAAAAAAATTTAAAAAAATAAAAAAAAAAATAAAAAAAAAAATTCGAAAAAAAAATTTTCAAAAAAAAAAAAAAAATTAAAAAAAAATTTCGAAAAAAAAATTTTCAAAAAAAAAATTTCAAAAAAAATTTCAAAAAAATTTTCGAAAAAAAAAATTAAAAAAAAAAAAATTTTCAAAAAAAAATTTAAAAAAAAATTTAAAAAAAAAAATTAAAAAAAAAATTAAAAAAAAAATTTCGAAAAAAAAATTTTCAAAAAAAAAATTAAAAAAAATTTTTTTAAAAAATGAAAAAAAAAATTCGAAAAAAAATTTTCAAGAAAAAAAAATAAAAAAAAAATTTTTAAAAAAATTTAAAAAAAAATTAAAAAAAAATTAAAGAAAAATTTCGAAAAAAAAATTTTCAAAAAAAAAAATTTAAAAAAAAATTTAAAAAAAAATGAGAAAAAAATTTCGAAAAAAAAATTTTCAAAAAAAAAATAAAAAAAAATAAAAAAAAAAATTCAAAAAAAAAATTTTCAAAAAAAAAATTTTAAAAAAATTTC
>OX101809.2:36555827-36575827 GCA_944452925.2 Chrysolina oricalcia | reverse complement strand
AAATTTTCGAATAAAAAAATTTCAAAAAAAATTAAAAAAAAAAATTTAAAAAAAATTTTAAAAAAAATTGAAAAAAATTCGAAAAAAAAAATTTAAAAAAAAATTTTAAAAAAAAATAAAAAAAAATTAAAAAAAATTGAAAAAAAAAATTCGAAAAAAAAATTTTCAAGAAAAAAAAATTTCAAAAAAAAATAAAAAAAAAAATTTCAAAAAAAAAAATTCTAAAAAAATTCAAAAAAAAATTTTCGAAAAAAAAAATTTCGAAAAAAAATTTTCAAAAAAAAAAATTTCCAAAAAAAAAATTTCAAAAATAAATTTAAAAAAAAATTCAAAAAAATAATTTAAAAAAAAATTTTTAAAAAATTAAAAAAAAATTCGAAAAAAAAATTTTCAAGAAAAAAAAAATTAAAAAAAAAATTAAAAAAATTTCAAAAAAAAAAATTTTAATAAAAATTAAAAAAAAATTAAAAAAAAATTTCGAAAAAAAAATTTTCAAAAAAAAAATAAAAAAAAAAAAAATTTCAAAAAAATTTTCGAAAAAAAAAATTTAAAAAAAAATTGAAAAAAAAAATTTTAAAAAAATTTCAAAAAAAAAATAAAAAAAAAAAAATTAAAAAAAAATTCGAAAAAAAAATTTTCAAAAAAAAAAAAAAAAAATTAAAAAAAAATTTCGAAAAAAAAATTTTCAAAAAAAAAATTTCAAAAAAAATTTCAAAAAAATTTTCGAAAAAAAAAATTTAAAAATAAAATTTTCAAAAAAAAATTTTAAAAAAATTTCAAAAAAAAATTGAAAAAAAAAATTTAAAAAAAATTTCGAAAAAAAAATTTTCAAAAAAAAAAATTTAAAAAAAAATTTTGAAAAAATAAAAAAAAAATTCGAAAAAAAATTTTCAAGAAAAAAAAATTTTAAAAAAATTTTTAAAAAAATAAAAAAAAACTTCAAAAAAAAAAATTAAAAAAAAAAAAATTTTAAAAAAATTTCAAAAAAAAATAAAAAAAAAATTTAAAAAAAAATAAAAAAAAATTAAAGAAAAATTTCGAAAAAAAAATTTTCAAAAAAAAAAATTTAAAAAAAATGAGAAAAAAATTTCGAAAGAAAAATTTTCAAAAAAAAAATTTAAAAAAAATAAAAAAAAATCTTCGAAAAAAAAAATTTTCAAAAAAAAAATTTAAAAAAAATTTCAAAAAAAAAATTTAAAAAAAAATTAAAAAAATTTAAAAAAAAAATAAAAAAAAATTTAAAAAAAAATTTTAAAAAAAATTTAAAAAAAAAAATAAAAAAAAAAACTTCAAAAAAAAAAAATTTTCAAAAAAAAAATGTAAAAAAAATTTCAAATAAAAATTTTAAAAAAATTTCAAAAAAAAAATTAAAAAAAAAAAATTTTCAAAAAAAAAAATTTTCAAAAAAAAAATTTTCAAAAAAAAAATTTCAAAAAAATTTCAAAAAAAAATTTTAAAAAAATTTCAAAAAAAAACTTTCAAAAAAAAAATTTTCAAAAAAAAATTTAAAAAAAATTCAAAAAAAAATTTTAAAAAAAATTTAAAAAAAAATTGAAAAAAAAATTTTTAAAAAAATAAAAAAAAAATAAAAAAAAAAATTCAAAAAAAAATTTTCAAAAAATTAAAAAAAAAAAATTTTCAAAAAAAAATTTAAAAAAAATTTAAAAAAATAAAAAAAAAAATAAAAAAAAAAATTCGAAAAAAAAATTTTCAAAAAAAAAAAAAAAATTAAAAAAAAATTTCGAAAAAAAAATTTTCAAAAAAAAAATTTCAAAAAAAATTTCAAAAAAATTTTCGAAAAAAAAAATTAAAAAAAAAAAAATTTTCAAAAAAAAATTTAAAAAAAAATTTAAAAAAAAAAATTAAAAAAAAAATTAAAAAAAAAATTTCGAAAAAAAAATTTTCAAAAAAAAAATTAAAAAAAATTTTTTTAAAAAATGAAAAAAAAAATTCGAAAAAAAATTTTCAAGAAAAAAAAATAAAAAAAAAATTTTTAAAAAAATTTAAAAAAAAATAAAAAAAAAAATTAAAGAAAAATTTCGAAAAAAAAATTTTCAAAAAAAAAAATTTAAAAAAAAATTTTAAAAAAAATGAGAAAAAAATTTCGAAAAAAAAATTTTCAAAAAAAATTAAAAAAAAAATTTAAAAAAAATTTTAAAAAAAATTTCGAAAAAAAAATTTTCAAAAAAAAAATTTCAAAAAAAATTTCAAAAAAATGAAAAAAAAAATCGAAAAAAAATTTTCAAGAAAAAAAATTTAAAAAAAAATTCAAAAAAAAATTTTAAAAAAAAATTTAAAAAAAAATTGAAAAAAAAAATCGAAAAAAAAAATTTTAAAAAAAATTTTAAAAAAATTAAAAAAAAATTAAAAAAAAAATGAAAAAAAAAATCGAAAAAAAAATTTTAAAAAAAATTTTAAAAAATAAAAAAAAAACTTCAAAAAAAAAAATTTTGAAAAAAAAAATTTTAAAAAAATTTAAAAAAAATAAAAAAAAAAAATTTAAAAAAAAATTTAAAAAAATTTAAAAAAAAATTTTCAAAAAAAAAAATGAAAAAAAAATTTTGAAAAAAATGAGAAAAAAATTTCGAAAAAAAAATTTTCAAAAAAAAATTTTAAAAAAATTTTTAAAAAAAATGAAAAAAAAACTTAAAAAAAAAAAATTTCAAAAAAAAAATTTAAAAAAAATTTCAAAAAAAAAATAAAAAAAAAAAAATTAAAAAAATTAAAAAAAAAATTTAAAAAAAATTTAAAAAAATTTTTTAAAAAAATAAAAAAAAAACTTCAAAAAAAAAAAATTTCAAAAAAAAAGTTTGAAAAAAATTTCAAAAAAAAATAAAAAAAAAATTTTTCAAAAAAAAAAAATTCTAAAAAAATTCGAAAAAAAAATTTTCGAAAAAAAAAATTTCAAAAAAAAATTTCAAAAAAAAAAATTAAAAAAAAATAAAAAAAAAATTTAAAAAAAATTTCGAAAAAAAAATTAAAAAAAAAATTAAAAAAAAAATTTGAAAAAATTGAAAAAAAAAATTCGAAAAAAAAATTTTCAAGAAAAAAAAAAAAAAATAATTTAAAAAAAATTTCAAAAAAAAATTTTCAAAAAAATTTTTTAAAAAAATTAAAAACAAAATTACGAAAAAAAAAATAAAAAAAAAAAATTTCAAAAAAAATTTCAAAAAAATTTTCGAAAAAAAAAATTAAAAAAAAAAAATTTTCAAAAAAAAATTTAAAAAAAATTTCAAAAAAAAAAATTTTCAAAAAAAAAAATTTCAAAAAAAAACTTTCAAAAAAAAATTTTCAAAAAAAAAATTTAAAAAAAATTTCAAAAAAAATTTAAAAAAAAATAAAAAAAAAAAATTGAAAAAAAAAATTCGAAAAAAAAAATTAAAAAAAAAATTAAAAAAAAAAATTCAAAAAAAATTGAAAAAAAAAATCGAAAAAAAAAATTTAAAAAAAAATTTGAAAAAAAATTAAAAAAAAAAATTTAAAAAAAAAATTTTAAAAAAATTTAAAAAAAATTAAAAAAAAATTGAAAAAAAAAATTCGAAAAAAAAATTTTCAAGAAAAAAAAATAAAAAAAAAAATTTAAAAAAAATTAAAAAAAAAAAAATTTTCAAGAAAAAAAAATTAAAAAAAAAATTTAAAAAAAATTTAAAAAAAAAATTTTTCAAAAAAAAAATTTCAAAAAAAAATTTCAAAAAAATTTTGGAAATAAAAAATTAGAAAAAAAAAAATTTCAAAAAAAAAAAAAAAAAAAAAATTCAAAAAAAAAATTAAAAAAAAATAAAAAAAAAATAAAAAAAAAAAATTGAAAAAAAAATTCAAAAAAAAAATTAAAAAAAAAATTTAAAAAAAAATTTTAAAAAAATTGAAAAAAAAAATTCGAAAAAAAAATTTTCAAGAAAAAAAAATTTAAAAAAAAATAAAAAAAAAAAATTTAAAAAAAAATTCAAAAAAAAAAATTTTAAAGAAAAAAAATTAAAAAAAAAATTTCAAAAAAATTTTCGAAAAAAAAAATTTAAAAAAAAATAAAAAAAAAATAAAAAAAAAAATTCGAAAAAAAAATTTAAAAAAAAAATTAAAAAAAAAATTAAAAAAAAAATGAAAAAAAAAATTCGAAAAAAAAAATTTTCAAGAAAAAAAAATTAAAAAAAAAAATTTTAAAAAAATTTCAAAAAAAAATTTTCAAAAAAAATTTTAAAAAAAATTAAAAAAAAAATTAAAAACGAAATTTCGAAAAAAAAATAAAAAAAAAAAAAAATTTCAAAAAAAATTTAAAAAAATTTTCGAAAAAAAAATTTTTAAAAAAAAATTTTCAAAAAAAAATTTAAAAAAAAATTCAAAAAAAAAATTTTCAAAAAAAAAAAATTCAAAAAAAAATTCAAAAAAAATAAAAAAAAAAATTTAAAAAAAAATTGAAAAAAAAATTCGAAAAAAATTTTCAAGAAAAAAAAATTTAAAAAAAAAATTAAAAAAAATTTCAAAAAAAAAAATTTTCAAAAAAAAAATTTCAAAAAAAATTTCAAAAAAATTTTCGAAAAAAAATTTAAAAAAAAATTTCAAAAAAAAAATTAAAAAAACAAAATTTCAAAAAAAAACTTTCAAAAAAAAAAATTTTCAAAAAAAAAATTTAAAAAAAAATTCAAAAAAAAATTTCAAAAAAAATTTAAAAAAAAATTGAAAAAAAAAATTCGAAAAAAAAAATTAAAAAAAAATTTCAAAAAAAAAATTAAAAAAAAATAAAAAAAAAATTAAAAAAAAATTTTCAAAAAAAATTAAAAAAAAATTTTAAAAAAAATTTAAAAAAAAATTTCGAAAAAAAAATTAAAAAAAAAAAATTTCAAAAAAAATTTCAAAAAAATTAAAAAAAAAATTTACAAGAAAAAAAAATTTAAAAAAATAAAAAAAAAATAAAAAAAAAAAAAATTTCAAAAAAAAAAATTTTAAAAAAAATTTAAAAAAAATTTTAAAAAAATTTAAAAAAAAATGAAAAAAAAAATCGAAAAAAAAATTTTCAAGAAAAAAAAATTTTAAAAAATTTTTTAAAAAAATAAAAAAAAAACTTAAAAAAAAAAAATTTTAAAAAAAAAATTTTGAAAAAAAAAATTTTAAAAAAATTTAAAAAAAATTAAAAAAAAAAAATTAAAAAAAAAATTTTAAAAAAATAAAAAAAAAATTAAAAAAAATTTCGAAAAAAAATTTTCAAAAAAAAAATGAAAAAAAAATTTAAAAAAAAATGAGAAAAAAATTTCGAAAAAAAAATTTTCAAAAAAAAATTAAAAAAAAATTTTTAAAAAAAATGAAAAAAAAACTTAAAAAAAAAAAAATTTCAAAAAAAAAATTTAAAAAAAATTTCAAAAAAAAAATAAAAAAAAAAAATTAAAAAAATTTAAAAAAAAATTTAAAAAAAATTTTAAAAAAAATTTTAAAAAAAATTTTAAAAAAATAAAAAAAAAACTTCAAAAAAAAAAATTTCAAAAAAAAAGTTTAAAAAAAATTTCAAAAAAAAATAAAAAAAAAAAATTTCAAAAAAAAAAATTTCTAAAAAAATTCGAAAAAAAAATTTTCGAAAAAAAAAATTTCAAAAAAAAATTTTCAAAAAAAAAATTTAAAAAAATTTCAAAAAAAAATAAAAAAAAAATTTTTTAAAAAATTTAAAAAAAAATTCGAAAAAAAATTTCGAAAAAAAAATTTTCAAAAAAAAAAATTTCTAAAAAAATAAAAAAAAAAAAAATTTTCAAAAAAAATAATTTCGAAAAAAAAATTTTCAAAAAAAAAATTAAAAAAAAAATAAAAAAGAATGAAAAAAAATTCGAAAAAAAAATTTTCAAGAAAAAAAAATTTAAAAAAAAAATTAAAAAAAATAATAAAAAATTAAAAAAAAAAAAATTTCAAAAAAAAATTTAAAAAAAATTTCAAAAAAAAATTAAAAAAAAAAATTAAAAAAAAAATTTCTAAAAAAATTCGAAAAAAAAATTTTCGAATAAAAAAATTTCAAAAAAAATTAAAAAAAAAAATTTAAAAAAAATTTTAAAAAAAATTGAAAAAAATTCGAAAAAAAAAATTTAAAAAAAAATTTTAAAAAAAAATAAAAAAAAATTAAAAAAAATTGAAAAAAAAAATTCGAAAAAAAAATTTTCAAGAAAAAAAAATTTCAAAAAAAAATAAAAAAAAAAATTTCAAAAAAAAAAATTCTAAAAAAATTCAAAAAAAATTTTTCGAAAAAAAAAATTTCGAAAAAAAATTTTCAAAAAAAAAAATTTCCAAAAAAAAAATTTCAAAAATAAATTTAAAAAAAAATTCAAAAAAATAATTTAAAAAAAAATTTTTAAAAAATTAAAAAAAAATTCGAAAAAAAAATTTTCAAGAAAAAAAAATTAAAAAAAAAATTAAAAAAATTTCAAAAAAAAAAATTTTAATAAAAATTAAAAAAAAATTAAAAAAAAATTTCGAAAAAAAAATTTTCAAAAAAAAAATAAAAAAAAAAAAAATTTCAAAAAAATTTTCGAAAAAAAAAATTAAAAAAAAAATTGAAAAAAAAAATTTTAAAAAAATTTCAAAAAAAAAATAAAAAAAAAAAAATTAAAAAAAAATTCGAAAAAAAAATTTTCAAAAAAAAAAAAAAAAAATTAAAAAAAAATTTCGAAAAAAAAATTTTCAAAAAAAAAATTTCAAAAAAAATTTCAAAAAAATTTTCGAAAAAAAAAATTTAAAAATAAAATTTTCAAAAAAAAATTTTAAAAAAATTTCAAAAAAAAATTGAAAAAAAAAATTTAAAAAAAATTTCGAAAAAAAAATTTTCAAAAAAAAAAATTTAAAAAAAAATTTTGAAAAAATAAAAAAAAACTTCAAAAAAAAAAATTAAAAAAAAAAAAATTTTAAAAAAATTTCAAAAAAAAATAAAAAAAAAAATTTAAAAAAAAATAAAAAAAAATTAAAGAAAAATTTCGAAAAAAAAATTTTCAAAAAAAAAAATTTAAAAAAAATGAGAAAAAAATTTCGAAAGAAAAATTTTCAAAAAAAAAATTTAAAAAAAATAAAAAAAAATCTTCGAAAAAAAAAATTTTCAAAAAAAAAATTTAAAAAAAATTTCAAAAAAAAAATTTAAAAAAAAATTAAAAAAATTTAAAAAAAAAATAAAAAAAAATTTAAAAAAAAATTTTAAAAAAAATTTAAAAAAAAAATAAAAAAAAAAACTTCAAAAAAAAAAAATTTTCAAAAAAAAAATGTAAAAAAAATTTCAAATAAAAATTTTAAAAAAATTTCAAAAAAAAAATTAAAAAAAAAAAATTTTCAAAAAAAAAAATTTTCAAAAAAAAAATTTTCAAAAAAAAAATTTCAAAAAAATTTCAAAAAAAAATTTTAAAAAAATTTCAAAAAAAAACTTTCAAAAAAAAAATTTTCAAAAAAAAATTTAAAAAAAATTCAAAAAAAAATTTTAAAAAAAATTTAAAAAAAAATTTAAAAAAAAATTTTTAAAAAAATAAAAAAAAAATTAAAAAAAAAATTCAAAAAAAAATTTTCAAAAAATTAAAAAAAAAAAATTTTCAAAAAAAAATTTAAAAAAAATTTAAAAAAATAAAAAAAAAAATAAAAAAAAAAATTCGAAAAAAAAATTTTCAAAAAAAAAAAAAAAATTAAAAAAAAATTTCGAAAAAAAAATTTTCAAAAAAAAAATTTCAAAAAAAATTTCAAAAAAATTTTCGAAAAAAAAAATTAAAAAAAAAAAAATTTTCAAAAAAAAATTTAAAAAAAAATTAAAAAAAAAAAATTAAAAAAAAAATTAAAAAAAAAATTTCGAAAAAAAAATTTTCAAAAAAAAAATTAAAAAAAATTTTTTTAAAAAATGAAAAAAAAAATTCGAAAAAAAATTTTCAAGAAAAAAAAATAAAAAAAAAATTTTTAAAAAAATTTAAAAAAAAATTAAAAAAAAATTAAAGAAAAATTTCGAAAAAAAAATTTTCAAAAAAAAAAATTTAAAAAAAAATTTAAAAAAAAATGAGAAAAAAATTTCGAAAAAAAAATTTTCAAAAAAAAAATAAAAAAAAATAAAAAAAAAAATTCAAAAAAAAAATTTTCAAAAAAAAAATTTTAAAAAAATTTCAAAAAAAAAATTAAAAAAAAAATTAAATAAAATTTTAAAAAAAATTATAAAAAATTTTAAAAAAATTTAAAAAAAAATTAAAAAAAAATAAAAAAAAAACTTCAAAAAAAAAATTTTCAAAAAAAAAATTTAAAAAAAATTTCAAAAAAAAATTTTCAAAAAAAAAAATTTCTAAAAAAATTCGAAAAAAAAATTTTCGAAAAAAAAAATTTCAAAAAAAAATTTTCAAAAAAAAAATTTTCAAAAAAAAAATTTCAAAAAAATTTCAAAAAAAAATTTTAAAAAAATTTCAAAAAAAAAATTTAAAAAAAAAAAAATTTAAATTTTTTAAAAAATTAAAAAAAAATTCGAAAAAAAATTTCGAAAAAAAAATTTTCAAAAAAAAAATTTAAAAAAAAAACATTCAAAAAAAAAATTTTCAAAAAAAAAATTTAAAAAAAAATTCAAAAAAAAAATTTAAAAAAAAATTTAAAAAAAAATTGAAAAAAAAAAATCGAAAAAAAAAATTTTAAAAAAAATTTAAAAAAAATTAAAAAAAAATTAAAAAAAAAATGAAAAAAAAAATTGAAAAAAAAATTTTAAAAAAAAATTTAAAAAATAAAAAAAAAACTTCAAAAAAAAAAATTTTGAAAAAAAAAATTTTAAAAAAATTTAAAAAAAATAAAAAAAAAAAATTTAAAAAAAAATTTAAAAAAATTCAAAAAAAAATTTTCAAAAAAAAAATGAAAAAAAAATTTAAAAAAAAATTTAAAAAAAAATTTCGAAAAAAAAATTAAAAAAAAAAAAAATTTCAAAAAAAATTTAAAAAAATTTTCGAAAAAAAAATTTTTAAAAAAAAATTTTCAAAAAAAAATTTAAAAAAAAATTCAAAAAAAAAATTTTCAAAAAAAAAAAATTCAAAAAAAAATTCAAAAAAAATAAAAAAAAAAATTTAAAAAAAAATTGAAAAAAAAATTCGAAAAAAATTTTCAAGAAAAAAAAATTTAAAAAAAAAATTAAAAAAAATTTCAAAAAAAAAAATTTTCAAAAAAAAAATTTCAAAAAAAAATTTCAAAAAAATTTTGGAAATAAAAAATTAGAAAAAAAAAAATTTCAAAAAAAAAAAAAAAAAAAAAATTCAAAAAAAAAATTAAAAAAAAATAAAAAAAAAATAAAAAAAAAAAATTGAAAAAAAAATTCAAAAAAAAAATTAAAAAAAAAATTTAAAAAAAAATTTTAAAAAAATTGAAAAAAAAAATTCGAAAAAAAAATTTTCAAGAAAAAAAAATTTAAAAAAAAATAAAAAAAAAAAATTTAAAAAAAAATTCAAAAAAAAAAATTTTAAAGAAAAAAAATTAAAAAAAAAATTTCAAAAAAATTTTCGAAAAAAAAAATTTAAAAAAAAATAAAAAAAAAATAAAAAAAAAAATTCGAAAAAAAAATTTAAAAAAAAAATTAAAAAAAAAATTAAAAAAAAAATGAAAAAAAAAATTCGAAAAAAAAAATTTTCAAGAAAAAAAAATTAAAAAAAAAAATTTTAAAAAAATTTCAAAAAAAAATTTTCAAAAAAAATTTTAAAAAAAATTAAAAAAAAAATTAAAAACGAAATTTCGAAAAAAAAATAAAAAAAAAAAAAAATTTCAAAAAAAATTTAAAAAAATTTTCGAAAAAAAAATTTTTAAAAAAAAATTTTCAAAAAAAAATTTAAAAAAAAATTCAAAAAAAAAATTTTCAAAAAAAAAAAATTCAAAAAAAAATTCAAAAAAAATAAAAAAAAAAATTTAAAAAAAAATTGAAAAAAAAATTCGAAAAAAATTTTCAAGAAAAAAAAATTTAAAAAAAAAATTAAAAAAAATTTCAAAAAAAAAAATTTTCAAAAAAAAAATTTCAAAAAAAATTTCAAAAAAATTTTCGAAAAAAAATTTAAAAAAAAATTTCAAAAAAAAAATTAAAAAAACAAAATTTCAAAAAAAAACTTTCAAAAAAAAAAATTTTCAAAAAAAAAATTTAAAAAAAAATTCAAAAAAAAATTTCAAAAAAAATTTAAAAAAAAATTGAAAAAAAAAATTCGAAAAAAAAAATTAAAAAAAAATTTCAAAAAAAAAATTAAAAAAAAATAAAAAAAAAATTAAAAAAAAATTTTCAAAAAAAATTAAAAAAAAATTTTAAAAAAAATTTAAAAAAAAATTTCGAAAAAAAAATTAAAAAAAAAAAATTTCAAAAAAAATTTCAAAAAAATTAAAAAAAAAATTTACAAGAAAAAAAAATTTAAAAAAATAAAAAAAAAATAAAAAAAAAAAAAATTTCAAAAAAAAAAATTTTAAAAAAAATTTAAAAAAAATTTTAAAAAAATTTAAAAAAAAATGAAAAAAAAAATCGAAAAAAAAATTTTCAAGAAAAAAAAATTTTAAAAAATTTTTTAAAAAAATAAAAAAAAAACTTAAAAAAAAAAAATTTTAAAAAAAAAATTTTGAAAAAAAAAATTTTAAAAAAATTTAAAAAAAATTAAAAAAAAAAAATTAAAAAAAAAATTTTAAAAAAATAAAAAAAAAATTAAAAAAAATTTCGAAAAAAAATTTTCAAAAAAAAAATGAAAAAAAAATTTAAAAAAAAATGAGAAAAAAATTTCGAAAAAAAAATTTTCAAAAAAAAATTTAAAAAAAATTTTTAAAAAAAATGAAAAAAAAACTTAAAAAAAAAAAAATTTCAAAAAAAAAATTTAAAAAAAATTTCAAAAAAAAAATAAAAAAAAAAAATTAAAAAAATTTAAAAAAAAATTTAAAAAAAATTTTAAAAAAAATTTTAAAAAAAATTTTAAAAAAATAAAAAAAAAACTTCAAAAAAAAAAATTTCAAAAAAAAAGTTTAAAAAAAATTTCAAAAAAAAATAAAAAAAAAAAATTTCAAAAAAAAAAATTTCTAAAAAAATTCGAAAAAAAAATTTTCGAAAAAAAAAATTTCAAAAAAAAATTTTCAAAAAAAAAATTTAAAAAAATTTCAAAAAAAAATAAAAAAAAAATTTTTTAAAAAATTTAAAAAAAAATTCGAAAAAAAATTTCGAAAAAAAAATTTTCAAAAAAAAAAATTTCTAAAAAAATAAAAAAAAAAAAAATTTTCAAAAAAAATAATTTCGAAAAAAAAATTTTCAAAAAAAAAATTAAAAAAAAAATAAAAAAGAATGAAAAAAAATTCGAAAAAAAAATTTTCAAGAAAAAAAAATTTAAAAAAAAAATTAAAAAAAATAATAAAAAATTAAAAAAAAAAAAATTTCAAAAAAAAATTTAAAAAAAATTTCAAAAAAAAATTAAAAAAAAAAATTAAAAAAAAAATTTCTAAAAAAATTCGAAAAAAAAATTTTCGAATAAAAAAATTTCAAAAAAAATTAAAAAAAAAAATTTAAAAAAAATTTTAAAAAAAATTGAAAAAAATTCGAAAAAAAAAATTTAAAAAAAAATTTTAAAAAAAAATAAAAAAAAATTAAAAAAAATTGAAAAAAAAAATTCGAAAAAAAAATTTTCAAGAAAAAAAAATTTCAAAAAAAAATAAAAAAAAAAATTTCAAAAAAAAAAATTCTAAAAAAATTCAAAAAAAATTTTTCGAAAAAAAAAATTTCGAAAAAAAATTTTCAAAAAAAAAAATTTCCAAAAAAAAAATTTCAAAAATAAATTTAAAAAAAAATTCAAAAAAATAATTTAAAAAAAAATTTTTAAAAAATTAAAAAAAAATTCGAAAAAAAAATTTTCAAGAAAAAAAAATTAAAAAAAAAATTAAAAAAATTTCAAAAAAAAAAATTTTAATAAAAATTAAAAAAAAATTAAAAAAAAATTTCGAAAAAAAAATTTTCAAAAAAAAAATAAAAAAAAAAAAAATTTCAAAAAAATTTTCGAAAAAAAAAATTAAAAAAAAAATTGAAAAAAAAAATTTTAAAAAAATTTCAAAAAAAAAATAAAAAAAAAAAAATTAAAAAAAAATTCGAAAAAAAAATTTTCAAAAAAAAAAAAAAAAAATTAAAAAAAAATTTCGAAAAAAAAATTTTCAAAAAAAAAATTTCAAAAAAAATTTCAAAAAAATTTTCGAAAAAAAAAATTTAAAAATAAAATTTTCAAAAAAAAATTTTAAAAAAATTTCAAAAAAAAATTGAAAAAAAAAATTTAAAAAAAATTTCGAAAAAAAAATTTTCAAAAAAAAAAATTTAAAAAAAAATTTTGAAAAAATAAAAAAAAAATTCGAAAAAAAATTTTCAAGAAAAAAAAATTTTAAAAAAATTTTTAAAAAAATAAAAAAAAACTTCAAAAAAAAAAATTAAAAAAAAAAAAATTTTAAAAAAATTTCAAAAAAAAATAAAAAAAAAAATTTAAAAAAAAATAAAAAAAAATTAAAGAAAAATTTCGAAAAAAAAATTTTCAAAAAAAAAAATTTAAAAAAAATGAGAAAAAAATTTCGAAAGAAAAATTTTCAAAAAAAAAATTTAAAAAAAATAAAAAAAAATCTTCGAAAAAAAAAATTTTCAAAAAAAAAATTTAAAAAAAATTTCAAAAAAAAAATTTAAAAAAAAATTAAAAAAATTTAAAAAAAAAATAAAAAAAAATTTAAAAAAAAATTTTAAAAAAAATTTAAAAAAAAAATAAAAAAAAAAACTTCAAAAAAAAAAAATTTTCAAAAAAAAAATGTAAAAAAAATTTCAAATAAAAATTTTAAAAAAATTTCAAAAAAAAAATTAAAAAAAAAAAATTTTCAAAAAAAAAAATTTTCAAAAAAAAAATTTTCAAAAAAAAAATTTCAAAAAAATTTCAAAAAAAAATTTTAAAAAAATTTCAAAAAAAAACTTTCAAAAAAAAAATTTTCAAAAAAAAATTTAAAAAAAATTCAAAAAAAAATTTTAAAAAAAATTTAAAAAAAAATTTAAAAAAAAATTTTTAAAAAAATAAAAAAAAAATTAAAAAAAAAATTCAAAAAAAAATTTTCAAAAAATTAAAAAAAAAAAATTTTCAAAAAAAAATTTAAAAAAAATTTAAAAAAATAAAAAAAAAAATAAAAAAAAAAATTCGAAAAAAAAATTTTCAAAAAAAAAAAAAAAATTAAAAAAAAATTTCGAAAAAAAAATTTTCAAAAAAAAAATTTCAAAAAAAATTTCAAAAAAATTTTCGAAAAAAAAAATTAAAAAAAAAAAAATTTTCAAAAAAAAATTTAAAAAAAAATTAAAAAAAAAAAATTAAAAAAAAAATTAAAAAAAAAATTTCGAAAAAAAAATTTTCAAAAAAAAAATTAAAAAAAATTTTTTTAAAAAATGAAAAAAAAAATTCGAAAAAAAATTTTCAAGAAAAAAAAATAAAAAAAAAATTTTTAAAAAAATTTAAAAAAAAATTAAAAAAAAATTAAAGAAAAATTTCGAAAAAAAAATTTTCAAAAAAAAAAATTTAAAAAAAAATTTAAAAAAAAATGAGAAAAAAATTTCGAAAAAAAAATTTTCAAAAAAAAAATAAAAAAAAATAAAAAAAAAAATTCAAAAAAAAAATTTTCAAAAAAAAAATTTTAAAAAAATTTCAAAAAAAAAATTAAAAAAAAAATTAAATAAAATTTTAAAAAAAATTATAAAAAATTTTAAAAAAATTTAAAAAAAAATTAAAAAAAAATAAAAAAAAAACTTCAAAAAAAAAATTTTCAAAAAAAAAATTTAAAAAAAATTTCAAAAAAAAATTTTCAAAAAAAAAAATTTCTAAAAAAATTCGAAAAAAAAATTTTCGAAAAAAAAAATTTCAAAAAAAAATTTTCAAAAAAAAAATTTTCAAAAAAAAAATTTCAAAAAAATTTCAAAAAAAAATTTTAAAAAAATTTCAAAAAAAAAATTTAAAAAAAAAAAAATTTAAATTTTTTAAAAAATTAAAAAAAAATTCGAAAAAAAATTTCGAAAAAAAAATTTTCAAAAAAAAAATTTAAAAAAAAAACATTCAAAAAAAAAATTTTCAAAAAAAAAATTTAAAAAAAAATTCAAAAAAAAAATTTAAAAAAAAATTTAAAAAAAAATTGAAAAAAAAAAATCGAAAAAAAAAATTTTAAAAAAAATTTAAAAAAAATTAAAAAAAAATTAAAAAAAAAATGAAAAAAAAAATTGAAAAAAAAATTTTAAAAAAAAATTTAAAAAATAAAAAAAAAACTTCAAAAAAAAAAATTTTGAAAAAAAAAATTTTAAAAAAATTTAAAAAAAATAAAAAAAAAAAATTTAAAAAAAAATTTAAAAAAATTCAAAAAAAAATTTTCAAAAAAAAAATGAAAAAAAAATTTAAAAAAAAATTTAAAAAAAAATTTCGAAAAAAAAATTAAAAAAAAAAAAAATTTCAAAAAAAATTTAAAAAAATTTTCGAAAAAAAAATTTTTAAAAAAAAATTTTCAAAAAAAAATTTAAAAAAAAATTCAAAAAAAAAATTTTCAAAAAAAAAAAATTCAAAAAAAAATTCAAAAAAAATAAAAAAAAAAATTTAAAAAAAAATTGAAAAAAAAATTCGAAAAAAATTTTCAAGAAAAAAAAATTTAAAAAAAAAATTAAAAAAAATTTCAAAAAAAAAAATTTTCAAAAAAAAAATTTCAAAAAAAATTTCAAAAAAATTTTCGAAAAAAAATTTAAAAAAAAATTTCAAAAAAAA
Organism: Chrysolina oricalcia; assembly: GCA_944452925.2. Classification (NCBI taxonomy): domain Eukaryota; kingdom Metazoa; phylum Arthropoda; class Insecta; order Coleoptera; family Chrysomelidae; genus Chrysolina; species Chrysolina oricalcia. Next base: position 36,561,110 of record OX101809.2, on the reverse strand, counting down.
AATTAAAAAAACAAAATTTCAAAAAAAAACTTTCAAAAAAAAAAATTTTCAAAAAAAAAATTTAAAAAAAAATTCAAAAAAAAATTTCAAAAAAAATTTAAAAAAAAATTGAAAAAAAAAATTCGAAAAAAAAAATTAAAAAAAAATTTCAAAAAAAAAATTAAAAAAAAATAAAAAAAAAATTAAAAAAAAATTTTCAAAAAAAATTAAAAAAAAATTTAAAAAAAAATTTAAAAAAAAATTTCGAAAAAAAAATTAAAAAAAAAAAATTTCAAAAAAAATTTCAAAAAAATTAAAAAAAAAATTTACAAGAAAAAAAAATTTAAAAAAATAAAAAAAAAATAAAAAAAAAAAAAATTTCAAAAAAAAAAATTTTAAAAAAAATTTAAAAAAAATTTAAAAAAAATTTAAAAAAAAATGAAAAAAAAAATCGAAAAAAAAATTTTCAAGAAAAAAAAATTTTAAAAATTTTTTTAAAAAAATAAAAAAAAAACTTAAAAAAAAAAAATTTTAAAAAAAAAATTTTCAAAAAAAAAATTTAAAAAAATTTCAAAAAAAAATAAAAAAAAAATTTTTTAAAAAATTTAAAAAAAAATTCGAAAAAAAATTTCGAAAAAAAAATTTTCAAAAAAAAAAATTTCTAAAAAAATAAAAAAAAAAAAAATTTTCAAAAAAAATAATTTCGAAAAAAAAATTTTCAAAAAAAAAATTAAAAAAAAAATAAAAAAGAATGAAAAAAAATTCGAAAAAAAAATTTTCAAGAAAAAAAAATTTAAAAAAAAAATTAAAAAAAATAATAAAAAATTAAAAAAAAAAAAATTTCAAAAAAAAATTTAAAAAAAATTTCAAAAAAAAATTAAAAAAAAAAATTAAAAAAAAAATTTCTAAAAAAATTCGAAAAAAAAATTTTCGAATAAAAAAATTTCAAAAAAAATTAAAAAAAAAAATTTAAAAAAAATTTTAAAAAAAATTGAAAAAAATTCGAAAAAAAAAATTTAAAAAAAAATTTTAAAAAAAAATAAAAAAAAATTAAAAAAAATTGAAAAAAAAAATTCGAAAAAAAAATTTTCAAGAAAAAAAAATTTCAAAAAAAAATAAAAAAAAAAATTTCAAAAAAAAAAATTCTAAAAAAATTCAAAAAAAATTTTTCGAAAAAAAAAATTTCGAAAAAAAATTTTCAAAAAAAAAAATTTCCAAAAAAAAAATTTCAAAAATAAATTTAAAAAAAAATTCAAAAAAATAATTTAAAAAAAAATTTTTAAAAAATTAAAAAAAAATTCGAAAAAAAAATTTTCAAGAAAAAAAAATTAAAAAAAAAATTAAAAAAATTTCAAAAAAAAAAATTTTAATAAAAATTAAAAAAAAATTAAAAAAAAATTTCGAAAAAAAAATTTTCAAAAAAAAAATAAAAAAAAAAAAAATTTCAAAAAAATTTTCGAAAAAAAAAATTTAAAAAAAAATTGAAAAAAAAAATTTTAAAAAAATTTCAAAAAAAAAATAAAAAAAAAAAAATTAAAAAAAAATTCGAAAAAAAAATTTTCAAAAAAAAAAAAAAAAAATTAAAAAAAAATTTCGAAAAAAAAATTTTCAAAAAAAAAATTTCAAAAAAAATTTCAAAAAAATTTTCGAAAAAAAAAATTTAAAAATAAAATTTTCAAAAAAAAATTTTAAAAAAATTTCAAAAAAAAATTGAAAAAAAAAATTTAAAAAAAATTTCGAAAAAAAAATTTTCAAAAAAAAAAATTTAAAAAAAAATTTTGAAAAAATAAAAAAAAAATTCGAAAAAAAATTTTCAAGAAAAAAAAATTTTAAAAAAATTTTTAAAAAAATAAAAAAAAACTTCAAAAAAAAAAATTAAAAAAAAAAAAATTTTAAAAAAATTTCAAAAAAAAATAAAAAAAAAAATTTAAAAAAAAATAAAAAAAAATTAAAGAAAAATTTCGAAAAAAAAATTTTCAAAAAAAAAAATTTAAAAAAAATGAGAAAAAAATTTCGAAAGAAAAATTTTCAAAAAAAAAATTTAAAAAAAATAAAAAAAAATCTTCGAAAAAAAAAATTTTCAAAAAAAAAATTTAAAAAAAATTTCAAAAAAAAAATTTAAAAAAAAATTAAAAAAATTTAAAAAAAAAATAAAAAAAAATTTAAAAAAAAATTTTAAAAAAAATTTAAAAAAAAAATAAAAAAAAAAACTTCAAAAAAAAAAAATTTTCAAAAAAAAAATGTAAAAAAAATTTCAAATAAAAATTTTAAAAAAATTTCAAAAAAAAAATTAAAAAAAAAAAATTTTCAAAAAAAAAAATTTTCAAAAAAAAAATTTTCAAAAAAAAAATTTCAAAAAAATTTCAAAAAAAAATTTTAAAAAAATTTCAAAAAAAAACTTTCAAAAAAAAAATTTTCAAAAAAAAATTTAAAAAAAATTCAAAAAAAAATTTTAAAAAAAATTTAAAAAAAAATTTAAAAAAAAATTTTTAAAAAAATAAAAAAAAAATTAAAAAAAAAATTCAAAAAAAAATTTTCAAAAAATTAAAAAAAAAAAATTTTCAAAAAAAAATTTAAAAAAAATTTAAAAAAATAAAAAAAAAAATAAAAAAAAAAATTCGAAAAAAAAATTTTCAAAAAAAAAAAAAAAATTAAAAAAAAATTTCGAAAAAAAAATTTTCAAAAAAAAAATTTCAAAAAAAATTTCAAAAAAATTTTCGAAAAAAAAAATTAAAAAAAAAAAAATTTTCAAAAAAAAATTTAAAAAAAAATTAAAAAAAAAAAATTAAAAAAAAAATTAAAAAAAAAATTTCGAAAAAAAAATTTTCAAAAAAAAAATTAAAAAAAATTTTTTTAAAAAATGAAAAAAAAAATTCGAAAAAAAATTTTCAAGAAAAAAAAATAAAAAAAAAATTTTTAAAAAAATTTAAAAAAAAATTTAAAAAAAATTAAAGAAAAATTTCGAAAAAAAAATTTTCAAAAAAAAAAATTTAAAAAAAAATTTAAAAAAAAATGAGAAAAAAATTTCGAAAAAAAAATTTTCAAAAAAAAAATAAAAAAAAATAAAAAAAAAAATTCAAAAAAAAAATTTTCAAAAAAAAAATTTTAAAAAAATTTCAAAAAAAAAATTAAAAAAAAAATTAAATAAAATTTTAAAAAAAATTATAAAAAATTTTAAAAAAATTTAAAAAAAAATTAAAAAAAAATAAAAAAAAAACTTCAAAAAAAAAATTTTCAAAAAAAAAATTTAAAAAAAATTTCAAAAAAAAATTTTCAAAAAAAAAAATTTCTAAAAAAATTCGAAAAAAAAATTTTCGAAAAAAAAAATTTCAAAAAAAAATTTTCAAAAAAAAAATTTTCAAAAAAAAAATTTCAAAAAAATTTCAAAAAAAAATTTTAAAAAAATTTCAAAAAAAAAATTTAAAAAAAAAAAAATTTAAATTTTTTAAAAAATTAAAAAAAAATTCGAAAAAAAATTTCGAAAAAAAAATTTTCAAAAAAAAAATTTAAAAAAAAAACATTCAAAAAAAAAATTTTCAAAAAAAAAATTTAAAAAAAAATTCAAAAAAAAAATTTAAAAAAAAATTTAAAAAAAAATTGAAAAAAAAAAATCGAAAAAAAAAATTTTAAAAAAAATTTAAAAAAAATTAAAAAAAAATTAAAAAAAAAATGAAAAAAAAAATTGAAAAAAAAATTTTAAAAAAAAATTTAAAAAATAAAAAAAAAACTTCAAAAAAAAAAATTTTGAAAAAAAAAATTTTAAAAAAATTTAAAAAAAATAAAAAAAAAAAATTTAAAAAAAAATTTAAAAAAATTCAAAAAAAAATTTTCAAAAAAAAAATGAAAAAAAAATTTAAAAAAAAATTTAAAAAAAAATTTCGAAAAAAAAATTAAAAAAAAAAAAAATTTCAAAAAAAATTTAAAAAAATTTTCGAAAAAAAAATTTTTAAAAAAAAATTTTCAAAAAAAAATTTAAAAAAAAATTCAAAAAAAAAATTTTCAAAAAAAAAAAATTCAAAAAAAAATTCAAAAAAAATAAAAAAAAAAATTTAAAAAAAAATTGAAAAAAAAATTCGAAAAAAATTTTCAAGAAAAAAAAATTTAAAAAAAAAATTAAAAAAAATTTCAAAAAAAAAAATTTTCAAAAAAAAAATTTCAAAAAAAATTTCAAAAAAATTTTCGAAAAAAAATTTAAAAAAAAATTTCAAAAAAAAAATTAAAAAAACAAAATTTCAAAAAAAAACTTTCAAAAAAAAAAATTTTCAAAAAAAAAATTTAAAAAAAAATTCAAAAAAAAATTTCAAAAAAAATTTAAAAAAAAATTGAAAAAAAAAATTCGAAAAAAAAAATTAAAAAAAAATTTCAAAAAAAAAATTAAAAAAAAATAAAAAAAAAATTAAAAAAAAATTTTCAAAAAAAATTAAAAAAAAATTTAAAAAAAAATTTAAAAAAAAATTTCGAAAAAAAAATTAAAAAAAAAAAATTTCAAAAAAAATTTCAAAAAAATTAAAAAAAAAATTTACAAGAAAAAAAAATTTAAAAAAATAAAAAAAAAATAAAAAAAAAAAAAATTTCAAAAAAAAAAATTTTAAAAAAAATTTAAAAAAAATTTAAAAAAAATTTAAAAAAAAATGAAAAAAAAAATCGAAAAAAAAATTTTCAAGAAAAAAAAATTTTAAAAATTTTTTTAAAAAAATAAAAAAAAAACTTAAAAAAAAAAAATTTTAAAAAAAAAATTTTGAAAAAAAAAATTTTAAAAAAATTTAAAAAAAATTAAAAAAAAAAAATTAAAAAAAAAATTTTAAAAAAATAAAAAAAAAATTAAAAAAAATTTCGAAAAAAAATTTTCAAAAAAAAAATGAAAAAAAAATTTAAAAAAAAATGAGAAAAAAATTTCGAAAAAAAAATTTTCAAAAAAAAATTTAAAAAAAATTTTTAAAAAAAATGAAAAAAAAACTTAAAAAAAAAAAAATTTCAAAAAAAAAATTTAAAAAAAATTTCAAAAAAAAAATAAAAAAAAAAAATTAAAAAAATTTAAAAAAAAATTTAAAAAAAATTTTTAAAAAAATTTTAAAAAAAATTTTAAAAAAATAAAAAAAAAACTTCAAAAAAAAAAATTTCAAAAAAAAAGTTTAAAAAAAATTTCAAAAAAAAATAAAAAAAAAAAATTTCAAAAAAAAAAATTTCTAAAAAAATTCGAAAAAAAAATTTTCGAAAAAAAAAATTTCAAAAAAAAATTTTCAAAAAAAAAATTTAAAAAAATTTCAAAAAAAAATAAAAAAAAAATTTTTTAAAAAATTTAAA